>VWPW01001145.1:0-206399 GCA_013389825.1 Crypturellus undulatus | reverse complement strand
TCCTCTCCTCTCCTCTCCTCTCCTCTCCTCTCCTCTCCTCTCTTCTCCTTTTTCTTGACTTTTACTATGCAAAGCTACATACAACATTTTTTCTTTGAGATTTACAACATTTTTTTTCATCAAACAAAGCTTTTAATAATATTTTTTCCTGCAACATAATCTTAGATAGTTCTTTGTAGGGATTTAATATTGAAACTCCCAGCTGGTTAATTTACACAGATCGTGTTAGTATGAACCAATATTACTCCTGGAATCAGACAGCCAATCAGGATATTTGCAAATATGAATTCAAGGTCAAGGTTAGATTTTACAGTTTTTATATATTTAAGAGCTTCAGTTTTCACAAATATTTATGCTAACATAATCATTACTTAGAACAGTAGCAGAGACAGAACACAAATGAAGCTAATGTGCAACTGCAGTGATTTATTTCAAGATGTAAATGAGTATTTGCAGACTTTTTTAAGGGCAATAATCAATCTGCTTCACCTATAATCATAAGAATAATGTAAATAACATTTAAATACCTTATTCATAGAGTTCTCCTTACTTTTCTGCAGAAACATCATAAGATATTGATGATTTATAGTGTTTTCACCTTAACTTTACTCTTCAGAAAGACCCAGAGGAATACATAATTCAGTTGGGAATATGAAAAAAAAAAAGTGATTCAAATGTTCTTAACTAATCTGGAAATGCTATAGCCCTATCTTCTTTCTTAGCCAAAGAAAGCATATCAGCAGTGTGTGTGAGCAGAAATCCCTAATACTGTCCTTCTGCATCAGAAGACTTTTGTAGGTATTGTAGTACTTACCATTGTAATTTCTCTTTAACCTTTTCCAGGGTCAATGCGTCTGTATGCACAATTCAAAGCTCTATCTGAATGCTGGAAGGTAGCCTTTAATAGCTCCCTGTGTTGTGATTAATTTAATAACTTAATTAAGCATTTCCATATTTATAATTCAGTGGTTATGCATGGATAATTATCACATTACTACTTAAGAACTATAAACAGCTTCTCTTACCAATTTTTTTTGTCCTTTCATGATTTTCTCTGCAAATGCACTACATCAATATGTAACATTTTTCAGCAAATATAAATAGTAAGAAGACAAATATTTATGTCATGAGACACTTTAATTAAATGTCACTTTCTGTTATATGTTTAAAATTGTATTTCCTGAATGATGCTGAGTAGCCATTATTAACTGACAAATAACAGACCATAATAATAGCCATGGCTGACTCCTGAATCCAACTTAATCCTAAATTGCTTTAAGATTTACAGTAAAAACTGTAACTTTAGAAATGAGTTTATGGTAACTGAATTTATCAAATTTATGACATATCATATTTTCTATCACACTAGTATCTTAATCTATCATATATTTTCTAGGCTGTGTGTCATTCTCTTTTGATAGGTTGCAGATTCACATTCAGTGGTGTGACCATATAAAGTAATATCTACCCTATTCTCAGGCAATTTTACCACCACCAAACTACCTTCTGTGTCTGCTGCTGCCAAATGTTGCATCCAGCTGTTTATGTGGTAAAGGAGGAAATTGATCCATCTGTAAAAGACCTCAAACATTTTTTGCAGAGATAATTTAAGATAAATCAGTTCATCAATCCAATCCATTCTGTGGATACGTAAACACTTGTGTCGGCACTGAGCAGAGCCTCTTGGAGAAGGGAAAGCTTGAGAGCGCCGCAGAGCTGGAGCTGAAGAATCACAGTCAGAGATGTGGGACTCACATTTGGTTGTATTTGAGACATATGATTACATCATTCTGACTAAAGCTAATTTTGAGCGTTATGTGGAGTATATATATGTCTGCAAGGAGCAGGAATGTTAAATTTCTGTATTTATTGAGAAATAAGCCTTTCATTTTTTTTCCCTAAAATAAGAAATTTGTAGCTGCAAATCTCAGAGATCCAAGAGTAACTGGTATTTCCTGCACTTATTTATGAACAACCTTTCGCCCCAATCTTGCCTCTGGATCTGCTAGCATGGACTTCTGTGCCTGTCACTTAAATCAGTGGAGCTTCACAGAGGCCTAAAGGGTCTTGCTACCAAATGAAGATAAGTAAAGGCTTTAAATAAGTCAGAGTTAGAGAAGTAAAAGTACTGCTGTGTTTGGCTGCAGCATTTTTCTCTGCTTCCAGTCACTAAAAATCCTTTCAAATACTGTTTTTTTTCATAATGTATTCTGCTGAAACTAAAAATGAACATTTAATGTGCAGATATTTCTATTATACCCTCTAACAAAACAGTGGAATAGTCATTTTAAACACTGGATTTACATTTCTGGAATAAACCCTTAGGAATTCCCTTAATGTTTTTAATTTTTGCATTGGAAGAACTACAAATGCAGTATACTTATATATTCAGCTTTTGATGTGCAATATCTAGTTTGTGGTCTTTTTTCTTTCCCTTCAGCATTCACATTGTCTATTTGACTACAAATATTTTAATTTCACTATGCTACTTTTAAGCAAAGTTGAATTCCAAATAGCTGCAGTAATGCTTACCATTAGCAATAAGAAGGCTTTGGCCCAGCATTCCAGTACTATCCCAAAGCAGTATCAAAGCAATAGCTCTAAAAAAAAATGAATTAGACCTGGTAGTTGAAGCAGAACACATTTCTCATTCTCTCTACATTATTCCTGAAAGTGATATCTTTCAGAGGCAGTACTCTCAGGAAGAAAAATAGTGTACTGCTCTTGTGTTTGGCTTATGCATTTGTAAAACTACTCAGGCAGCAAGAGAAGTTGAATATTTCAGTATCTGTCTAGTCCTACTCCATGGAGACAGAAACTACACTGAATGAAAGGAACTACTTTTTTTTTTAATACACACTAGTGAACATTTTTAATTTATTTTCAAACAAGATAGAAAGTGGAGAAGTTACATTTGAAAATAGTTACACATCTGACAAGCTCTGTTGGTTAGCCTGCATCCTCTACACTGCAGCTGTTGTTTGGAGAATGAGGGTGCATGTCAAGTTGAAAAACAATTTCCTTGCAGATATATGGATTGCACACTGAGTAAATCAGCTAGAAGGCTCAGAAATATACAGAAATAAGATGTAAACATTAGCTAATATCTTCAGTGACTACTTCTGATGTTGCAGGGGATGTTTTTCCATACTAAGCATTGATAAAAAGAAATACATCATATTATCTTCCAAAAGCTGAACCAATAAGATCTAAGTGTGAGAAAATCTTAACTTATTAGTAAAAGTCAGCCATATAGAGATAGGAGATATTATTTTTTAATGATTTTTATATTAGATCCATATTTTATGTATATAGAATAAAAATTGTGAGAAAACTCCTGGTTCACACTCAGGCTAAGTAGACCTTTGGAACTAACATTAATATACAGGATAATTATTAATGGTAGCATCCTCTCTAAGAAAAATCCATGTAGTTCTTTTTACAGTGGAGATCTATAAATGCTTAACAAACACTTTCTCAATATAAGGAGAAAATATGTTGTTTCATAAAGACAAAAGGTTATGGAAGTTTAAGAGATTACTATTTTACCAGATTCCCATATTGGTAATGCTCTGAATATATGCCAGAAATACTTGCTGTTTCACAAGATCAGTTACCTCCTAACCTATGTCCTTGGAGGCTGCTAATCATGGAGCTTTTTGAATTGCTTTTTGTCAGCAGGGGAAAGAAACTTGGAAGGATTGAGGTTCTTCTGCCTTCTGAACTCTGCAGGCTGTAGATGAGATACCTTGTATACTGTGGCCTTACCACGGAGATTGGGGCATTTATTCTTCTCAGCAGGTTGTAGTTCAGAGGCCCTCAAGCTAGCAAAAAATGTTTAAGCTCCAGAACTGGATGTCTTATAAATGCATAGCTCCCTGTGGTTGCTGAGACCTAATAAGGCCTAATAACAAACACATCTATTGAGCTATAACAGTGTAGTTATTGTGCTGCATTGTTTTGGAAAATATGTAAGTTCAGCTCGCCTTTTCACTGCGTAAACATATCATCTTGCTCAAGGGTCTCTAATGCAACAGTCCATTGGGTATGAAACCTTGTTTTATCTAAAGAATACTCTAAAGAAATGGACAAGATGAAGTTTACAGTTTTAAGAGATAATACTTCTGCCCACAGATTTTATCATGTTCTGTGTAAAATGAGAGTACTTACCTTTGAAGATAAGAAGTTAAGACTCTACAAGGACTAATAAAACCATTCTATGGTATTCAGCCACTGAAGACATCAGCATATTATCGTTGATTTCCTGAATAGAAGAGAGCAACTTACGAAAACTTGTATGAATGTGAAATTTGTAGACACTATTGATACACACATATTTTTCATTGATGGAAAATCAGTATTATACTATAGCGATTTTAATATCTATAAAAGATTGCTCCCCCTAATTGAAATAAATGACATATAAAATCTGTTGTTCTATTATATTTGTTTTCTAGAAACATAGAAATTTCTAATAGAAATAGAAATATTATACCACTCAGAGACAACAATGGCACCTTTTTGTGGCTTTTTTTTTCTCTGAGAGTTTCATTACTGAAGTTCAACATCCTGTATGGCTTGCTTTTCAGTTGCTTAGAGGAACTTCCTACTCTTACATTTCATATTTGAAAACAATAGAAGAATTCAGTGGTTGTATTTGAACCCCTTCAACATATGATGACTGGTTTATGGAGATTGTCATAACTGAGATTCTGTTCCATGATCTGTTTGACAACTGGTTGACGCTATAATCTATCTTCAATTATTAAAACAGTTTTGACCTTTGTCACCGGAGACAGAGTAGTTTTTCATTTTTATGTGTCAAAGAGCTGTGTCATTAAATGAAACTTCCCTTTCTTGATATACCTTCAATATCAATATAATTCCGGGGCATACTTTAAAAAAAATAATAAACACAGGATTTTTTTATTTTTTAACAGAATAAATACTATGTGACTATATGTCTCAAATAAACTTAAATCTTCCTTCCAAAAAGGTCAGTTCTCTAATTGGAATGTGACAGACTTGCTGAAAATTTTATCTATTAATTTGCCACTTATTTACAGCATAAATTAAAAGACTGGAAAAAATTTAGAACATTAGAAAAACAATATCTAGTGTTATGTATTGTTTTCTGATAGAGTAGTGAGATCTTTTTTGGTGTGAACACCGCAATATCTAAGCACTGTCGTTACCTCTGCAAGTGCTCCTATGTTCTCTTCACCCAGCATTCCATGTATTGAAAAAAAAAAGTGTGGAAAAAGTATGGAGGAGATAATTAACATTTAAATTAACTGGAGAAAAATATATGACTATAGCAATTTCAAAAAAATAGAAGACAATATAATCCAATAATTTATTTTAAATGAGTAAAGGTTAAAAAAATAGTATAAGATTCTTTTCTCCTTTCTCTTTTCATCATCCCTTCCAATTCTAGTTAGCATGATTGTTAAATGTCTTCTCTGGAAATAGGTTAGACTCTTTGAAAACCACTCAAAAACGATGCTGTTAAATTTGCTATATTCATTTAGGAATTTTATTAGCTACAAATTGTCTTTCTAGCTCCTCCTACTGCCAGCTAACCCGTGCTTAATCGAAATCGATCTAATCTCACAGTTTTACAATGAAATATCGATTTAGCGATTTAGCATCAATCCTGTTCTGTGCTTGCCTATATTTATCATTAAGTACCTTCTAAAGTCTCTGATTTGAAAGTCTAAATTTCAGTATTTCTCTTTTTTTTTTTCCTGATTCCTTTTTCTCTAACTCTAAAATTCTTTTTTTCAGGCCTTAATATCTAAGAAATGTATAAGAATCATTTAGTTATGACACTTATTGCATATTTTTTTGCAAAGACTTTTTAGGATATTTGGGAGCTGAGGAAGTTTTTCAGTGCCACACTACAGTTTTCTTCCACCTCCAGAATCTTCACTGCTCATTTACACTATGTGCCTGATAACTTTTTCAACTTATCTATCTGAAGGGTACTTCTGTTGAGTAGAGGCACTCCACAGCAAAATCAATCTTCCTAATAGTGTAGAGAATTGTGCCACCTCAGTTGGTATTACAGGTTATTTAGCATAAACATATGTGTTCCCATTAAGGGCCATCCACATTCAACTAAAATGAGTCACTTGTGTAAGAAGTTTTGTTTATAAATCTGCGACTAATTTCCCCAGTCTATTCTGGATGTGTCATGTGGTATAAAATTGTACAAATGTCAGTACACAGCTTCATAATATATTTCTCCAAGAGAAGAACATAAAGCCATTATGCACTGTTTTTCTCAGCAGAATTATAGAAAAATAGAATATGAAAAATAAAATCAGTTCTAGGTGAAGACCTTTGCTATTTATCCCTAAGTTAAAAATGCAAATATTTCTTCAGTAAAAACAACCCACTGAGTTGGTGTGTATATTAATAAACAGTTAATATAGATTATATTAATTATGTGCACAGATAGTGAAATGTTGGTTAGAAGGCTCCATTCCCACTGGTTTTTGTAGCTAACTATATGCTCCGTTTGCAAAACACCATACTGTGATTGCCCCTATCTGAAAGAAGGATCTTTTCAGCTTCAGACAACAGAGAGACAGAGTCAGTCAGGTTTTCAACTTCCTCAGAGGTGTCCTCTTTCAAGCTAGAGTCTCTTTCATCTGTAATAGTCAGACAGAGAGAGTTTTGCATTTCAGAAAATGTTTAGTCTATATTTTGGCTGCCTTTCATGTGCTAAAATCTCTGGAAATTCCAGCTTTCTGAACATGCCTTTTAGCCTCTTACGGTGTTTACCTGACTCTACCTGTGTCCTCACCACAGGAAGTCTGGGTCAGGGACGGTAGAAGGGGGAACAGGACAGTGACACGGATACACAAGTGTGATATCTTGGTGTGCATTCTCCTTCAGGACCTGTAACGGTGCCAATCTTAGGCACCTCCTGAATGGCATAAGAAGTGTGGCGAGACACACTGTCAACAGCTTATTGGTCTTATCACTGGAAACATTCAAGGGAACTTAAAGACTATATAGAATACAGTGTATTCTTCAGCACACCAGTATCACACAAATCATTGCAATATACTTGTTATAAGATTTCCCTCTGATCCATGTGTACCAGGCACTCTTGTGATGCTGCATAAGGACTTTTTCTGACTTACTGTATTATGATATTGTAGGCATTATCAGTGTTGTTACAATAGGATTGAGTTTTTGACAGAAGCTCACCTGGTACATGACAGGAAATATCTGCCTTTCCCAGTTTCACTGTCACTATCTGCACAATATTGCTGTTGGTTCAGTTGACTCTCTTTGGTCAGTATTTTCAAAATTCAAACGTCTTCTAAGGGTCACCTCAGAACCCCTTAGATTTCTTGAAACTGTGTTTCCAAACTGTGCTCTAAGGCTGGGNAATAGGATTGAGTTTTTGACAGAAGCTCCAAACTGTGCTCTAAGGCTGGACCAGATGCCTTCTAGCATGAGAGCAGCACAGCTCTGAGGAGCGTGGGCAAGGCCACATGCCTGTTGGTCCTTGGCAGCCTGTCCTGGGGATGGAGAAGTGGGCACAAACAGTACTATCTGTGCAGGAGTTTCTTCCTGGTTTTCATGAGGCTCTTCTCTGTTTGTGTGTCTGGTTGAAGGTGAGTTCACGTTGTAGGTGGGGGCTGCCCTGCTGCCTGTTAAAAATTAGGACAGCTGGGCTGCGTGGTATCTCCGATCAGGGAGAGATGGGCCTTGCACGTACTGGCACAGACTCTGTAGTAGCTACGCTGGGTTTCAGTGCTATCTATCTGCCATATGGGATACAACATGCAACGCTGGCTTGCAAGGCCTTCTGTACTTGCCCAGTGTCCCCCTGAGTACTGATCTTATCAACAGGTGAATTCGGACCTCTTGGCCATTCTGGTTACAATGCTCACGGGCAATATCAGGGGACTGACTCCAGGTGAGAATATCACCCTGACGATGACAGCCAAACCACATGAGGGGAATTGTGAATGTTCCAGCTCCTGCTGCCTATGTGCATTGCAGTTCGCGAGGAGTTCCATGCAGAAGACTTCTGGGGAGCATATGTTTGTTGCTGATGTAACCACAGAGGCAGTGTAGGAAATGGGGAGTGATGGGTGATCTGCTTGTGCTGGAGAGTTTGTAATGGCTTTTGGAAGCTGGCCTGCTTTGCAGATAAATCAGAGTCATGTATTCAAAGAAGACAAGAAGTGGACATGTGGTGGTATAGGGCATGCCAATCTGCTTTCTGGGATAAATGTGGGCAGTCTAGGACAATTCCTGCCAGCATCCGTCCTGGGTGCCATCAGCTACCATAAGTTGAATGAATATGATAGCTTATACTCTTCCTTTAATCCATATAGAGCTTTGTATGAGAGAACTTTATATATCGTGTTAGTGATGAAAAGTCTTAAATAAAGATATTACATATCAGAATAGTGCTGATGAAAAACAAAAAGACAGCTGTCAGTGCTGTAAAATCATTCAAAATGAAAGTGTCCAAATTAGAGCTGTACTTGTATTCATTCACTTTATAATACAATTTTTTAATTACATGATCACACTAACTTTTTTTTGTGAAGTACACTTTTGTTGCTGAATAAACAATACAGGCCTTTCCTACAGATGAATCAGAGTAATATATTCAAGGCACGTATTTTCCACAGCTGCACAGAAAGTACAGTAAGGTCACATAATTAAAGTCTATCCCAATTTATATGTTCAATAGGCAACTTCAATTCTGACATTTCCTAACTTTTTAGTACTAGATTAAAAGTTCTTAATGTACTCTTTAAGAAAGATGCTTATTTCCTACTTTGCTTTTCTTTTTGTTTAGTTTACTTTATTGTGTAGTCACAATGAATGTAGTTTGCCCAATTAGAATATATACAAGCTTGTATCATATATAGAAATGAAGAATTTTCAGTTTAAATGTGCAATAATTAAGAGTAAATGGGAATGAGCACTTAAAATAGTGACAGCTCTGTATTTTAAGATGTAGGGATTCAGTTGTTTAGTTAGAACAAGAAAAGAAGGCTGGAAAGATGCCAGTAGAGACATACTCACTGAGAAATTTACTTTTATCTCAAAGATCAAAGGAATCCATGATCTTCGGCAAAAATTCAGATTGAAAGTGATGAAATTGTGATGTATGTTGCAGAAGGTAAGCAAAATAATTGTTTAGCAATTTGTGGGAAGGTGGAGAGCTTTTTTATCAGAGTAAATAAAGACATAAAGTAGCCCAAGAATATGTCTACACTCTGTTACTTATGTCTTGAAAAGTAGAAAGGTAACTGTTGTCGGATCCGGGTTAGCGGTCACCGCTCCACAGGCCCACAGGCCTTCCGGGTTGAGCCGGCATAGTGACGCTGCCTGACGTGATCTTGGACCCACCCCGGGGAACCGGCTTTTCTCACCCTCCGAGATCCTGGATCCTCTCGTTCATGGTCGCGGGCCGGAGGGAGAACGACGCCGCAACGCAGGGCTCTCTCTCGGGCTGGCCCAGTCGAGTCAGACCCACCCAAGGTGAGGAGGTCGTGGCGGCGCGCTGCAGGGCTGTAGCCGCACCGACGGCGCCCTGTATGTGGACAGGCAGCACCAACCGCCTAAACACCCGGACGGTTGACAAGAAACGTAAACAATATGGTTCAGGGTCAATTGCCAAACTTTAATCAGGAAGAACAGTAACTTATAAAGGAAAGGTAAAGGGGAGGAGAATGGGAGGAGCGAGGTAAGAGATTGAGTATATGCTAATTATGGGACCCCTGTGGTTGGTGGAGCTCCGTCGGTGGGCGGCCAGTTGGCTGGAGCAGAATGCTCCGGCCCCCACCTTTGGGAGCTCCAACCGCCACCTCCGGGTTTCTGGAGCCTTCCCGTTGGGTGTTATGAGTTGCTCAGTCAGGCCTGCCAGGCATGCTCCAGGCCTGGGGTCACATATGGGTCAGGGGTACCCCCCTGTACATCCATATCTGATATTATCACAATGATGTTCTCAGTACAGCGTCACCAAAGCCCTAAATCGCGTCACCCTACAGGTAACAGTCACTAGATAAACTGTTCAGCTGAAACCATATTCATCAAAAATCAGGAAGTACTGCTGCATAATTGGCACAACTGGGGATGCCTAATCTTACTAATGTTTCTGTAATTGGTACAGACTATAAAAACAAAGGGATGAAGAACACAATTAATATAATGAGTTAGATTGTTCAACTCTGACTCTTGGCAAGCACTTACTCAAATATTTCCAGAGTGTATTCTTTCATAAATAATTCATGTAGGAGGATATACCTTCTTTTTTAACAAAATAGCTTGCCCACTTCTAATATTTATTACATAGGACCCATCTAATATTTTCACAGATAGAATAAATGATCATGTATTTCACACATTTGTCCTCCATGAAACTCGAATAATAAAGTGATATATTGCAGCCAATAATCTTCCTCCAAAGTATTATAACATTTTTGGAGATGACAAAAAAATATAAAATCACCATGAAACTTACAAAGGCTTTAGACAATAGAGCTTTCTGAAAGCAAACCTCCTGTATCTTTGGGAAATAGGACAATACAGGTAATGCTTTACTAATTTTCCTCTTTGTTGTAAATGGAGTTTTAAACCAAATCCAAGGCTCTACATCAACAAATAAAAATGAGATTCTTTTATGACTCAGAGGATTGTTCCTACTAATGCCAAAAGTTAATTTGTCATCAAAACATCATTTAAGGGTTTCATTTCCTGCTGTTCATGAAGAAGTGGAGTTTAAGGATTAAATTTATTTTCCTGTTTCATTTATTGGCGTGTAGCTCTGCAATTCTGAAGGAATTTGGGTTCGCTCATAGTAACATGTTCCTTTTATTATTTCTCTAAAAGCTCAGAAATGAGCTGAATGACTGAATCTTAATAGTGGCTACTGTCCACACAGTAAGAGTTTATTTATAAACTGTTCTCACTAAGTAGTAATCTTGTTTGTGGTTTGCTAGAAATGAGCTGTTTAAAAATCTGTAATTAATTTAGTGTACAAGGCAAAAATGACAGATGGTTATGATAAAGAAACTTAATGCCTTGTGGAAGCAAGACAAACCACAAACAGTAGCAGATGTTTTCTGCAAAGCCAGACTCTGTGTCTGTATGTGTGTGTGTGTGTGTATACATACACATATATATTGCCTGTGAATATATGTGCATAAGTTTCTATAGATGTCCATAAATGTTACTTGAAAACTGCCCACACACTGAGCAACAGTTGTGATATTTCTTAACACACTGACGACTACATTATTCCTGTAGTCATACAAGAGAATTCAGCCAAGAACAACAACTTTTTTTAAATTTTAGAAATTATTTACACAGATATCATTTTGGTTGACATGATATGTGGTTATAGCTTTCAAGACAAAAAATCGAAGCAAAGCTGCACAGTTCTGAGATCTGTGGAAACACTATACAAAACATTGTTAGTATTGTTTATTAGGGATTTCAGAAAGGTAAGTCCTGGAGTAGGTACCAGTGAAACTGAACTGGTGTTGAACAGTAGCCAGGATAGTTGTTAGTTTACAGCTGAGCTGGACATAGAAATCATTCAAGCTCCATTATCCCTGGCAATCCATTGTTTTTAAACATTTTCTTTATCAAAATCATATATTTAAGAGGATATACAAAATACATGTTTTTAAAACATGGCCATCATCATCTCAGGAGGCAAGCAGGACGTATGCAACACAGAGGGACTGGACATTTCACGACATATTTTTCTACATCAGACTGGAATATAAAATAGCAGTAATCTCACATTCACCCTTGTATTCTAACCCTTCTGTTCCTGTGTGATGCTGTGAGAAAAGCAGTCATTGCTGCACACTTTGAAGTCATTTCATTGTATCATGAACAAGTAACATAAGCATTTAAGGACTGGTGTTTTCTGCTGTAGACTTTTTCTGGCTCCCAGAGGTGAGCTTCAAATAGTGACTCTGAGATTATGGGTTGCATGAATGCCCTGGCCAAGAGCCTGTTTAATACCAATATACCTGCCTGTCCTTCTGTTTACTCATCCCTTGTCTTTGCGGAAAAAGAGTTGGACAGAATCTTCAGTGCACTCCAACAGGGTCCCCAGTTTCCTACAGAAATCAGGGCCCTTGAGTTATGCAGAGAAAAATTTTGTATTATAGATCTTAAATGCTCTGAACTAATATAATTTTCTCTACTGTACCATTTTCTTTCAATTCATTCAAGGTTCACTCCTATCTCTGAAGATCTTTTCATCCACACACATTGACATATTTGTGTTCTTTTTTTTTTGGCGGGCGGGGGAAGGGAGAATACAGCAGTGAACAATTTGATTTAAATTCTAACACTTCTAAATCTGAAGACCTAATTTGAGCTAGAGACAGAATGCAACGTGATAGTTATTAGAAGAAAAAAAATCAGGTGAGAAATACTTAATCAAAAATTCTTTTGAGGATCACAACACTATTTAGGTGAAGAACTCTTTAAAAGCAATTGTCAAATATGTGAGTTAAAAATTATAGGTCTGAGTAAAGCTCTTCAGTTACTTTGAATTACAGATATTTATTTATTTGTATAACTTATTTATCACAGGGGAAAAAAAATCTTAGCTGTTACACGAGAGAGAAAGAACTACCTTTGAATATTTTCATATTTTTTCTGTGCTTTCTACATAAGACTTTTCTGCCTGTACCCTTGTCTTGGATTTGATCTTTTCTGTGATGCAGTGAATAATCAAACCATTAAAGAACTGTGGAGGGTCAAGCATCTCTCAAGTATTTAATATCCTAATATACAAAGATCTGTTTTACAGACAAATAGTATCTATGAAAACAGTCTGGTTAAGAAATCATTACTTTTTTCAGCATGTAAGAAATCCAGACATAAGGTTGCACATGCAATAACCCCACCTGCAGTAAACCAACAGGAACTGTTGCCTGATTTAAAGAGAAATTTAATGAAAATAGTCAAAATTAAGTGCTTCGAAATCACAGAACTGTTGCTATAAATCAGTGGAAGTGAGATGCTGAACAGTGAGAAATCATTGTCTCTGAGCTTGCATACCCTTCTGGCTCCCAGCCTAATCATTAGAATAAACATTATACTGCTGCAAGATGTGGACCCTGTCTGGATTTCTAGCTCAGTTTTTGTCATGCAAAAGATACTGCAAGGCTTGAACTAATCTCACTGAAATGAATAGCTCATTTGAAAGTGAATGTCATAGAAACCTGTCTTGGAAATGTTTAAAGATTTGAGAGAGCTACATTAAAGTACTCACACAAAGGTTCTTCCCAATTGTACTAGAGTTTTTACAAGTACGTAGTCCCTCCAGATGGAATCTATTAGAGTGAAGGAGATTTCAATCAGGGAAATAATCAGCCTTCTAGAGAGCTATGTTGTAAACAGACAATACTAACAGAAGGTAACGGTGACAGATATGTGAATATCCATGAATAAATCTCATAAACACTCAATGATAAGACTGAATTGGAACTCAAGTCCTGTGTTTGCAAATGCTCAGTTTTCTGATTAGCAGGTGGCCATCATTGAATACACATACTTGTTCTAATTCTGTAATATACTTTACAAGGCTCAATAATAAAATGAAATAAAATGAAATATAACATTGTTACTTTGTATAATAAAAGTTGAGACTAAGGCCACAAAATAAAAAAGCATTATCAATGAAAGATGAAAAACGAAAGTGTTACATTTGTAATCTGTAATAGTTTCAGGGAAATTCCAATATCACAGTAATATGCTGACCTCTTACTTCAGTACTTTCCATGCAGCATACCCCTTCAAGATACTCAAATTCCTTTCCTTCGGCCCTTTGAGAGCTCAGCACTGGGCAGAACTCAGGTATGTTGTGTGTGGTGGGGATGAGATACAGCTGCAAAGATGACTTTTGAGTTTGGACCTTCTTAGAGGATCCTCGGACTTTCCCATTTAGTAAGTAGCATCCGGTTGCAGCCCCCACATCCCTTTCTCATTAAATGACCTGAGGATTAGGCAGATCTCGTGGGCAGGTGGGGGTCACCACGTGAGCAATAGCTCAGTGGTGCAGTGCATTAAGGAGTAAGATGAAAGCTGCCCATTAGATGAGTATGGGATGGGAGCTGATATAATGATACTCACTCTTCATGTTTAAGACTTGACAGGCAGTACTGACTGACAGGCCAGTAACATGCCTGGGTCTTTATCATCAAAGTTGCCTTCAAGAGAGAAGAGTAGAGCTGTTAGGGAATGGGTGCTCTATTGAATGTGCAATAGGTGCCATTGGCTCCTACTGCCCATTGCTTGGAAGTCGTAAGGAGGATACTACTACTACTAATTTGGATCGTCATTCCAAAACATTCTTTTATACAGTGTTTTTCTTGTTATAAAAATAATTACAGAGTTCTGAAATGAAATTCAGAGTATTCTGTCTGTAGTTAAAAGTATTAGTACTTTATCAAAACAATAGATTTTTCTGATTTATTCAAATACACTTTATGCAAAAATTATGTCAACTGTATCTTCAATTATTACTAAAATTTGATTCACAGATGGGAATAATCTTCCATCATAACTCTGACATTCTGATATTTTATTTATATACAGGAAGGTTAGTCAAATTTGACCAAAAACATGTTTTTGAGAATATTTAAATTCTATTTGTCAATTTCAGTTTTTGTTCATCTCAAAATGTTTTCACTCTTAATAGACATAGTGTGCCCTCGTAGCCAAGAAGGCCAATGGGATTTTGGGGTGCATTAAGAAGAACGTCTCCAGCAGATCAAGGGAGGTGATCCTGCCCCTCTACTCAGCCCTGGTGAGACCACATCTGGAGCACTGTGTCCAGCTCTGGGCCCCCAGTACAAGAGGGATGTGGAGCTGCTGGAGAGAGTCCAGCGCAGGGCCACAAGGATGATCAGGGGCCTGGAACATCTGCCCTATAGGAGAGGCCGAGGGAGCTGGGCCTGTTCAACCTGGAGAAGAGAAGGCTGAGAGGGAATCTAATCAGTGTCTATAAGTACCTCAAGGGAGGCAGTGAGGAGGATGGAGTTGGCCTCTTTTCAGTGGTGGCACCGATAAGATTAGATGAGTTATCCACAAACTTAAACACCAAAAGTTCCACAGGAACTTAAGGAAAAGTTCTTAACAGTGAGGGTGATGGAGCCCTGGAACAGGTTGCCCAGAGAGGTTGTGGAGTCTCCTTCTCTGGAGATCTTCAAGACCCACTTGGATGTAGTCCTGTACCATGTGCTCTAGGTGGCCCTGCGTGTGCAAGGGGGTTGGACTAGATGACCTCTAGAGGTGCCTTCCAACCTCAGGCATTCTATGATTCTGTGACATAGAGATCACAATTATTTTTAAAAATAACACCTATAAGATACAAAACAAAAAATATAATAAAAAATTTAAAACAAGAAAGCAAAAAACATTTCCCTGGAGATTTTGAAAACCCATTTTCAACTTTCCTTACTTTATCACTATGTGTCATTTCTAAGGGCTCTCTGAGAACTAGATAATAAGACATTACTAGAACTTCTCTTTTTAGAGCTGTCTAGAGTATTGTCTAGAATTTATTATTTAGGGCAGAAAATCCTCTCATGATTAAAATGTTTTAAGACACTCACATGGCTGCTTTTACTTTCCTTTGTTTTGCTATTATCTGAATTTTAAACAAGCTTCTAAACAGATAAAACTCACATTCTGTGTTTTTTACTTATATGGCTTCTAATAAATTTCATAATCACTAAAGAAATCTGAAAATATCTTCTGTTGGGAGATTTATTTTTTCAAAATGGAACCATTATCTGTATAGCCCAATAGCTACATTATCTATGTAGCTATTTTGTTGGAAAAAACAAATAAAATTTAGTGTTAAGAGATCCTCATATTACACCATCATATATATATTTTACACATACATATATATATATATATAAAGTATGTACACATATGTGTGTGGGGATATATTTATGTAGGAGAGGTTTCCCTGGGAAACTCAAGGATATTCTACCTGTCTGGACATTATATTTTAAAAAGAGAGAAATATCTAGTTTCCCAGGGAAAGATTCCCTGAAAATAAACTGCCAGCATTTGTAGCACTGTACTACAAATATGTTTCACGTTAAGCAGTGGGCCTTTACTTGATATCTCATTCCACTTCTAGTGAAAGTCCTTCAACTGGACAAAAAGATGAGAATGATGCTACAAGCACATACGTAATGACTACAGATGCCATAAAAGCCAGAGTGTCATTGCTATTGTAATTTGTATTCCGTTGACCCTTCATTTCCTCTTGTGCCAAAACACAATGATATGTCACAGCTCCATAGACTGATCCTCTAAATAGCCATGCTACAGGCAAAATGTTATTACATAGACTGTATTGGATACTGAAAGAACATGGAAAAGTCTGTGAAATGCAAAATACAATTTCACTAGCCTAGAAAGGAAACCCAGTGTTATTCTCACTGTTGAATATCTCTTATACTTTGTGCTTGTTTTTATCAGTTGGTTTCTAGGCTTATTCACAGTTTGACATTTCCTACACTACATAATCCTTGCAATGAGATTCATTGCTTACAGTATAATAACAAGCAGCATCAGCAAGGTTTTTTTTCTACATATTCTTCCAAGTTATTTTCCTTAGCATGTGATCAGACTTTGAAAAACATGTTGTTTTGTAGCTGCTTTTGTCATGCAAGCTCCTGTGTTTAGAAATAGCTGTGTGAGCAGCAGGAGAATTTGTTCTCTGGCTTGGACTCTGATTAGATGCAATTCTTGAGGCAGAGTTCTCTGTGGATGTTACTGCGTGGGCTGAGATTCCTGAAAGAAGAGATTAACAGTTGTGACTATCTGTTCCGGAACTGGTATGCATGTTAATAAAACAAATGACACAGAGTGTATATCTGAGCTTGCTGCCATTGAAACCACTATAGTTTGGCAAATTGAAGTTCAAATGCAATACTGGTGTGAGGAAAATGCAGTCAGTAATTGAATTCCTCTAAAAGTGGATTTATACAGCAGTCAGATTTATACAGCATGCTTTTCATCGGTAAGCATATGGATTTAAAAGGTCACATGATAAAATTAAATGACTTGAAGGCTGCCCTCAGCTAGTTTAGTAGATACCTAAATAGTTAAGAAATTCACAAGAAATAAATATTCAAAAAAAAAAAAGTAGCGGGACATCTTCACTTCAGAAATCCCCTTTAAACATATTTGCATCTAACAAACATTGCTGTACAATTAAAAACAGTATCTTCATCACTGATATGACACTAACTTAGATATCTTTAGGAATTCAAAAGAATATTACAGCCTAAACAACAAATATACTGAAAAAATAAGAGGATATAAATCAATGATGTACCAGATAAAGAGCAAAATTTAATGACAAAACTTCTCTATTTTGAGAATTTTAAAGGCTACACTTACTAGAAACTAAAGTATGTCTAGAAAATAAAGCATGTACATATTGTGTTGTATTTACTGGTGTAAAGAATTTTATCTTAAATTCCCTTGCCCTCCAACTGTCTTGCAAAAAACCAATATTTTAGAAAGACCCACTCCCTGCTGGTTTTATTGATGTGTGTATATGAGAAACACAGTGTGCATATTGTTAGCACATTCCCTTAACAACATTAAAGTCTTATGTAAAATATCAAGGAAAACTATGATTTTCTTTGTCCTTCTTAATAAAATAGCAGGTGAGACTCTTACCTTCTTAGCTTCTTTCCGCAGCTTATGATTAAAATCATGAACTATCCTCTCAAGTTTGAGAATCATTACTTAGGGAAAAAAAAAATAAAAAGAAAACAAAACAAAATCCTCCCATCCTAACCCCCTATCCATCTGTAAATCCTACTTCGATAATTTATAATGTTTGGCAACCTATGTGTAATTCATGCAAAATTTCAGTTTCTTTCTTTCCTTGTTCTATGGAGGGAAAATGAAATCTGAAAAAAACATAGGAGTTGTTGCCATCCTGAGCAAGTATAACGCCCATCTACTTTAGTTGGATAGCTTAGATGTAAGGTAGATAGAAAGATAGACAGGTATTTGCTGCCTGAGGGTGATTCACAGTTGCCTAAACTCAAATGGTATTAACATGTCTACAGAGGATAAAACAGGAGCTGTGCAAAATAAGCTCTGTTTCCCTGTTACAGAAAGATAGATTCTTCACTGTCTTCCTGTTTCAGCTGCCAAGCCTCTATTCCTGTAGCATATAGCTTGTAACATAGTGTTACAAGCTCTGCTCACAGAAAAGCTTGCTGGCCCTAACAAGCACTATTACACTATTAATCCAGGAGAAAAATCACAAGTGAAAGGTAGTTCCTGAATCTGTTCTTAACCACTTCTCTATTTTAATGATTGAAGAATGTAAGTAACAGTCATGTAGATGGGCTCTGGACCTAGCTACAAAGTATCAGCTCAAAGTCTTAGGCTGAAATCAGCTGTTATCCTGCTCTTGTGTTTCTGAGAAGCCAAAACCTGTGGAGCAGTTGAGCTGATTTTGTTCCACCTACCTGCAGACGCAAGACTTCCCAAATGCTACTGTGTGAATCACCTGGGGATAATCATCTGAGTTCAAGATACTATTTAAAGCATATATACATTAAAATATGTATAAAGCATAAAAAATATGAAGTATAGCTGCTTCTACCCCAAAGTTTATCAATAAATTGTGTTTGTAGCAACCTGCAACCCAGGGCCATATGTTAAAAGTAGAATCTAGCCCTTTACAGCTAACTTCATTAGATGACAAATGATGCTCCAAGCTCCCAGACTGAATGAGATTCTACAGTGCAATGACAATAAATAATGTATCCACATCCTATTAGTGGAGTCCCTTGCCAGACATTTGTAGAATCTTGGTAATTTGCCTAAACAGATATCAGCTAAGTGACCAGCTAGTTATCTAATTGGAAGTTTACCTGCGTTCATCCCACTGCGAAGTAATATATTAAATAAATAATAGACTGATCAGACGGTAAAAATGAATTTTATTTGCACCAGAGTTATATTTCTGCAGCGAACTCATGTCTATTGTTGCATTTTGGGAGAGACTGTTGGAAGTAATGGAATTATTCTGGCATAAGACTGAAGTTCAGCATTAAGACTCTTTCAACGACAACTAGATCCCAGGCAAAATTTAAAGGTGAGTTATTGAGAAACAGAGAGCAGAAGACAGATGATGTTTTTACTGAATAAGTTAGTTTAACATATATATATATGATTTCACTAGTTGCTTCCTTTGTTAAGATGCATTTCCTTAAAAAAGATGTTTTCATGTTTCATGTTTCACGTTTAATGTTTTGTTTCCCACTTTTTAAAGATGGGCACAAAAGCTAAACCCACAAAACATATCTATTTAAATGTAAATTGGCAGCTTTTTTTTGAACTCAGTGAGGATACAGGAAAGTAGGACTTCTAGTACACATTCAAGTATAAAAAAATATTTCCTTTACCAAGTTCTGACTTCTGGATGAACCATAGTTTTTCTTTTAGAAAGCTATCCAAGAAGACACCTTCATTAAACACTTCTGCTCAAAAAGAATTCAAAAAGAGTATCGGTAAGTTATTCCAATTATTTACTTCATTTACTTTATTTTATGTTTATTTTATACTCTGAACCTTGCTAGCTGGGCTGTGTTCCTGTATTTTAAACAGTGCAACTCTCTTTTGGGGATTATTTCTAAACTTCTATTTGGTATGTTCATTTTTCTTTCAGGAATATGTTTGCAGATTTCCTTGTTTTTAACAAAACTTTTCAAATTTTAATAGCTGGTAGAACAACATAGATGCATTAAAAATGTTAAACACAACACAATTTTCATTAAGCATGCAAAACTGTGCTATGTAAAATTAAGTAGCTTGACTGACAGTCTACCAAAAGGAAATGGAGTACTGTGGACTGTATGTTTAGTGTTCATTTTCTCCCTTCATGGATCAGACGTACTGCAGGAGTCATGACATACCAATGTCTTCTAATTGCGATTTACTGTGTGCCACCATTAGTAGCTGTCTGGGCAAAATGGCACTGACTTGTGTCATCAAAAGCGTACCGTGGTATATTATGTACTTGTTCAAAGGCAATAATTATCTCCCATTACTGCAGTGTGCATTTTGGACTTGGTAGCAAAAGTTATTCAAGGCAGCAAATCTGAAAGGGATGTTTCTTTTTATTAGTATTTCTGGCATGCTACATCTTATTAAATTATCTGAATAAAACTAATACTATCATAAAACTCTTATAGTTATACAGTGTACTATATGACCATGATTTAAAGAACCAGTGGCAGATGCAAGATCTTAAAAAGAGTCCTGTCATATAACCTCAGGGGAATTATGACAGTGCTGCTGACAAGTGAGGCTTAGAAAATGTTTCTGAGAAGTTCCATAGTCAGATACCAATGACAGACCAGTAGTCATTACTTTTACATGAAAGAGCCTGAAAATTTTCCCTAAGTGTTTCTTATGCTATGTAAACGATGCTTCGTGCTTCTGCCTAGAAACCTACTCTCTGCTACCCCAAATTTTCCTACCAGTTAAAACGAAAATTGTTTGACCATCAGAGCTGAGGCGGGTCAGAACGTATTCAGTATCTATTAGAGGCAGTTTACCAGACCTCAAGAGACACTAGAGTTTCACAGATTTATCCTCTGAGTATACTCATTATACTCTCTATATAGTGGTCTATTCTATCACCTACCTTACCTGTCCTGAATAACTGTGTATCACCTCTGTGCCAGGGAACTAGTCCAGGACTGAAGTCGCCCCATGCTCTTTCCTTTCCATTGCCACTCAGTCACTGACAAGTGCAAGCTGCAAGGTAGTGTTAGCTTTTCTTCTGCATTCCTTTCACTTTTGGAGTTGTGGGTTTTGGAAAGAAAATAAAGGAGAAAGAAAAGTAGTATGGCTAATTTTCAGTAACAAATAGGTACTTACTGTGACTAGTTTCATATGTAGTCAAATATGAAGATTCAGCTCAGACAATCAGATAGCTGTTTTCCTGGCCCCTACAGAAGAAGGTTTGAATTCCTACCTTTTATTCTTCAAGGAACTACTAGAACTTATAAGGCCGCAATGGTTATAATTCAACATTAAAACATCATTATATATACAGTTGCTGCTATAAATGCGAAAAAAAAAGACAAAATATTTCTACTCTCAATTAAATAAAAACAAACCAAAACTACAACATTTTTAATTTTAGCTCTATTAAATTCTATATCAATGCAATTCAAATTCTTTTTTCTTTTTTTTCTTTCTTTCTTCCTTTTTTAATTTTTAAAGTGTCTTTAGCTTCTTAAAAAGATGGACCTTGGACATCTGGCAGGTGGACCTGAAATAGGTCTATGGCAGCTGAAATTATTTGTTGAATATGTTTGACTCCTAACATCTATAGAGGTATATTTCACAGATTTCCTTCAAATATTTCAACAGTGCATGTCTTGTTTGAATTAGCTGTGGAATGGAAGTGTCTGTTATATCTTCTACTGAAAATCCCTCTGATTGCTGACAGATTCGGGGATATGCAGAGACAGAGAACAATATTCCATGAAATGCATTGAAGTCACTGCATAGTGCCTTTCAGATATAACTACATGACAACACAAAAAAATGCTTTTAGCTTATATGAGAAATGACATTAAACTACCTATTTGAATTTTGGTTTACCACTAACATTTGTAATAAGGAACAATCAGGTACACAGTAGAAAAAATCTAAAAAAAACTCACATTTTTCTAAGTAAGTCAAATATCCTTGATTTATATATTATAGTTTGCAATAAAGGATAGAAATATTTTCTATAATGGTTTGTTTCAAGGTTTGCTCTGACAGTAGAGTGTATAGAAAGAGTTTTAGCAAGTTGAGAAATATATAGAAAAGATACAAATCTTTCACAGTCCACAGAATCTTGCTCTAATTTTAAAAACATATCAATATACCTACTGAAATCACACATGAAACTACTCAAACAAGTAAACTTGCAAGTGGGGTTATTTGTTTGAAGAAGCAAGAATAGCTCCAGGTAGATATTCTTCAGGTGAACAAGCATGATAACTGTTGCTTTTCAATAGCCAAGAGACTTATGATGCTTCTATTGCCAACAGCAGAAAACCCCCTTTAGTCATTTCATTAATGAAGGATCTATCTAAAAACAATATTGTGATTACTGTTTTAGTGTAATAGAGATCACCACTTCTTAATCAAACCAGAAATTTGACAATACATTTTTTTCTTTCTCTTTTAGTCCAGATAACTCCATCACTACAATACAACTATAGGAGAAAACTAATCTGGATTTTTTTCTTTAGTAGCCCAGCTAAGACAAGATTCTAGTTGATAATCATTTGATGATGTTTTCAGAAGCTTTGCAAACTGAATCCTATTACATTGCGGTGGTAGTCTAGTCTCTCTCTTAGCCTTTTCCTGTTTTTTTTTTTTCTTTTTTTGTTTTTTCTTTTCAAGCTAAGGAATGTAGTAACATACCCAAGATCATTAAACATTTTTTTTTGTATCACTGTTGAACTCCACTGAATTCAGTCAAGAATCACATTGTATGGAAAGAGAAGCAGCAAAACTGCTTTGCTGGCCACTGAGAAACAGCGAACAGTCATCTGTCCAGGTTATCAAAACATATCAAAGAGCTGTTATCCGACCTGAATATCTTTTCTTTACTCATTCATTTCAATGAGGAAGAAAACATCCAGATTTTGAAACTGTCAGATCTCATAAACTATTTTTCTCTCTGGAGAGCTACATGAAATAATCCCAAGATCTAATATGCCTTTCTACAGTTAGGTTAGGCTCCAGATATTATATTTCTATCCTCTTCTGTCAGAATTCTGGGTTCTGTGGCTGAATTTCTGTGTCACAAAAGATAAGCTTTTGTGGAGCTGGGATTGCCAATGGTGACTGCCTCATCCTAGAAATGAGAGATGTCCTTTTTAACTAGCACCCTGGAGAATTCATAATGCACTACCTGAGAACTTGCTCACTGCTTCAACTCAGCAAAATCTCTAACAAGTGTTGCAAGCCCTCTGACAGTGGTCTACCCAAAGAAGGCTCCCTAGTTTGAACGCAATGCTCCTCTCTCTATGAATTTCTGGAAATAGTGAATCTGAAATTAAAAAGGTGGTTCTGATAAAGGTGTGATGTTTTCTTACTTTTGTATGCTACAAAGACATGTATGCTGAGAAAATCTTCCAACTGAATGCTTTCTTCAGTGACTTACTGTAATCATATGCCTTTGTAGTAGAAGTAGGATTAGTTATGGAAACAACAGGGCTTTATTATGTCACAGGCCTAGCAGTCTTATCTTAGTAAGTCTTACCTTATTTTTTAGAGATGATGATGAGTGGATGTGCATAAGAAAACAAGAAAAGTTCAGCTGAATCATGTCCATTATGTCCATCACCCAATCCCTAGTACCATACCTACAAATATTTCAGCTCAGGTAGCTTACTCTGTCAGATATGGTAGATTCTCTGACAAGCGTTTGTACAGCTTTCTGTTGAAACCATACTTTCAGCAACTATCATATTCTATGGCAAAGAGCTCCACAAATCTGTTCATTGTATATTTCAGTTTTTATGATGGAAGATTTAGGCAGAGCATGAGCTGTTTTTCATAATAGCTAGCCTAAGAAAGACTTGGAGAGACTTTCCACATTTTTACATATCTCTAAATCAGAAACAGATAAACAGCAAATATGAAGAAGTTTAATTTTGATTGCCTTGAAATCAAGAAAGTCTATAAATATCTGTTAATCTTTTGAGATGAATTTACTGTCTTTAGCAAAAAAAGTATTACATTCCTCATTGATCGTCCGCTGGTATCTGCTTACCCCTTTGGAAAACCTCAAGACCTTTAGGTTAAGCACTAGTGTTTGGAAAGCTTCACTTGGATGATATCACTTATTTTGTTTTGGCTATTTGTATAAAAAATGTGCATTGTTATTGTAAAAGTTCTGTGTTATGCAGAACAGCAGTTGGTCAGAATAGACTGAAGATTTATGCTTCCAAACAAAACTGAATTCAATTAACTATGGGCAAAAAGTAAGCAAAGATTTACATTTATCCTGAATAAATCCATTTAGCATCACATGTAAGGACAACACTGGCAGTCTCATAAAAACATCTTTTAGAGTCTCTAGCATACAAAACTATGTAGAAATGTTCTGCGTATTCATGTGTGCATGTGTGTATGTATGTGTAAGTAATTGCTGGTAATAAAAATTTGTCGGGAACAGACAAGTGTTGTTAAGTAACATCTCAGGCATAAATATTTGCTCTTTAATATCTTCTTGTTGTACATATAGGTTTTTAAGATTTTTGGTGCAAAAAGACCATTAGGTCCTCTTGAGCAACAGAGGCCGTAGAACTACTCCAAATAATTCTTACAGCAAAATAAATAGCATCTGAAAGGAAACACTTTTGCAGAAAGCATTCCACCTTCAATTTCAAAGCTCTCATTAAATAGAATCCACACAGATCTTTGTGAAGTATTTCAAGTATTATCATGCTTGTTATCAAACAGGCACCTTTTTATTTTTGCAATATTACATTTTTCTAGCATCCAGTTCTATTTTTTATCTAGTTATGCCTTTATGTGTTAAATTATAGAACTTTTCAACCTCAAATATTTCCATGACTTATGACTAGGAATGTGGAGGAAAAAAAATACTGTTTTTGTTTGAAAGATGAGAGTTTAAACAAATATCCACTTTCAAATAAATATAGTAGTGTGTGAGAAACTGTAAGCATGGCATATTTGTGAGTGTTATTAAAATGTGTAGAAGTGAGAAAGAGAAATGTTGTTTATATGTCTTCAGTACTTAGTTTAAGCAACTTATCTATGATACAGGAGAACACATCACAGCCTGCATAACTATGCAATGTGTGCAATGCACACTGCCAGGCACTCATTCTGCTCCCAAGCAGTCCTAGTTCCTCTAGAAACTGGGACTCCCGCTGTGTGCATACAGGGTGAAGACTTTTAATCAAACTCAGCTTCAAAAGTTGTTTTTTCACTGTCTGAGTCAGAAGGGGTAGGACTTGTTCATCTGCATTATCTTTGCCAAAAAAAAATTCAAACGAGAATGTAAAAATCAGCTTAAAGATAACATCTGTTGATCACTGTTGAAGAAAGGAAGAAAGGTATAAAACTTTAATTAAGACTAATTTTGGACTTTGTAGCTCTCCAAGTTAACTAATAAAAGGTGGAAACTTTTAAAAGTTATATATTAATATTGATATTCTATCAGAGAGGACTTACTTTCAGTCAACATAGCTAAGGTCCAGAGAGACTTTTCCAAAAACGCATGATTTTGATTCGGCCTTCAGACCCTTTCACATCTCTTCTTTAAACAGCACCAGCTGAAAGAATGTGCGTCTTTCAGTCTTATAGTTTGACGATAAACAGCCTTCAGATGCTATTGCTTCATGTCCTGTTTTGTGATTATCCCCTTGTTCATTAGGAATGCTCGTCAGTACTGAACCTAGACCAACTGCTCAGTGATAATAGCCTCAGCTTTGACTGGCAGGAGAATAAGTGACCTCTAAAATCAGCTCATCATGATGAATACGTGTGCTCTGAAATTACTACTGGCATACCTTGCATTCCATTATATACATGGAAATTGGAAAAGGCTAAGGACAACAATATTTATGTAATCAGAACTCAGTGAATGGGAATATAATGTGGAATTAAAAGCAGACTTTTTTTTCAGGCATTCTGAAGACTCACCTGCCTTTATGAGCTCTTCATTGTTAGGTAAACATGAAATTGATTGTCTTTCATTCACTGTTGAAACTATTTATTTCCACAGCTGATGAAAAGCTGTGATTTTCAAGGCTAAGATATATGAATAACAAATATCACTATCCAATAAATATATATTCTTTTTTGTCTGTGAATTCTCCTTGTTTCAATGGCACCAGTGTCTGCATTTCTCAGGATGGAAATTAAGGGAAATTGCATTCAAAGTTAATTTTTCAATAACTTTTCTATTTTATATTTTAGAATAAATTAAATTGGATTTGACTGTATCCATAATTTCAAGTATTTTCAAGTAATTTCACTTATATTTACACCATATTTGTAGCTTTTTAGATTCACAGTAGGAGCTCTACAGTACATCAGAGAAAAGAGGCACAGTTGCTTTATGGATTTGTATCGCTCTCCTTATGCTAACATATATTTTTTTTTTAGCAATAAACATATACTTTAAGCATGGATGGTTCAGGCATTTTCAAAGGATGCTTCCCTCATGAGAGATTTGAGAGAACATGAAGAAGATAAATAAAATGTCACAAGGACCTGCAGAACACACAAATCTGTGGGAAAAGAGGCTTAAATTATCTCAGAGTAAACCATAACTTGCTGCAAGGTAACTGAGAGGGCAAGGTAACCTGCTGCAAGGTAATATCACAGCTCCTCTGTACAGCTGTGCTAGACGTGTGTGGTGGCCTGCCTGCCTGCCACTTTTTTGTAAGAACCAGTGGAGTATGCACAAATGTAAAGAGCACCATTATCCTACAGCATCAGTGGAATAGAAAAAATGTCAGCCAAGGCACAGGGTATTTGAGGAAGCAAACAGTGCATGGAGCTGAGAGATGTTCGCACAGTGAGGCTGCCGCATGGAGCGGAACAGGGCAGTCCATGTACACTCCCTGCTCCTCCATGTTGCTTGAAAGTCTTCTCCCCTTCTTGATTTTCTCCTTCCTTCTCCCTCAGGGTCACAGCTGGGAGAAGAACAAAGCTGCAGATTATTAGCATGCTTTAGCTATAGTGTGTTTTTTATGAGTTTTTTTTTTTTTTTAATCTGATTTTGTGTGAGGAATGTTGTTTGTTTCATCTAAAGAAAATGATTTTAAACTTCTGGCACATACAAGTATTTGAATTAGTCCTTTCTCAGCTAGATGAGAAAATGCTATTTGAGGCTTCATAAGCATATTGAGCACAAGCCATTGCTCAAAGGAAAAGTTATTTCTGTGTCAGGTTTTAAAAGGTTCCCAAAAGGTTATAGTTTTTCTGTGTGTGTGTCTGTGTGTGTGTGTGTGAATTCAGTCATTTAAAAAATAAAAATGCACTGGCACTGTAACATAGTATCTACCTGACTGCTAGATATTAGGATAACCCTGGTGGTTTTTGAGTACTAGCTTTATTCTGAGCACCAAGTTGCATGAATAGCATCCAAGTTAAGAAGCTTCTTACACATGCACAGTGTCCAAAACTGTTTTTCGTCTTTGCTTCTAGAAGTTCAATCTTCTTTATATAGTGTATATTTTAAACCTCTCCTCTCTTGCTGGATTATTGTAGTTTTCTGACTTTTGACTTATCGGATCTATCCAGTCACCTTTTCAAACAAGAATGAATCTTTTTTTATGCAACAACCCATCTCACTTTAAAAAATCACATTTGCAGGCTCATGCTAGGAGGCACTTTGCTGGGTTTATGTGTTCCAGAATAGATTTTACTGTCATGTCAGTTGTAATATGATATAACTGTACTAATATTAATGGAGTTACTCCTGGTTTACACTTGAGTAACTATATTCATAGGCTCAATTTATTTGAAAGACATGTAAAACTGTGAGTGACTTACACTGGACTCTTAACCAAATGTTGGTTTGAGTGGCCAAACTGGGCTTGTTTCACCAATCTGTGACAATAATTTCATGCCACTGCTAGTAACTTCACTGGGAAGGAAGCCTATTCCATAGAACTGACATGATGCCCTGATGAATCAAAATCTGAGTCTAAGAACAGCAAAACTTTTCTAATTATTTTTTAGTGTAGGAAAAGATAAAAGTAAAAAATGCTCTTCAAAATAAAAATTGGGAAAAGAGGAGCAAATTACAGATGCTAAGCATTCTGTCCTAATGTACCAGATTGCTCCCCCAGAATGAACAGGAATCATTAGATGCAATATTGTTAATGTTATTCAAATCAACGGGAATGTATGCACTTATTGTAAGAGAAACTAACATGAACACCCTTCACCTCCCAAATAATAAAACAAGCCTAAAAGTTCATAGAATTTAATAGAATGAAGCCAGTGCAGAGTGAAACTATGAGATGCACTAACAAATCTAACAGGATCTAACGTATCCACATCTACTGAAAATTATATAGTTTTTGTAAACCCAGTGGAACTTTTCCAGCTGATGTAGGTAATACATGGATTCTATAGTTTTCTATTTTCTATTAGACCTATATGATCAAAGTTGTTTGCAGAAGTTTTGTTTGGTTTTGCTTTTGAAATTCTATATTGTGTGATTTTTGGTAACATGAAAAAATGACATTACAATTCACATAGAAACAGAATATCTCAGATTTCTTATATAGACTAGCCCTACTCAATGAAAATACAAACTATTTTATCCTTCCAGGTCTTAAATTAGAGATGTATCCAACAGCAAAAAACAATGATTTTTTTCTTTATGTTATCCAAATAATGTCATGCTTGATATAAAGTCTATTTTGATTTAGTCTCACCAAAGGAAAAGAAAATTCCTCCAAATGAGGGACAAATCAGAGGAAATGAAAGAATAAGAAATCAGACTCAATTTTCTTCTGTGCACTGGCAGAGATAGAATTAGAGATAAGCAGAGCAACTTATCAGAACTTTTCCTTGCATTCTCTGTAACTCCATATGAAAATCTCCAGACCACATTAAGGTTTTGAATCAGAAAATGACCGTGAAGGTTAGAGATTTCTGTGAAAATATCTCTGTGCAGTGGAGTGGCATTAAGAAATGATCTAACAAAGACAAGCTGATGCTGCAGGTTCCAATTACCAAGAGCCTTTATCAGCACTTTTTGCAAAGCCCTTAGATTTCTTGATAAATAAGAGTGACACAGTGCTATGTGTTATTGTTATGGTTAATGATATTGATTTCTTGGTAAGACAGCTGGAGAGATACAAAGATAGACTGAAGTATATGCAGTAACTGCTCTCTGTTAGCAGTTGCATTTTGAACTATCCAAGCTTTTTATATACAGTATCAAATGAAAAAGCTTCCAAATTATCCTCCTCGTTTAAACTATCATCAACATGGGCAATTCTTGGGATAGTCAATTTCTTAATGTCTTGGACATATAAACTCCAATTTGCTTGTTCAAATAAGAATCATTTCCTCATATGCAAATTGCTTTAATCTGCAAGAAAAAAATACAGAGAATTTCCTTTTAATTTGAAGAATATTTGTGGCTGCAGTCAGTGACATTTTGGTTGTTTTAAAGGATTTGGTCTCAGTGATTCTCAGACCAGCTTTGAACATACTGGTTTCAAAATTTATAGCCAGTCAGAAGGGTAACCTCCCAATTGATAACAGTCAATGTTGAAAGAAAATGTTGAAAACTTTAACAAAAACTAGGTCTCAGTGTAAAGCATTTATACTTGACCAATGGGATTTTCTTTTATTTTAGCTCTCCTTTTATTTCACTTGCTTTATTTCTCTCAGTTTTAAGTGCCCTGAGTGCTGTTTACACTTGTTCAGCTATGTATTCCTTATTGTCTTTTGACTTCTGAACTAATGATATTAAGATGAGCAGTATAGAAATAAATAAATAGGATTCTAGATAGCTACATCCAAAAATCCTCTTATGGATTACAGATTCTTATTTCCTAAATACGATGGGTAAGATCTATACAATATGCTTCTTTATATATATATGTATTCACAGCCTCAGGAAATGAGAACTAGAATGACATTAAGCTCATTTTACCATTTTCTCTGGGTTAGAGATTTTGTTCCTGCTAATATTTAAAAAGCCTCAGGAGACAAGTAGCCTTTCTGTCTGCCTGGTGGGATGCAGCACTCTTTGTCATCTCTGCAGCCCTACACATTTAGCTCTGTGTCTTTCGCTTATTCTTACCTTCAACATGTATCAAATATCAGGCTTATAAAAGGATTTATTTGCCTCAAATTATGAGCTTAAATAACAGAATCACAGAATGCTTAAGGTTGGAAGGTACCTCTAGAGATCATGTAGTCCAACCTATCCTGCTCCAGCAGGGACACCTAGAGCATGTGGCACAGAGTGGCATTCAGGCAGGTTTGGAAGATCTCCAGGCAGATTTGGAAGATCTCCAGGCATGTTTGGAAGATCTCCAGAGAAGGAGACTCCACAACCTTTCTCACATGGAGGTGGAACTGACTGTGTTTCAACTTACACCCATTTCCACTTGTCCTGTCACCAGCCACCACGGAGAAGAGCCTGGCTCCATCCTCCCTACAGTCACCCCTCAGGTACTTGAACAGGTTAATCAAATCTCCTCTGAACCTTCTTTTCTCCAGACTCCAGGCCCAGCTCGCTTAGTCCTTCTTCATATGACAAATGCTCCAGTCCCTTAATCATCTTTGTGGCTGTCCGCTGGACCCTCTCTAGAAGCTCCACATCCCTCTTGTACTGGAGAGCCCAGAACTGCACACAATACTCCAGGTGCGGCCTCACCAGAGCTGAGTAGAGGGGCAGGATCCCCTCCCTTGACCTGCTGTCAACGCTCCTCCTGATGTAGTCCAGGACCCCATTGACCTTCTTGGCCATGAGGGCACTTTGATGACCCATGGTTAACCTGTTTTCCACCAGGACTCCCAAATCCCTCTCCACAGAGCTGCTTTCCAGTAGGTCAACACCTAATCTGTACGGCTGCCTGGGGTTATTCCTCCCCAGATGCAGGATCCTGCACTTGTCCTTGTTGAACCTCATGAGGTTCCTCTCTGCCCAACTCTCCATCCTGTCTAGGTCTCTCTGAATGGCAGCACAGCCCTCGGGAGTGTTGGCCATTCCACCCATTTTTGTGTAATCTGCCAACTTGCTCAGGGTGCACTCTATATCTTTGTCCAAGTCATTGATGAACAAGTTGAAGAGCACTGGGCCCAATACTGACCCCTGTGGGACACCACCGGCCACAGACCTCCAACCAGACTTGGCCTCATTTATCAGCACCCTCTGGGCTCTACCATCCAGCCAGTCCTCAGTCCACTCATCCAGTTCGCACTTGNTCTGGGCTCTACCATACAGCCAGTCCTCAATCCACTTTACAGTCCACTCATCCAGTTCACACTTCCTAAGCTTTCCTATGAGGGTATTATGGGAGATTGTGTCGAAAGCCTTGCTGAAGTCAAGGTAGACAACATCTACAGCTCTCCCATTGTCCATCCAGAGGGCCACCTCATTGTAGAAGGCTTTCAGGTTGACAGACACGACTTGCCCTTGGTGAATCCATGCTGACTACTCCTGATCACCTGCTTTTCCTTCACATACCTAGAGATGGTCTTTAGGATGAACTGCTCCATCACCTTTCCAGGGGTGGAGGTGAGGCTGACCAGCCTATAGTTTCCTGGCTCCTCCCTCTTGCCTTTTTTGAAGATTGGAGTGACATTGGCTTTCTTGCAGTCCTCTGGCACTTCCCCTGCTCTCCATGAGCTCTCAAAGATAAGAGATCGACTGAGCAATGACCCCTACCAGTTCCCTCAGCACTCTTGGGTGCATCCCACCTGGGCTCATAGATTTATGGGTGTGCAATTTTGCAATCCCTAACCCAATCCTCCTCGACCCTCAGAAAGCCGGTTCTCTCTCTTCTCTCTCTGTTCTCTCTCTTCTCTCTGGGCTCAGTACACGGGAATTTGCCTTAGCTGTAAAGACTGAGGCAAAGAAGGCACTTAGTAAGCCTTCTCTGCATCCTCCGCCACCAAGGCACCCTCCCTATTCAGCAGCAGAGTAACAAAGTAACAGAGTACAGAGTCCCTAGCCTTCCTCTTGCTGCTGGTGTATTTGTAGAAGATCTTCCTGTTGTGCCTGACATTTTCCACTAACTCTAATTCCAAATGGGCCTTGGCCTTCCTTGTTAAATCCCTGCATTCTCTAATAATGTTCCTATATTCTTCCCATGTGATCTGGCCCTTCCACATTACATACCTGCTCTTTTCCTCATTGAGTTTACCCAACAGTTCCTTGCTCATCCACACAGATCTCCTGCCCGCCTTGCTCGATTTCTTTCTTATAGAAATGCACTGATCCGGAGCTTGGATAAAGTGGTGCTTGAATGGTAGCCAACTCTCCTGGAACCCCTTTCCCTCCTTGCCCAGGGGATTCCTCCAAGGAACTCCCTGAAGAGATCAAAGTTAGCTTTCTTAAAGTCCAGGGTTGCAATTCTACTTCTTGTCCATCTTACTCCTCGCAGGATTGTGAATTCCATCATCTTGTGGTCACTGCAGCCAAGACTGTCTCCAACCTTCACATTTCCCACTAGAATCATTAACATATCAGCTCTAGCAGCACCCCTTCCCTTGTTGGCTCATCAGCCACCTGCATCAAGAAGGGGCTCTCGACCCACATTTTGTTCTCCCTTACGCTGAGCTCCATGCATTCCAGTTGTTCTCTCATGTAAAGAGCAACTCCGCCACTTCGCCTTCCTGGCCTGTTCTTCCAGAAAAGCCTAAAGCCATCCATGGCCATGTTCCAGTCATGAGAGCTGTTGCACCATGTCTCAGTAATTGCAATGAGATCATGGCCATGCAATCACACACGCGTTTCCAGTTCAGCTTGTTTCTTTCCCATGCTGTGTGCCTTTACGTAGAGGCATTTGAGTTGGGTACTGAATGTGCTTCTCCTTCTAGCTGGAACAGCTGAAACCTGACCATGCGGGCCTTTGGAACTTCTCTTGTTTTCCCATCTCGCATCTCCAGGTTTAGAGTGCCTATACAGGCCAAGAAGTAAGGAAGGCAGCTGCAAGTGGCATGGCAAGCCATCGCCTACCCCATAACCTGCTTTCCTGATGATGAGTCCTCCTAGCGCATGTCCCAGGGCTCTCTTCCCCTTTTGAGAAAGATGGATCCCATTAGATTCCATTATAAATTAGATCTCATTAGATTCAATTATTAATTCCATTCCATTAAATTACCCTATACAAACTAAACTGCAGAATTAAACATCACNCTGCTCCATCACCTTTCCAGGGGTGGAGGTGAGGCTGACCAGCCTATAGTTTCCTGGCTCCTCCCTGTACAAACTAAACTGTAGAATAAAACATCACTTAGACCAGAGTTGACCTTCTGCCAGATGAAAAAAGGGGAATATGGGGTAAAAATAGTACTCACAGTTTTTAAAAAAGAACAGTATTTGTTAGTAGAGTTGTAATAACAGTTCTATAAATAATCTGTTTCCTCTGTTTTTAATCTGTTCAGGTGTTTCTTGATCCTTCTTTTGGAAATAAACCCATAGCCCATCCAATAGAGAAAATCCTAAACGAACAAATAAGCACTGTAAGAAGCCTTGAGGGAAGCAGGTGGAGTCAAACTACAGAAAAAGTGGGTTGGTGAAGTTTCTTCAGTGACTTTATAAAATTTAATTTGATATAAATTTAGGAATTGTCAGTCTGAGAAGCCCAACTTATTTTATTTGTCAGAGTGGAGAACAAAAGAAAGAAATGAAAGCATTCTTTGAGAATATTTTCTCTAAGAAAAGAGAAAGTCAGATCATAAACGGCAAAACCTTCCTCTATCTGTCTGCTACAAATAAATGCTGTCCCCTGTGAAACAAGTAGATAGTGTACACCAATTTTAAAAAACAGAGCAGGAAGGCCACTGGGTAAAGTTGCTAGGATATCTATTGACTCTATAACTGTCAATATTAAACACTGTCAATTTTAAATCATGAAACATTAGAAACAATTAAATTATTTTAAAAAAGCTACATATCTGACCATATTTCTTTAAAGAATCTGGTTTTATTCTACAATCATTGATATTTATATTAGAATTGAGATTCAGCATGGATACTATTGAACTTCTTTGATTACCCATAAGAAGCGTTTATCAGAAGTAGAAGACTTTGTGATTTCTTATTAGTTACTTGATGTTCTACAGATAATTGACTAACTGAGTATCTGTTATCATTGTATCAACCATTAGCCACAAACAGGTAAAAACATCTAAAATAGCTTCCAACTGCACACCACCATATCAGAATTAGGGATTTTACACAAGCTCATTTAGCTACCTATTTGCTTTCTCTCTTCTCATCTTGCATGGTTAATTTAATTTGGGCAGAGAGATTAACTATGTGCCTAAAAATTATTAAATTTTATTCACCAGCAAGTTTTGGCTGATGTACCAAACTTCATTAACATAGCTGTAAACCCAGCTTAATGGACCAGATAAATATTCAATATAAGTGGACATTTTATACTAAGTAATGAAAAGCAAAATGGTATACCATTTTTCTACACCATCACTGACTTCAACGATTATCTGTTGATTTGCACTTTTTGAACACTTGTCAACTCTACCTGTTTTTACGGAATGATTCTGATAGGAATTCAGATCGAATAGGTCATATCTTGAAGAAAGTAAAACTCTGACAAGAAGCTTAGAAGAGTAAAACTTCTTCATCACACTTATGCTATGTTGCTGTCTTTTTTATTTTTTTTTCATTACAAAAAATATTGGCAAGGAATGCAAGAAGTAACAGTGCTTAGTTTATTTATCTTCAGCTTCCTTTAACAATTATATTTCCATTAGTGGTTGCTGCTACAGTTGCTGCCATAGGCAAGCTATTTGTTTTAGTCTACTTTTGCATTTTATTATTTTGTGAAAACGAAACCAAGGACAGGAACCCTGCATGTTCACATTCATCCTCATAATTATTCCCTTGATGATTCTGATGCCAATCTTTTCATGATATGTATATGCATTCTTTTCTCTACCATGCACAAATGACATTGTGTGCAGTCGTAGTTAAATAAGCAAACAAACAAATCTCCAAAGTCCTTCCTTCTGTTATTTCCCCTGTAACACCTTTATAATCTCCGAATTTTTTGTTTCCTGTATAACAACTTTGCATAAGTAAAAAGCCACAGTCGGATAAGTTGTGCCTGTAGCCAAAGTTCCTCTCAAATCAGCTGACAGCAGCTCAAAATTTTGAGTTCATCATAAAAAAGAAGATGATTGAGAGATGAAGTCTTTCTTTCATACAAGCTTTCTCATACAAGTTCCCTAAGGATTTTGATTTAGGACATTTCATATTCTACCAGCTTGAAGGGTACCTTTTAGGACATTTTTTGCTGCTAGAAAAAGATATTTCAAAGTTTTTCAGTAGAACGGGGGCAAGGAAGAGGTAGAGAGAGAGAGAGAGAGAAAAAAAAAAAAGAAAATTTACTAAAAGAACAAGAAATATGTGCTCATTTATGCTGACCAGATACGTCCAACTTGTCATATATGACTTTTGGGGATGATTGGTACCAAAAGAGTACAATATTCTAATATACTTTTTTTTTTTTTTTTTTTCTGAAAGGTCTGATCTGCTCACAACAGAGCTTGGCGAGTATCAATGTTAGTGTCTGCTCTAATTTTATCTATAGAGAATATTACCAAGCCAGATTCTCTCTTGTATATTATGTTGAACTTGAGAGAGCAGCAGAAGAGGAAAAAGGTACCAGGACTGTCTGCACCTTAAGCAAATCTGTAGCACGTAACCGTCCGTCTTTTGACTCTCACTTTATATTTATGTTTCTCTCACACTGCATACACACAGTCATAAATTTTAGATCCTTAGCTTATTTTATTTCAGATTTTACAATGCTAATCAGTACAAGTTTTTCATATGATTTCATATTTTTCATATGATGTTTGTAATTATATTAATTTTGGATATTGGAAGAGTCAAAACAATGTAAAGAATAACAGCAAAGCATGACCTCTAATTCAATGTTTTTCTTAAAGAAAGTATTACTTGTAAGAGCAAATCAAGATTCCTTCCTTCCTTCCTTCCTTCCTTCCTTCCTTCCTCTCACTACTTGTATTTATCCATCTCTATTACTTATTAGTTAGATCAAGTGGAATCTCTATGTTCAGCTGAGACCCACTCACTCTGCATGGTAGGTTTATGATTTAGTATGCTTTCTCAAATCATGCAATAATGGCCTTCGAGTTTTTCCCTTGAATCTGAAAAGAATAATAATAATTAAAAAATCATATTTCTTTTTTTTTTGTTATGCATGTTATGCATCTTGTCTTGTTATTGTGATCTCAATCACCAAAACACCCTGGAAAGACTGATCTCCTAAATAAATCAAATGCATCTTTTCAGTTCATCTCCACAGAAATGTTTTACCAGACCCTCATTCCACTTAGTTCTAGTGGTTAATATTAAAAAAAAAAAAAAGTTTTTTCATTTTGGACAAATTAGGAAGGAGATTAGTTTATAGCAAATGAGCTAGTATTTGTATTTTTAAACATATTTTAATTCAATATCATACAGAGAAAATAAAGCTAGTCAGTCCCTCCCACAGATTTAGAGGAAATACAGAAACAAAAGCAATAGCTAGGCAAAGAGAATCTTGATCTATCTTAATATGCAAATGCATGTGGTAACCTTTCAAGCTGCTGTCCTGTTATTTTAACTACCTTTCTGCTCACCCTTTGATAACATAGCAAACTGCTGCAACACACATTTATGCAACAGCAAATATGAAAGAAAGAAGTAAGTCTCACTGAGGTCAAAACCGAGGAAACTGAGGCTCATTGAGGCAATTCTAAGTAGCTAAATTTGAGACTATCTTTGTGCACTAAAATCAGGGCGAGTTGCAAGTATAAATGCTTCATAATCAAAATTTATCCTCTTCCCATTTATTAATAGCACTTAATTATGCTTCCAAGACATAGGATAAGAGTCAGTATTTCAGAAATGTCTAATTTTGTTGCACAATAGACGACTTAGAAGAGTTATGGCCTATATGAGGTCAATAATACCCATCCTGAAACTCAGCAAATAAATATTTATAAATGATAAAGAATCATTGCTCCTTGGGGTCTATCAATAATTCATATTTTAGAAGACCTTAAATACATGATAAACCATAATGGTTCCAAAGGAACAGTCAGCTCTCATGAACTTCTAAGAGGAAATATTTTTTAAGTCATGTAAATATCCATTGCCAGTTGATGGTGGAGGAATTATGCACTAAAATAGTTCTGTATAAGAGGTTCTATAGCTGTGAAATAGTAAGAATAATACTCCTTGCGACTAGGGATAAATTGAAATTCAGGGCAAGGAACATTTGTTTCTGTGTTTTATGGAGGATTATAAATGTACAGAGTGTTTGGAAATTAGTTTTATTTCTAATAATTAATACTGTTAGTTGCCTTGTAGCTGAACTGAAGAGGTCCCCCGGGCACTGAATTCCATGCAAAACATTGCAAGCCTTAGTTCACACAACAGTTGTATTTAAAATGTACAGCATAAGACCTTCAAGCAGCGTGTCATGGAAACTCTAAATAGATATAACAATATTTAGACCAATCTATATTAATCCCGGAAGAAAAAAATACCTATGCAAATTGTACTCCTAACTGAAATAGTTGCATGTGTGCTTATGGACAATTTTCTATGCTTCTTACAGTCTTGCAGGTAAGGCAAATGAGAGTTTCATTCTTTATTTCCAAATTTCCATCTGGATCTATCTATCTACTGAGCTGACTTTGTGAATGATACTGTAATACTTTCTTGGCTCCTCTACTCCAGGTGTCTAGAGGAGAATTTGGGCACAGGAAACTTCGCGTGAAGTAGATTCGGACAACAGTAGCATGAGGTCAAAACCCGAGGGAAAAAATAAATCATTTTTGTTGCTGGACACAGTCTGAAGTTCATGCCTACTTCTTTCTCTTTTAACAACCTTCTAGTAGAATGAGACCTCTCAGGGTGCATTTATATGCCAGTTACATTTACTACTAAATTTTATGTAATTAAAGAATTAAAATTCCAAAATAATAAAGTAAAATCTAAGCACTTTCCAAAATCCTCAGTTTGGAAAAGGATGATTAAATAAAACTCTACTGTGATTTACTCCAGTAACAGCTTGTAACTTTGCTGGTTTGGGGAAGTTCTTCCATATTTAAACCAATATTAGCGAGAACAAGGTTTGACTTAGATAATCCTAAAATGAAGAAAATACTTACACACACACATTTAAATAGAAATAAATACTTTCCTTGTCTAATGGATATTGGGCTGTTGGCAGAGGCCATTACTGCACCAGCTACAGTGTTTTGATGGGTCATGCTGTTGTCTCTATCTCTTCAAGACAAGCAGAATTATAAAATTAGGAAGAGGGAACCAGGAACTGCTACTTCTGCAGTCCTTTGACTGTTGCTGCTTATTCATGGGTTCATGGGTTAATCTAAGCAGAGGCCACTGGTAATATAGTTACTGGTAATACAATTGGTCAGCTCAGAGATATGACATCGTAATCAGAATTTTTTCAACAGTCCAACTCCTGTAGATTAAGCTTTCTATTTTTGGAAGTATTTCAGAAAAAAAAAAAAGTAAAATGAAAAAAAAGTACAGGTATATCAGTCCTTTCAGAAATCCAGGTCTGCATATAAACAGTATTAGCCTCTTATACAACAAAAAATGTTAAAGATGCATTACCCATATATTACAATTACAGCTATAAACATTCTTAAACTTAGTATTTTTTTTTTCCTTTCTGAAATGTTACTACAAGCCAGCAATGAAATAATGGATAGAATATCATTCTCTTGTACAATATTTTTTTCACGTGGCTTTGGCAGAGAAATCTTGCATAAAAATGATCTTAAATTGATCTTTTTGCCATTCAGCAATGCAAATGTAATGAGAAATAAAATCAATCAGTCTTTTATTTTCTCTACAGATTGCGTCAACAAAATAATCCTTGTGCTATCAAGTGGAGAGTAAATGGTACTACTTGAATTATAACTGACACTGATTTCCTGTGTTTTGAACAAATGTGTTGAGTTATTCCAGCAGTGTAGCTAGAAGTAAACAGAAGAAAAAGAAACTTACTTAATATTTGAACATTCTTTAGTGGTTCAGCATTTGAGTAAATGAACTAAATTGTTTTGCTTATTGCTGCGTATCTGAATTATGCATGCAAATTATTCTAAGATAAGATAACAAAGTAGTATAGTAGATTTTCCTCAATATGACATTAATAAAGCAGAATTTCAGGTATCACTAACATTCTGCATGCACATACTATTCTTACTTCTTGAAGATGTTAAATTTCACTGTTCACATTGTGGTATTTTTTTCTGCACAGTTATGGAAATCTCATGCATTTGACCTGAAAAAAAGAAAAAAGACCACTATAATAGAAGTTAGAAAATGATCCATATGGACATAACTTATTTCACCAGAAGTTATTTTAGAGAATTATGAAAACCAAAAGGTTGAAAACTACAGAATACACAAAAACTAATTCAATGTATTGTTTTGGGGGACTGTGTTATTATTACCTTTATCTCTATAGGTGGCTTTACTGGCTGGAATATTTCTGTTTATATTAGGTTAAGTGAGTTTAAGATAAACCTCTGCATTTTATTTTAAGTCTTCTCAAGTTTAAGATTTCTTACTTTTTGGGGAAGGTTTAGAAGGAAAAAGTTATGGAAGACCATGTGGTTTTATGACATTAATAAATTTGGCAAATTTGATCACTAGCAGATTTTTCACAATGGAATTAAGGTAATTTTGAATTAATCTCTGTTTCTTGTAGTACTGGATCCCTTCCTTTTACAAAATGAAAAAAATATATATATATAAATAACATCATTATCTGGAAACAGAAACACTTTTCAGAAGGATTATTTTTAAGTATTTTTTTAATGAAAAAATCTCTATACAAACATATCCAGATATTGAAGTTCACTATCTGATCCATGCAGCCTGTTCATTAGCAGAGGACATCTACAAAAATTGCCTTGTCTTGTCTTAGACACAGGGAACCCCAGCACTCCTTTTGTCCTTCACGTTTCCACTCTCCTGTGATATAACCTTCTCTAATCTTTTCCAACTCCATTTCCATGCTGTTCTTCCTCCTTATTCTCTTCCTTGTTTTTCCCATCACTTCATTTTGTTATATTTTTCCTCCTCAGTTCTTTGTTTCTCATTTACTGATTCTCCTGTAACAGCTGCCAATGAACTAAGTAGCTCCACTGGTGCTAAACAACTGTGAATATCAGTGTAAAATATTGCTGCTTCACCCCATCTTTTATTTATCTGCTCTCAGAATTACTTATGCATGAAGGAAAAATAGCCTCTAAAGATTATTTTTTTCTGGATTGCATGCTGGATTCTCCTCTTCTAGTGAAAAAACGCTGCACAAAATCCTTCCTCTGGCTTAGTCTTTAACACTTTCATCTGGACATCATTCTAATTGGAAGCACTCTTATTCCTCTTTGTGCTTAGGTTTCAGGAGCAAAACAAAACACAGAAATGAATGCAGATCTCATAAATTCCTAGGTTAAGATTATCTGTTTATGTTCCTTTTTCTATGGATGTTACCTCTGTGTTTTCTCCGTAATAGTTAATGGTTTTCACTTGCAAAAGCATGAGCTTTGCATACCTGTAGTCCAGAAGTGACTCTCTTTATGTAGAATTCTTCCCAAAAGCCTAAGATTGTTTAATGAGCCGTTCTTTAAATGGCACATTTTTTTCTCTCTCCAATAAACTTACTGATTATATTTTTAAATGTGTCAAGGCAATAGCAAAACTTGCTCCTGACATGAATGCTAAGAGCAGTACAGAAAAGGTTAACCATCCCAGTTTAAGCAATTAAATGTTTTATTTATATTTGGGGAACTAAGTAAGCAATTCAGGCATTGTAACCAATCAAGCTGACAAGTTCTATTCATGCAACTGACAAAGTGCAGACAAAATGAGATTAATTTTCAAAATAACAATAATTCCTTTACCCATAATGCCATATTTATGGAAAGTGTTCAGAGCATTGCTTCCAATTATTGCCAACTTTGCAATGAATTATTACAGAACAACCCTTTCTTTGTGAAATTACCCTATTTTGATGACTCATTGTACCTTTTCATTCTTTGTATAAATGAACATTCTTCATTATGTAGATATTGAAGGGATGCAATCACAAAACAAGAGCAAGATAGAGGGAAAATAAATAGTTTTGCTGCTAATATAGCCACACATTTATGAAAATTTTGCTAAATTAATGCAGCTCCAAGGTTTATAATAACTTATGGGTGCTTAATGCCCTGCCAAATGATGCGTAGGCTATTACACTGGAATTAAGCGGTCATGTGTATTTACCTGACAGTAATATCTTATGACAGACACATACACCTATATAAAAATACACTTACAATCATGTATGGAAAAATCTAAGAATTAATTAATCTAGTTTATTTTCAGTAAGAAGAAAAAGAAATTGAAGAAAATTATTCAACATTGTAGCAGTAAATGGAGAAAATGATTAGCAAATAGCAGGGCAGTTCCAAAGTATTTCTTACAAACAACTCTTTAGGGATCATTCAGTTTTAAATGACCGCCCCGACATTTGGGGGTTCTTTCTGTATTTAGCTTCTATTTAATGGTGACCATATTAAAAAGTATGCCAGTCAACTCTCTATTATCAATATTTATCTGTTATGAAGTGAACTTTAGTTTTACTTCTCGACCTGATCTCTTGTCTAAGGCTTTAAAAAATCAAATTAATACAATGCATCATTTGTAGCTAGTGATTAAATTTGCCAAGGGCAAATGAAAGACCAAGCAAGATGTCCTGTTTAGAGGGCTCTATCCTGAACATTCATAGGGTATTGGTCATTGTATCTCAGTTTTCAAAATTTTCAGACTTGACTATCTAAGAGCTCTGCCCAACACTATGATGCAAGTTGCTGGAAAGATCTACTTTATAAATGTTCTTGGAACTTGGTATCTTGGTTTTATTCAGGAGAAGTTCAGGAATGCAGACAAGGCCAAATTGTATAAGGTTTTTTAAGAGAGAGAGACACTATGTTTTAGGAGACGACAGCTAGTGAAAATACTGGGTTTTATATGTGATTCACTAGCTGGCTAATGTGAGTTGATTTGTTCCTGCTGAATGTTTGCTTTTTTAATCCTGCTGGATTTAGAATACTTTTGTATAAGATTAAGTAGCAGAGCCCAGAGCTTTATGTACAACAATTTTTTGTCATGACACAAATCTAAAGAAATAAGAACAGAACCTGGAATAAATAGTGGGAGCACCCATTTGCTTTTGCTGTCTCTGTGCAGTCCCTGTTTTTTTCTTTATTTGTATTCATATAAATTCCTGCCATATGTGACATGCTTAGTTAAAAGAAAGAAAAAAATCCTTCCTGTAAACCACTTCATACAGACACCATTCAGATGCTAGTCTAAATGCTAAGAACAAAAAATGTTATTCCTCTAAAACACTTGAAAATTTCTTTTTTTAATTTTTTTTATTTCTTGTACCAAATAGTAATTTTCTTCTTACCTATAGCAAAAGCAGTCCAGTCTTTTAATGGGTTGCACATCTCAGGCGCCTTCCTTGCTAGTTATCCTGAATGAACAGCATTATTTATCTCTCCCTCTACTTTCTCTCTCTAGAGAGCAATGCGGACCTTTGACCCTCTGCATGTTTATAACATCTTTGATGTTCTTATGTGATAGCAATTTCATTACACTCAGTGTTATACTGTGCAGAAAGCTTTTTGTATCCCTACTACTCTTCAGAAACTCAGAGTTCCCCAAGCAGTTCATAAAATCGATCATCCCACATTTTCTATTGTAATGGCAGTCCTTTATCATATAAATGTGAATGTGGTGAGACTATACAAGCAAGAAAGAGAAAGGCTGTACTTGAAGGTTCTAATTCCAAGGCGTCTGATCATATATCTTATGAAAATAATGACCTTGGTCTCGGTGAGTCAACTCTGTAAAGCAAAGGACAAAAATAGATCACCCTGCTGATATTATCTTTTTTAAGCACCTTGTAAGAAATGGCAAATGCAATGTTGAGGGACATATTACTAAAAGTGGCAGATTTTGGATCCTATCTTTTTTCAAGTCTCCTACGAGTCACATTACCAGCATTTCTTCACCTGTAAGGGACAAACTCTATCCCTTTTGTGAAATATGTCAGCAATCTTCCATCAAACACATCCAATATAGCTAGGTGACACCTTGCAGCAGGTGTTCACTTCTTCCATATGGTGCTTCGCACATTTACTTACACTATCATATCTGAAGCATATTGAATTTGTTCAGTCCACAGAAGGTGTTGGGCTAGATGGACGATATTCTTTTAAGTATGTGCATTCATCTTGGCTTGACAACTGTCCATTTGACACTGAATGGAAAGTCTTTTTCCTGAGAAGGCTCCAGAATATGATATTACCCGTCACTGTAATTGTTTTGCTGCCAGAATTTTGCAAGGAATGTTTGCAGATTCCTACTGGTAAATTGCTTTTATCTTGATATGACAAAATAAAAAGTATCTAGATGTTCTGTTCTGAATTACATGAGTGAACACAATTTATAGACAATAAAGACAAAGTCCTCATCCCCTTTTTGACTTAAGTTTCATAAATCTGTGCTACCTGATCCTTCAGTAAAGAATCTCAGTCTCATTTAGAATTGTATTTGTTGAAAAAAATTTCTTTTTTCTTTTTTTTTTTTTTTGATAAATGCATACCTTAAGGGAGGGAATGAAGCAGATGATGCTGGCCTCTTTTCAGTGGTGGCCACCAATAAGATTAGAGGAGTTGACCACAAACTGAAGCACCAAAAGTTCCACAGGAACTTAAGGAAAAATTTCTTAACAGTGAGGGTAATGTAACTCAGGAACAGGTTGCCAAGAGAGGTTGTGGAATCTCCTTCTCTGGACATCTTCAAAACGCGCTTGGCAATCCTGTGCCACATGCTTTAGGTGACTCTGCATGTGCAGGGGAGTTGGACTAGATGATTTCTCAAGGTCCCTTCCAAACTTAGGGATTCTATGATTCTATTTTTTTCAGTTTTCCTCATAAAGACACAGCTTACTATTTCTGAGGTATGTCTTTGTATTTATAATGCTTTTCTAATTCTTCATTTTGATCACACTTTTTTTATAGCATCTTTCTAAAGTCTTTTAAAGACTATTCCTGATCTTGAAGTCTTTAACTATTTGGTTCAAGAAATGGTATTTGATGGTGTCAAAAGTTCTGTTTTTTTACCATGTTGCATTATGAAATTGACCCAGCATATATATAGTAACCAAATTTCACCATTTTTTATAGCTGCAGCCATTCAAAAGCCTCCTACCATCCCACATTAACTTTTATCATCCTTATCAGATGATTTTGTTTCATTTTCTTTGGTGTTTCATGATACCATTAACACATTCCACACACTTGACTTAATGCTTTCTTAATGTAAGATACTGTATATCTTCTAGTATGATTATCACTTAGACACAATTAATTTTTACTCTGATATTTACAGACTTTCACTGATTAATTTCCTTCATTAAGCTTTGAAAAATCTGTTGTATTGCCCTTTGAAGCCAAAGAATTTATCTAAACTTTTAAATTTTTAGATTCTGATCATTTGTGAAGAAACACAGTCACATTTGTTTCATGTCCATATGTTTTTTTGTGCCTGAAAAGTGTGCCTAATTCTTCTTAACATTGTTAGGTTACTACTGTCTTATTTTGCTCTCCTGCTTTAGGTTAAAATAAATAAATAAATAAAGATAAAAAAGTGCCATGCCATGATCTGGCATGAAGTCAGCAAGCATCTATTCTAACTTATTTTTCCTTTAGTGATTCCTTTTCCTCTAAAAACCTGGTCCAAAAATTTCCTCACTTCTCTTGAACATCTTCCATGCTTTTCACATGTTACCATATCAAGGAGATGGGTACTTCCTGATGTCTCTTTCAACATGAATTTGTCTATCATTTCTACAGGATGCACCCGCATGTCCTCAAGTTACTTCATAGTTTGAAACTGGAATCAAATAGTTAGTTGTCTTCTACAACAGTGATTTTCTTCTGGTTATAGAAGAAGCTACTCCTCAAACACAGATAACAAAAGTTCTAGTGTAACACTGAGATGAAGAGTTGGAGTTATCTGATGTAGGAACACAATAACGGAGACATATTCTTTCAGTAAGGAGGAGGAAAAGAATTAAAGTTTCTTGCATAATTACAGGTGCTCTGGTCATCATCTGCTCTTCATCTTTCATTCATCAATAGGGTTTTCTTAAGCCCTGCCCTCCTACATACTTCTTTCCTCTTACTAACTCTCTATTCCATCCATAGAGCATCAATCCTTGCTTTGTTTTGTTTTTATATTTCTTGCTTTTTTTTATGTCATCATGATCTCTGTCTATTTCACAAATTCTGGAATAAGGTCCATAGACCCCAACAAACCTTCCACAATGTTTATCTTTTGCACAAACCAAAGACCCTCCCTCATAGATATAACCTCTCAAAGATCTTAGAGGATAACTTTGCAAAGGTATTAGCTAGCTTCCTATGTTTGCAACTAGGGAAAAAAAAAAGATAAAAATTAATAACAAGTAGTTGAAATAAATTGCAATAGAACATTGTGCATTCTGCAAGGTTACTTTATCAGTCTTGCAAGCTTTTTGTAGACCTGTGGTTCAGGAAGAACTATATTCTCCTGACCTAGCTATTCTTACATTTATATTTGTAAGAAAGGGAGGAACGCCTTATAGTTGTCTCAGGGCACACTTTTCTACAACTGCAGCTTAAATTGCAGCCTGCCAATTTAAAAAGTCAAATTAAATGTAAATGAAGTGAAAAACATGAGCGTTTTAGTCATTTTAAGGGCATATACTGTTGTATTTTCAATTTTCACCACAAATTTGAAGATACTTAAGATCTGATAGACTTTTGTGGGGAGGACTGCACAACTCTGTTTTCTGATAACGTCAGAAGGGGTTTGCTTTAGGCTCAGAGTTTTAATTCTGACTTCTCTTTTTGACGCCAATTATTTTATGAGTACACCAAAAGAAATCAGTTAAAACTGTCAGAAGCACTGATACTGCTTCTTCCTGCCAGATGTTCTTCTCGTCCATCTGCACACACTTACTTTGCACAACATGAAAAACAACTAGAGGCTGTGAGGTGACACTGCAATTAACCTTGTAAATGATTTCTCTTTTGCAGATGAAACCAGCAATCGGGTCCATAACCTACTCAATTAAGAGTAATACATCTTAGTCATATCCTGTAATCCTCCATTTAATATTTGATCATTGATTTAATGTTTAATACTGTGGAATCATTGTTCTGTGTCCCTCATTTCTTGAATGTCCTTGGTTTTAAAGACAGTCAGCAAGCTAGTAGCTGGATCCTGCAAATCTTTAGTTGTTTGAGTACTCTAATGTAGACCAATGTGATTATTCACATTGGTCTACACAATGTGGTATTCACAATGTGAATAAAGTCTTACATAAATAAAATCTTATATTTCAGACATCTCCCTCCTAGGTAGTCTTCTTTAACTTTTTTTTTCCCCCTTTGGGATCAGTTTAAAATTACGTGTGTGGATAGGTCTGTAAGTGTTTACAATTATTGCCAAAACTCAAATTTTGGTGCAATGTCATTTGCAAGTTTGTTTTCTGCTAAACCAGTTCCTTATATATTTTATTTTCAATCCTGGAATAGCTAAGTTATAAATCAATATTATTTGATCTCACATGAATGAGAACATGCATGTGGATATCTGATATAAACTACCATGAAAGACTTGGAAGAGTGAATATTTCAGGCCTTTACTGACTTTACTGACCTATGGAGACATTCAAGTATCTTACCCTAAAGGGTAAACATTTATGTCATTCTAGACCTCAGATTCTCCTATGTAAAGGCTGACAGTATATTGTGATTTTGTGAAAAAAACTGCTACTCTCTCTGTATGACCACTACTATGACCAAGGTCTCATTATAAGGTATGATTCAGATGACCAGTTCAGAAGTTGCAGTTAGGCTTCCAGAGGTGAAAGCACATTTCATTAAATTATTATATCACATATTTTTTCCGTTATTTCAATTCAAAATCCACAACTCTTTTCTTATTCGGATGAAAGTCACTAAGTTACTATAATAAGTAGCAGTATTATGTGACAACTGCCATCTTGGTCATGACCAGGGATTGAAATATGGGCCCTCAGTTGATAAAAACCGTAGATATCACAGCTGAAGCTACAGGACTGACCCCTACAATTAGCGGTAGTAATAAAAACATGGCTTCATACACAGGACCTTGCTGACTGCATTACTGACAGTGACGTGTTACAGCTGGATCTAGGAAGCCACCATTGTACTTGATCTTTAGTGGGTTAAGCTTCAAAGCATTCAAGCTGGAGGAAATTGCTGGAGCTGACTCAGAAAGGGTAAAGGATCTGAAGTAAAAGGATTAAAGTTACATGGCTGTTTCAAGTTGTTCAAGGTAGCAATTCCTTGTTTTGTCAGTAAAGAAAAAATCCGATTACTCGGATATGACTGCTATATCAGTTTTGAAATATATGGTTGTTTGGTGGTATGAATCTTCCCTGAAGAAAGAGTATTGTTTTGCACTCAGAACATTCACTGAATTAAGTTTAAAAAGTTACAGTGAGTTATATTAGATACATTTTAACTGCTTTCCTAATAAATATATTTTAAAAAAGAGAGAGAAAGATTTAACAGAATATCTTTCATAGATCTTTAAGACCAGCCATTAATGTAGATCATCTGTTTTTTGTATCTTTTGTTGAACTTACTTTAAATCTCCTGGAAAGGTTCATTATTTGTGGACTTATATCTTTTTCCTATTGTGTATGCAAAGCTTCATGTTAGAGTTGGTTGAAATAGAATCTCATTTCCAGTCTTGTCATCTTCAAGGTTCTCATTCCTGGCTGTTTTCTATATATTATAGTATTTTTAGTGGAAGTATGAAAAAAAAAGACATAAAATTCCAGAATTTTTAAATTCCACCTTCCCTCTAAAGAGATGGCCAGGTTAAAAGCAAATAGAACTTGAATCCTCCATGATTTTTAAGGTTATTAAAAGGAACAGTTTTGTCTTTTCTGCAGAAGCACTTGATTATGAGAACTTGTCAGTTCTTGTCACAATTTTTTTGCAAATAATTGACAGATTGCTTTGTGCTTTTGTGCTGCTCATTCATATACAATCTTATTCTACATGTAGGCCAGTATCCCAGAAATAATCATGAAGAAAAATATAGTCTATTCTGAATAAGCATGCATTACTTACAATTAGGTCCAGATACATAATTACCATATGAGAATGTCCTTAAATGATGAAAATTTGAGAAAGAAACTCACTCCCAGCATACAGGCTTTATTCTCTTTCTCTCTCTCTTTTTTTTTTTTTTTTTTCTCATCACCTTCACAAGTCAGCAACATTATTTTGTACTGTATATCTTTTTCATCCCATAGACAAGGTGAAGAGCAAGATGGTCATTACCACCCCATCATTCAAACATACTGTGGCCCAAGGGACATGACACTCCACAACAAGGGGATGGCAAATCTTTTGCTGTGTTTATTCACATTCACCAGTGGCAAGTGAACTTGTTCTCTACAAAGCAAAAGCAAAGACACCTTCAGAATATTTGCTGCTCCAATTCAACCAACTCAGCTGATTTATTTACTCATTTCAAGCACTTTGAAAATAAAGAGGTATCTTTTTGTATGGTCAATTCAGGAAGATGTTTCATGACTTTCTGTTCTGTTTCATACCACAGCCTGTCCCTTCACCAGCCAGAAAAAAAAACAATTTGTGAAATCTCCCACTTATCATGATCCCTTTTCCACCTCACAGATTTGCTTCCAAGGTGGTGGAAGTTGCCACTATTTTTTTTTTTTGCACAAGTTTGTTTATCTGCCTCTGTGTTTGTGCTGCCCATTTAATTAAGGTTAGGATCTGTAACTATAATCTTCTTCTGGAATAATAACTAAACTTAATAGTGTATCTTTATAGCAGTGACACTCTATTATAGCTGATTCCTAGATGTAATTATTCTGTGCATCTCATCATTCTACTAGATCTCTGAGTAGTCACTCTCTTTAAAAATCCCATTTGTACCATTTGTACCAGGTCTGGAAGAGTAACTTCCAGAACTCTGGAAGAGTATCACTCTTATTGGAGTGATATTATTAGTCTGGAAATGGGCGATGAGCAAGATGCATCCTCCAGCCAAATAACTCAGAGTCCAGCTTTGCTGTGGGTGATACTAAGTCTACTGCACATGGCAAAATAACTTAAAAATAAGCTTTAAGTCATTTTTAATTCTAGATATTATATTCTATTAAGAGATTTTTAAGAAGAATTTAGATGATGGACTAATTTCCTTTCCAGTTTCAGCTACCTTGTTTTAAATTTTCTTAATCTGTTTTCAGCAGATAGTAAGCAAAAGTAAACAGTGTAGCTGTGAATCACAGCAGTATTCCTTTATGATCATAATCATTTGCTGAGCTTTTTGCTTCTGGGAATAACAGGTGCATATTTGCTGATGTGTAGAAATATGAGGGACTTCTTACTTCACAATTAACATCAGATTCAGCATTTTGAAATGTTTAAATTTCAGAACTGACCTGTTGTTTAGAAAAGATGTTGACATCAGCTGAAGTCATTACCACTTCTGAACATCCAACCAGGGCTTTTAGTATATTGTAAAAAAGACTTCCAATATGCATGAGACCTATGCCTGTTTTGTGTATACACTCAAATGTGTACTAATGCTGGGGCAAGATTAAGTGCTTTGTGGACTCTTGTCCACAGACTTGTACTAGGTTCTTGGTACAGGTCCTTGTATGCACTTACCTGGAAAATGGATTAGCTAAGCTTTCTGTGCAGGCCAAGGCTCTTCTATGTATTACACATGCATATGATAATACTGGTAAAATATCCGTCCAGTCCAACATCCCTCCTAAAAAGACCTCAAAATAGCCTTCTTCAAATATAGACAGGATTCGTAGGCAGCCTGAGCTTTAGTTTTCCAAATTAAAGGTTTTCATGGTTTCAGGGATCTACACTGCTATCCCTTTAATCTAGTCTCTTGCACAATTCAGTTCCTTGAATCTAGGACAGAGCTTACTGGCATAGACTGAGCTTGTTTAAAACACCATGCTGTTTTTAAAGCATTAATTGAAGCATGCTTTATCTGGAGAATCATCTTTAATGCCAGAGACATGGACCTTGGGGTACTGAGTTGGTATACTGAGATGTTTTCAGACTTATAAGCTGTGTGGGTTACCCTAGAACCTTAACAGACACTCAGTACAAATGCAAGTTACCGTGATAAATAAGTGGCTTAGCAGAGCTAGTTGAAGAAAGATCACCTGAATTAGTTCATTATGTTAACCTGTTCATTATATTAAATCAGGAAATTTTAGAGAAATAAAATAGAAAGATTAGGTAGCTACTTTTCTAATTTAAAAGTCAGACATTCTGGAGTGTCTGGAGTCCTATATAAATTCATAGAATTCCAAAAGAGATTCAGTGGTTTTTTAGAGGGTTTTTATTTAAAAAAAAAAGATAAAAATTGATCTTTTATATGCTTTTGGGCTACATATTTTCATTTATGATTTCTACTATTTAATTTTGTGGGGATTTTTTTTTTAATATACACACGCCTAATTGTGTTTGAATTCTCACTCATATTATTTTAAAAAAGTTTAAATTACGAAAATTATTTATTTTCTCATAAAATACATTTCACAAGAATGTTCTGTATAAGTCAAAATATTTTTAAAGATAAAAAAACTATTTTATCAGAGAAACACAAATATCCTGCATCTTGTCTACCTTCATTGAGTCTGCTTGCTGAGTCTGCTTGCAAGCCAGTGGTGTCCCACAGGGGTCAGTGCTGGGCCTGGTGCTCTTCAACTTGTTCATCAATGGCTTGCACAAGCGCACAGAGTGCAACCTCCGCACGTTTGCAGAGGACACCAAATTGGGAGGAGTGGCCGACACTCCCAAGGGCTGTGCTGCCATTCAGAGAGACCTAGACAGGATGGAGAGTTGGGCAGAGAGGAACCTCATGAGGTTCAACAAGGACAAGTGCAGGATCCTGCACCTGGGGAGGAATAACCCCAGGCACCAGTACAGATTAGGGGTTGACCTGCTGGAAAGCAGCTCTACGGAGAGGGATTTGGGAATCCTGGTTGAGAACAAGTTAACCACGAGTCATCAATGTGTCCTCATGGCCAGGAAGGCCAATGGGATCCTGGCCTGCATCAGGAGGAGCGTTGCCAGCAGGTTGAGGGAGGGGATCCTGCTCTGGTGAGGCCATACCTGGAGTATTGTGTGCAGTTCTGGGCTCCCCCAGTACAAGAGGGACATTGTGCTTCTGAAGTGGGTGCAGCATAGAGTGACAATGATAATTAAAGAACTTGAACATTTGTTGTATGAGGAAAGACTAAGCCAGCTGGGCCTGTTTAACCTAGAGAAGTCTGAGAGGAGATTTGATCAACACGTTCAAGTACCTGAGAGGTGAATGTAGGGAGGATGTGGCCAGGCTCTTCTCCGGATGCAAGTTGAAACATAGGAAGTTTAATTTTCACATGAAGAAGAACATATTTACTGTGAGGATGACAGAGCCCTGGAACAGGCTGTCTCTTCTCTGGAGACCTTCCAAACCCATCTGGATGCCACTCTGTGCCATGTACTCTAGGTGTCCCTGCTGGAGCAGGGAGTTGGACTAGATGATCTCTAGAGGTCCTTTCCAATCTTAACCATTCTGTGATTCTGTGAATTAAATCAGATTTACAAAATACTAGCCAAAATAGAAAATTCGCTCTTTCCCTTACCCACCTTATCTGCAATTCACCTTGACATGTCTATGAAGAAAAGATTTAGTATCAAAAAAACCCTAATTTTAGTGTCATTTCATGTACTGAAGGTGCATATTGCATCAGACTACTGTTGAGCACTACATGGTCGCTGCTATTTTCATGTAGGGAATTCAGTTGTTGCTTTTATTTATGTCCCTTTATGAAGAGGGACACCGTTCTGCACTTTCTGCACTTTCACATGGATCTTTGGATGGTCACATCCCTCCACCTAGTGATTTTTGTTATGGGGCTCACACTCAACACTCTTCAAAGACTTTCAAAAATTCCCAGACATCTTCTGATGAGAGACAGGGACTTGGAATGAATTTAGGTATCCCCGGGGACTTCAGAAGAAAATTTCTCTGCTCTGTAGGGAGCTGCATTCATCCTTTAGTTTGCAGCTGCATAAGTGAAGAATGCATCTCATATCTCATTTCACTAATCTTCGTTTCAATAGGAAAAATCAAATTCAGGGTGAAATCTAACCCACAGGATATATAAATAAATAGTTATTTGGATCTATAGTTTCCTGCTCATTTTCAGGACCCCTAGTGCTATTTTTCCATTTGTAGGAATGAGAAACAATTAGTAGTTTTAATAGCAGAATGATTTGATTTATCCTCATATATAGGGATGTGCACTGGGAGCTAATTGATTATAAAATCAAATTTGTGTTTTGAAATTGGGCCAAATGTGGGCTAAGATGGGTAGTACACCTGGCTTCTTGCTTCGCCAGGTTCAGTTTGAGGAATTTGGATTTCTTTTTGAGTAAAGAAGTAATTTCTAATATTTCCCATTGTACAGTAGAACTAGTACAGGTACAGCACAGAAAATAAGACTTTTCTATCCTGGCTGCTGCTCCATTGTCAAAATTATGTTCAAAGATTCAGTGTAGAATCTTTAATAATAATAAAGAAAAATGATTGCAAGTGAGGAAAAAAATCTGTTCTCCATGTTTCTCATTAAGAAAAAATAAACAAACAAAGCAAAAAAAGAACAACAAAAATCATACTAATCATTCCATAGAAATCATTTAATATAGGTAAATCTGGAGGAAAAATAACTATATGATTGTTATTATTTTAACTGATTAATATTTTCCTACAATGTAAAGCCATGTTTTAAGAAGTATGAGGGCATTCTTTCAGGGTTTTTCCTTTCCAGATTTCACCACATGCTCGCCTTTATGTAGACACAGGCAGAATAAACACCCCAATAGACCCTACTGAATTCTTTTTTTACTAGTATTCATTTTGATTAATAAATTTACATATAATTTGGAAAGTTGAAATTAAGTCTACTCCAGGCTCTTGGTTTCTGATATAAGACTGAACCAAATTGTTTGCAGATCTACTATTCTTTATTGTAAAGCCTCAGTGCTTATTGAATTAAGCTTACACAATAATGGCCAAAAACATGTCAGCAAGCTATCAGGAAATTCGAACTGCTGCATGCAGAGGAACTATTAAGAGTTGCTAAAGTGAGAAGAGATATTATGTGGATCACTAAAATGCAATCATCTTCTTAGCATTTTGGAATATATGAGAAAAGTTCAAAGCCATTCTAATGCAATGTTATAAAAGAAATGGTCTATTGTCTTCTCTTTTGAGTATATGCCTAATTTCTCCTGCAGAAATGAGTACTCAGCAATTTGAATTCAACTAGGGGAGAAACAGTTGAATATGCATTTAGGAAAAAAAGGTAGTTTTTATAATAAGTGTTCTTAAAATATTGATTCAATAAAGGAAAGAAGTGAATCCATGTCAGATTTCAGAATAAAGAGGACTTGCCAACTAGGTAGAACTTCAAGAGGTTTCACATTCATTCCTGTCTAAAGGTCAAATTATCAGACCTATATGTTCTGTTTTGACACAATTATGAATCTCCTTACAAGAATGGAACATCTTTTTTGCAGGGGAAAAAGCACTCTTAGAGCAGACTGACTGACTTGTGTGCCCAGATAGCACTAAGAAACTCAAAAATGAGCTGATCCTGTTTAGGACTTGATATCAATCAAACATTGTCTTTGGGAATCCTCAACCAAGCAGTCATCAGAAACAGAAAAGGTATGCAAATTTCTCTCCTGAAACAGAAGAGACTAAATAAATAATTATAGTAAGGCTTAGAAAGTGCTACTTGAGCTTTTACATTTTATCAGAAATTTTTGTATAGATACTTATGAAGGGTATGAAACCCTAGATATACTTACAAGGAAATGAAAATTTAAAGGAAGAATTGCCTGCCTAAAGGTATGGTTTAAGATTAGCCATTCTTTTTATCAGCTCAAATATTACAAATACTACAAATGTAGAAAGCAAAATCCAAAATGGGAGATACTGCATGCCTATTTTAAATGAATATTAAATAACTTCTGCTCTCTATTTGACTGCAAACAAGAAACTAATGCATTGCCCAAGCAGTGGATCACCCTCAGGACCTCTAAACCTCCTCAGTATCAATCCACTGTTTGCCTATTTTGTTTCATTTATGACCATTTGTAGGCACTGTTTCAGCTTCATATAACATGGAGCAATCTCCTGTGTGCCAAAGTCTCACTAAGATATGATTTTATTAAGGACAGAAACATTTTTTTTCTCTTAAAAAAAAAGAGAGGGGAAGGCGTGCCTCACATTTTATACCATTCGCATCAGTTTCTAGCGAGAATGTTGGCATTTTAAAATTTGGATGGAACATAGAAGTTGAGCTCAGTAGAAATCGGAGTGGAAAAGAGATCATAAAATTAAATCAGTATCTTCAGTATAGTTAAAAATAACAGTCTTAATATGCATTCCCCAGAGTATATGAAGTGTGATAGTTATTGAGAGACATTGTAATGAGTTAGACTGGATAAGAAAACTACAGTTATAGAGAATATGACCAAATCCCAAAGTTCTGCACCCTTCTTTACTCAGGCAATTTGCCACTGGCACAAAGAAGGAAGCTATAAGAATTGGGTTGCAAAATCATACTTTTTTCCCTGACATTAAACTATTCCCAACAGTTTTGTCCTAGGGTGCCTAAATGACACGTGCAATGAAGCTGAAACCCCTGAGGTATCTCTGTGTGCTGCTTAAAAATCCCATTAGTTTAAAGTACAAGTTAAATAGTTTAAACCTTTTAATGTCCTATTAGACATATTTTACTGATATTCTGGGTCCATACTTTTATTTTGTAAGCTTTGTACTGCTTCTTGTATTTCTCTCATGACTGATCAGAATAACAAACAATTCAGTGGGCCAAAATATCAGCCTCATCACACTCCATGACAAGGAAAAACAAACAAACAAAAAAGCATGATTTTCCTATTGGATTTACCTTTGCTTGGGAAAGCTAAATATACACAAATCATTTCACCGTCCCTTCGATTTTGATGTAGAATTATACCTGTTCTGTTTCTGAAGAACCATACAAAATCATATCAGATAGTAAGGGCCAATAGCTTTGTGAAGACTTTGATAAAAGCATGGTGGCTACAATAAAATAGTTAAAGTATCAATGATTTCTTTCTTACATATTCCATTTATCTGACTAATCAATTTAATCAACCAAAATTCTTTTTTTATTACTCCTTGTCATGTATTTCATTACATAGCTTTTAGATTATTAGTTCCTGTAGATTTTTAATATTTTTTCATCTTTATATTAGAGGTCAGCAAGTATCATAGTATATCTATTGGACTGAGTGTTTTCCAATACCAGCCATACTGCCAACACTATAGTTTTGACTACCTGTGCTCACAGGTAACACAGGCTCTGAGGTAATTCAGCTTGTAACCTTGGTCTGTGTGCAAACAACTGTGTCGAGGAAAAAGCTGTGAGAAAGGGAAAGGAGAAAGAGCAAAACCTCTCATCCCTTGTTTTGCTTAAAATTGTCATTTAAGCCTCTTAAACTTGGTCCTTACTTGAGCACTGCAAACATGTCCATGTCTGGCACTACACTTTTCTGACCCTGATCTCTTTACCTGGGACCAGCTTCATTGCTATGGACCTGCCTGGTCTATGAGACACTGGTTGACCCAGGTTATCACTACCGAGCCTCGCCTGCTCTTCTCACTTGGGTACTTGCCTCCTTTCCTGGTGAGGGTGATGCCCTGCCAGTCTTGCTGTCACTTCAGCTCCTGGCTCCCGTTCCCCAACCAAGCAGCTGGCTCTGTTGCTCCCTCACATATACTTGGGTTTGGTTAGTTGCTATTTATTAACTGGCTCAGCAGTGAAATATCTGAGTGTCAAAGAAAAAATCCTAAACTCTATATCTCATTCATTTTTGAAGATTTGTGTCTGCAGTTGTAGCCAGCACATGTGAGAAGGGAGGAGAAGAGTGCTGGAAGCTAGACTTCCATCCAGAGTAACCTCAACTTTATTTTAACTTACAGTAGCTGGAAATCATGAATACCACATGAATTAGACATTTCTAGGAAGATTTCCAGGGTAGTAGCTGAAGATGGAGAGGATTCTGGCTCAGACCACTTATTTCACTGAGTTACATTTTTTCCCTTTTAAAGTAAGGCTACATAAAAAGGTTAAGCAAACAAACCTAAATGTCATGTCAAACTGGGCATTGGGCATGGAGGACTCTAAATTTAATTGAAAGACTTTTTTTGTATATTCACATTTTTCTTTTCCAAGCTCTTTTATATACTCTCTATTTCTATTTCAAAGTACATAAGTTAATTACATGTTAGAGAAAAAAAAAGTCTAGTGTCTTGCATATCTGCATTTATATAGGCTGAAATCAATATTACAAATTATTTATTTACTATTATGTTTACATCAGTTGCATTAGGAAAAGATATCTACCCTCTTACTAAAATTTATGCCTAAAAGACCAAAAAAAACCCCACAAACATACAAAATTTGTGTGTGTTTTTGTTTAATAATGATAAGATGTTTGGATGCCTGATTTTTTTTCTTTTTCCTGTACAGTTTCCATAGTATTTTTTTTTATTTTTATAGGAAGTAAAAAAGTGTTAGTAAAGCCAAACAGATACATTTGGACTTTTTAAATTACTATTTACCTGTTTTAATTTTAAATCAAAATTAACATGAAAGAAAGGCTTTACTTTTACAAAAGTACTGTGACCTTGATTTCATATATACAAAATTAAGCAGTTAGTTTGTTAATCACAGTGTAAGCTGAAGGTCTCACACTCCCCTGACTGGGTCTCACAGGAATAAATTACAGTTGTTAGTGGATAATGGAAAAAAATGAATGTTGGCTTCCTGATCTCCAGTGGAATCAGAGTTTCCACAGGGAAGAAAGTCCTGATGTTTGAACTTTCTATTTTTTTTTTGTCAATATGAAAAATGGAAAGTAGGATTTTTCTGTGAAGTAGATATTAGGGATGGAATAAGTTATTCAAATTATTACACTAAATCCTGACAATGAAAACTCTGAAACATGTTGATGTTTCTAAAATCTAAAAGCTTTGTTATGCGTTACTGAATTGAATAAATAAAAAATCACCTTGAAGCCCCTGTGAGTGACAAGTGGTTCTGCCTCTAGGTAGACCTCTGTGCAGTCAGCATAGGCAAGTACTTGTCGATGGTCTGAAGGCAACCTTTAGATTCAAATCAGCAGAATACATAATCTCAATTTTCATCTAGTGTCCATAGGAGCTGTAGGCTGGCAGCCTCAAGCCCATATTCTCCTGTGGGGCCAGCTGTACATTTTCTCTGGTTCATCGTGAATACTGTGCTTTTCATGGTGACCTAAGTGACTCAAAATTCAAATATTAAAATCCGCTAACCCCGAAGGAGTGGGATCTATAAGATCAATGGCTAGCTACAGTGCAATGTGACACATGTTAGGATGACAGAGGTTATTGTGAGATACGAGATAATTTAAAAAAAAAAAAAGGTTTAATGTAATTCAAAACCTGAAATATTCTTTTTGTCAGAAAAATCTTGTAAATAAATCTTCCATTTATTTTTGCTTGACAGAAAATCTAAATGGGGCAAAAATATATCAGATAAACACATGAACACACAAATATGCGTAATGGAAGTGCTTTTCCTAAAGAAAACCTTTTCTGAAGATAAATTATTTGCCAGTTGTCATAGTCCTTTGCTTCCCATACTCAATATAGATATATAATACCATATATAAGCACATATAATAATATTTAATATAATAATAAAGATCCATATAGAATGGATATCAATAGAAATATAATGGATATCAATAAAAATTTGCTAAATAAGATGTTTATATGTGGTTAAAACAGAAGGAACATTTTTTTGTAGTTGGTTTACAAATTCACAGTTTATTAAAAAAATAAGATTCTCTGCAAACCATTTCCAAGGAGTTAGCTAAATATTCTGTGGCCTGAAATTTAGGCAGTTATTTTTTTGCAGAATACCAATAGAGACAAGTATTTGCACTAAATTTGAAATAACGAGTGAATAAAACTAGATTCACCCAATTCAGATTCCTCATGAAAAGAGGATATTGACATCTCTAAAAATCAGTGGTTGTATATCAGTCAATGACTATACAGTGATTGTAGCCTGTGGCCCCTGAGAAAGGAATTTAGAAAAATTAATAGGCTTAATAGGCTTAACATCATTATACTGTAATGCACATATCTGCAATTCTACAGGTATAAGAAAACTGAAAACAGTATTCTAGAATCATCAAAAGGGATGAAAAGAAACATCTGCAGCTGAAATGGAAATGTGAAATAAATGTAAAAAAGTGGAAACTCACTATTTTTTCAAATATGAAAATATCCAAGGAGAACATGTACTAGACTCTTCAGTTAGAATTCTGTTATAACATTGGACAGCATTATTCATCTACAACAAATTTAAGCAGGCCAAAAAATAAACCTTTTACAGGGTTTGTATCAATAACTTATACTATGAATTATTTTATCAAGTAATGAGATCATGTATTTAAAATAAATGAAGAAATTGAATGTGTGTATAAGAAAGGTTAATGTAATTTAAATACAGGTAATGTGCTATAAATGAGATATTTAACTAAAATATATTACATATTGGATATCCCATAATCCAAGTGCAGTTTGGTAGCAGCATTACCATAGAAACATCAGGCAATTTTAGTAACTTTCTTCATATAATTACTGACAAATTAACTGCAATACACAGAATCAACAACAGATGAATATTTCATAACTGATTATAAGTATAAAGAGAATTTGATCTTGGAAGGTTGTTATGACAGTGTTTTTAATGAATATTTGACATTATTAATATTGCATTTATTTATTTGTTTCACACTGGAGTTGTACCTGGCATTTGGCAGAGATATAAAAATAGACAAATCCTGACATGGTGATCTTATGATATAAAATGGCAATAGGCCAAAGTGGACAAAGGATAAGAATACCAATTTGATAAACATCCTGGCATCACTAAGATGACTGACTCTATTGGATATCTGGAAAAAAACAAATAAACAAGCAAACAAACAAATTATTTTTGAGAGTAAAAGAGGGGAAAATTTTCTCCATACTTGCAACTGTCTACATCCTTTGACATTTCATAGAGGGACTGGACAATTTCTTCATTCTCAATATGATTTTGTTAAGCAATAGTGATTTATTTACAGATTTAAGATATGTTACTAGTTATCTGAATACATAAAACCATCTTTAGACTCACCTGTCTAGTTTTCCAGTCCCTCTTTTTTGAGCTCCTCTCATGTTTCTGACCACTAGAGCATATGTAAAAGCATAGTTTTACATAAATACTGAGCTTTTTAGGGAAAGTTGGCATTCTGACAGCTGGCATTTTAAAGAGAACAGCAAATATCAAGAAACTTATGATAAAAATCGTGAGAGTTGACAATGCTGCCATCTAGCCCTTGAAACATAATCAACAGGAGCCATCTGATAGAAAGTAGTGTCTCTCTGAATATCTTCACTAACTCCGTAATTGTCAGGCAGCTAAGGGGACCCCTTCCTGCTAAGTCACAGCAACTAGAACATGGACCATGTTCATGGGCCATGAATGCATCGTTCTCAAGACTAAGATTGTCTTGTTATAAAAATTGAAATGTCTCTGTGTGCTACCCCTTAAAGAAGTTTATGATCTTTCTAGGGTATTTTTTATCTGGATGGTTTGTTCTGTTTTTAAGCTGTTCTGATAAAATAAAATACAAACACTTACAATATATATTGATAGACTTTTATTTTCTTTGTCTAGTTGTATTCACTCATTAGTGTTCTTTTCTTCTATGAAACACAAGTACTGGGGTCTCTAAAATCACCAAAACAAGATCAAAGAGCTATTATATTCCAGTGTCTATAGGTAGGATCAGTTCTGGATTTTGTTTTAAATGCTGTGCTTTTAAAAGTACTTGTTAAGAGGTTTAGTTGTCACTTTATTGAAATTCACGGATTTGCTAATGTACTGAGGAGGGTGTGTTTTCACTGGTAGTTACTGATTACACAGTATTCAGCATTCATAATCTCGTAACTTCTTCATAAAGCAATCAACACATTTTATTAACTTCCTGAGTCTCCATTTGGCTTCCTGAATTATAGCATTTGTGATTCTGCACTTAGCTGAAAACAGGTGCCATATTTGTATAATAAGAAACTCTTTGAAATGAGCACACATTTTACTTTTAAAAGAGTAATTTCTTGAACACAAATTGCTGTAGTTATTATTATTTATTTCTACTGCAGAAGTGTTAGGAGCATCAAAATCAGGGATACATTGTGTTACTTGCAGAACAACAGAATAAAAGATTCCCAAAGAACTAAAGAGCCTTCAGAGTAAAGGTTAGGTTGTTCCTAGCTCTATCCGTCATGCCTGGACTGTGTGATCCGCATATATGACCATTGTCCAAAGTCAGTCTGTGTCTCAGGAACTCCACTTCCTGGCTGTTACTTTCCACAGATGAGCAAATTAGACAAAAAAATAGATCAAATCAGTGTCTGACTCAGCAGTCATCAAACACTAGGATAGAAACGGTTAGCATTACCTGGGTAAGTACCAGTCCTAAAGGACTGACATTAAGTGTCCTTTAGGAAAACAAAGGCGTAGGAGCAGTGGGAAGTCCCATTATGCATCATATGCTATTATCCAATAGGACAAAATTTGCTGAGGGTCTCTGCAGAGGCCACATAAATAGATCCTCTCACAAGTTCAACCACTGAGTGAAGTGTAACCTGGCCTGCTGCTGAGGCCTTAAGGTCTTTGGAGGAAGACCTTTTGAGGAAGAAATGACACAAATCTGCTTCTCTTTCTAGTTTTCTTGGTACTAAATTTACCCATATATCTAGTTATTGCCCACCTAAAATTATCATGGATATGTATATACAGCAGTATAAATATAGTTACCTTCTATTCATGGAATAGGGAAAAAGGCTAAAGTTTCACTTCAGTGCAAACAGCCTTTCCTCTTGTTTATAAGTTGACTCTTACTCTGCTTCAGAGATGAAGCTGTCTGTCTTCCTCCACAGTTGCTGGGATGGGAGGTGAAGTGGTTGATTCAAATCCAGCCCTGTCCCTGCACACACTATGGGCTCAGCTGCTGCAGGGTGTCTGGCACTCCCACCACAACCCACCCTACTAACAGCATCATGTCCAAAACCAGCTCTGCAGAATAACCCAGGCTGATTTAATACAGTCAAAGGATCTGAAACTCAACTTGATGGATAATTCTTGAGCAAGGTGTGTGTGTTTGTGTGTGTGTGGGGGGGAGAATTGTTTGTTTTTGTTATTGTAATATTTTTAGCTGTTTTAGTAATATTCTGCCATGAACTATAAATAGTTTGAACTTCTCAGATTGCTGGACAGACGGATCATAGTCCTTTTTTTCTGTGTGTTCTCCAACCATTCTTTGCCCTTCAAGCTTCTGCCCTCTCTTTGACAAATCATGAATCTCTTCTCATTACAACCAACCTTTCTGAGGATACTTTCTGAGGAAAAACATATCACTGCTTGTCCAATACTAGGAAGAATAGAGATGGTCAGAACAAATGTATCGCTGAAAGAAAAGGTCAAATTTTTCCAACTTTTTTTTTTTTTAAATGCTCTGAGAAAAGGGAAAGGAATTTCTTAGAAAGATCATTATCATTTGTTCAGCCAATTTTTATGCAACATCTTGATTAAATTACACATTACTGGCATAGGGACAGTTCATTGCTTTATTCCAAATATTGGGAAACTCTCAAAACCATAGTAATTTCTATCTTTCTGCCCATGTTGTAAATTATAAATTTAGTGTTCAAACAACCAGTTTGTTTAATTTGCACTTCCAACCTGAATAATGTGTTCCTAAAACTATGTGTTACAACAGTATTGGCACTGTCATGGAAAAATGCAGTCGTTGACTCTCCTTCCTGTGAATTACCCCTAATTCACCTGAACAAATTCGTGAGAGAGAGCATGTTAAAGAAATGATGATTTTGCAAATAAGGTCTTTTGGTTGGGCTATCTGCTTCCTTGTGATCATTATACATTTCCTGTTGACATTTCTAGGATTGGCACCTCATATTAGTGCCCTTTATGTGGTCTAACTTCATTTGAAGGATGAATTGCCATTGATTTTTTCAATAACATTGGTCTGCATCAATAAATAGCCATTGGATACATTATCCAATGTGGTATGGCTTGATGTATGAAAAAATCATTTCATACTCTTTTAACTTGAAGGTTTATTGTGAAGCTTAATTAGTGAATATACATGCAGCACACTGAGATCCTTAGGCAATAGATGTTCTCTATCCTACCTTTGTAGACATTAATGCCATAAAAGCAATTAATTTGTACAGTCAAAGCAGTTATCTACCCACATTTTATGCTATTTCACAGGCTGCTTAAATGATAAAAAGTTAAATCAATATTTCAGTTAGAAAATGCATTCAGAAAAGATTTCAGGTATATTTTCTTGACCTAATTTTATATGATATTTTTAATCTGTAATAAAAATATATAACTAATCACACCAAAGCAATGTTTATTCTCATGCCATTTCAGTTGTGAAAGGCTGATGAATTTTGGCAGCATTTGTTTTTAAATGGTTCATACGCCTCCAGTATGATTAATCTTAGCTCAGGATTTCCCCCCTGCTAAAATTGGCTGGGGGAGGAACCCTTTTCACTTCAGTAAAATCATGGAAATACTAGAAAATGTGTCTTAATAGAATAGTTGCATTTTGAGAAAATAATATATATTTAATTATTTATTGCAAAATACATATGTTATCTTTCTGATATATACTGTACGGAAAGGAAATGCAAAGAAGTGAAGTGAAGTGAAGTGAAGTGAAGCAAAGTGAAGTGAAGTGAAGTGAAGTGAAGTGAAGTGAAGTGAAGGAATATGAGGAGTACAAAGTCAAGACATATTTTAAAAAGGGAGACTGAAGACCAAAAACATTAAAGCATATATCTTGATTAGAATATCATCTGGTTCCATAAAAATGAATTATAACATGTCTGCTAGTTTCCAGTTTATGTTTTATCTTTTTGTAGATATGGAACTTTTTTTTTTAAAACATTATGGTATGCTCTGGAAGATAGATTGCTTCTGATACCTTCTCTAATGTTCAGAATTGTGCAGAACTGTACTGTAACTACGGTTTTGCTCTTCTCTAGAAAAGTAGCGCAAAGTAGACTTTGAAAGGTGGCATTTTTAAACATGATTTAGCAACTCTAAAGAAAGAGAAAGGCACCAGTGACAAGACAGTTATTCATGGACTGTTCCTCTGGACTCTGCAAGTTGCCAAATTGCTACAAACCACAGGCTGGGAGGTCCCATACTAAGAACTGTATACAAAATTCATTGAAGTTCTCTGAAAGACTCCCATTGATTGAGTTGTCTGTATCAAACACTATGTAAAAGGAAATGTACTGGACTTGCAAAATGGTTCCTGCACAAAGTTAGCATGACAATTCTCTTATGACTGCAATCAAGTAAAGTCCTACCCTAATCGTCTGCTAGCAAACCCACTGTGTCTCCAGGAAAATATTTTAATCAATTTCTGATGATAGGGTGTGGAGATGGGTGGGCACAAATGTTTGAGCATGATTTATTCTTTAATTTCTATTTAAATCATTCCGTAGCCTTACTAATTCCCCCCAGACACCTAAAAATCAATGAGCCAGGGACTCCACAGCCCATTGGCAAGTGCTCATCATTCTTCAGAAGTTCAGAAAAAGCAGGGTGATTAATCCCTTTAAATTTACTGCACAGGAAATTTCAGGGGTGGCAGATGCTTTCCTCAGTAGTGATTTACATTGAGAAGAAAATTAAAATCCTCACCATAACAATTAACTGACTGCTTCACTACATTCAGTGCCATATCTGTCTTTTTCTTTTGTTTTAATGAAGAAGGTGACTGAAAATACTTCCAGCTTTCACTGCATGAAGAGGTGAGGAGTATGGTGTTTTGCTTTGTTTTTCTCTTGCAGTTTTATTTATTTAATATTAAATTATTAATGACATTCAGTTGCTTGTTTTGGGTTATGTTTTTTCGGGTGGGGAACCACTAGGGATTACTGCTTTAGAAACTGATTAATCTGTAGTCATTAAAACACTTTACAGATACTGCAGGAAAACTGTCAGTATCTCTTCATTAGCTCTGCAATAGGGAGCTTTATATAAGCACATCTAAACCTCAGCTGTAACATCCTCCTTAGGGTATATTAGCAGTGCAGGATTTTACAACATTTCAGGACTAATTTCCTGCTTTTTCAGATACTTTTTCATCACAGAGAATTTATACAGCTACAGACGTCTGTCTTAATAACACTCAGCACGTTAATATGGTTCTTGAGGACATTAGGTGATTGAAACTGTAGCTAGACAATTCTTGCCATCATTTTGAAATTATCAAAAGAGAACCCTTCGTGTCTTTGGAAGATTTACTGAGTTGATTCTTCTTTTTTCTGCAAATTATATTTTTTTCAGTTAAAATTATGAGCTGTATGTAAGACTTGTAAGCCATTCAGTGACAGTTCAAGGAGGAAGTTCCATTACATGAAATAGGATAGCTTCTCTCTACTTACTCTTATGAACTTTCTCTTCCAGCACTGTAAATTCCCCAAAGCCACACATTAATAGCACTCATTAGCAAATAATCAGAATAGGATGTACTCATGTAAAACCATATCTTGCCTGACCTTTTCCCTAGCTTTCATAATCTACCCAACCTTAACAAGAGATAAAGCCAAATAATTTTTTGACATTGCCAGGATGGGTTATTTTACATGCATTCATAGCATTGTTAAGCGAGTGGATTCTCAAATTTCATACTGTAAACTTCAAAGCAAAAAAAAGCAGTCACATCATGGATGATCAGCCATCCCATTGCAAGTTTCTGAGCTGACGATTTCTGAAGTAAGGTGAAATGTCAATATGCTTGATGTTTCTGTTTGTTTGGGTGTTTTTTTTTTTTTTTTTTTTTTAATCTTATAGCTAGTGTTGGAAACAAGATACTGAGCTATAGAGCTTAGGACTTAGCCCATACAGATGATCATATGTGACTGACAGGAGATAACTCTCGACACTTCCAGATTTTCTGTCTTATGTAAAAATATGGTCAATAACTATATAAGCTACTTTATAGGTTATATATGAACTAATTATTGATATAGTAGATATGTCCATCTTCCTAACAGATAAGCCTTACTTAAAACAAATGTAGAAAGCAGTTGAATGAAAGGTTGAGATTGTATTTCTTGAGCACAAATTTTGGAACAGGTTGTGTTTTCAGGGGTCTTGGTATCATCAGTGAACTTCCTCATCTCCATAAAAACTCCTACAACCAGACAGTTACCATAACTTCTGTCTGCTGATGGATTTTCTCACTGAGATTAAGCAAGCTGCAAAACAATTTCCATCAGATGTAAGGTCCAGAGATGAAGAACTATATCTTTTTTTGCACAAAGCTCAGCTGAAGGGCTGAGTCACAAAAGCTTACAAAAAGGGTTACATTCTTCAGCTCTGCATCTTGCTTGTTCTTTTAATTGCAGTTTTACAACATATCAGACCATGGCAATAGCTGCTTCTGAGGACCTAGGCTTCATGCTTCTGTTTTGTCCAGTTTTTGCAAACATATAGAAATTTAATTGTTAATATTCTGGTAAAATGAAAATTAGGAAGAAAATATCATGTGACTTGACTGTACATTCCTGTTCTGATAACCAAAATATATTAAATATATTCACAGTAGTCTCTTTTGTTAATGAAACAGGATATCTTTTTAAGTCTGCTGCTTCTTGCAGCATTTCAGGGGCATTGTATATCATTACAAACGAAACATGAAGAGTAAAGACTAAACTCAACAGATCTGTTCTGTCTCAGATCTGTTCTGAAAAGCCAGCATTCAGGCTCCTATTGAAAACATTCTCAAGTATGTTGAATAACCACCCTGACACCGAAAATCACAACCTTAACCAATGAGAAATTTTAGTCTTTTGGAAAATCTCAACAACTACTCACAAATGTTTCACAAGTTTACGCTGAAAACTGTGAGAGTGCAAAGGTGTTCAAAAAGGAATATTTCCCTATCTTTTTTAGTAAGATAAGTTCTTTTTTTAAAAAAAAAAAACTCCATTAAATATTAATATCCACATTCTGTAAATGCAGAAACAGAAGAACAGAATGGACAAGTGATCAAATTACTGAAAATACAATGTGGAAGAAAACTCTGTTTATGTTGCCTATTATATATAACTAGTTATCAAACAGTTGTGCTCAGATACATTCCTTTTTCTGTTTACTTTTGTGACATTTTTTTACTTATGTCATAAGGAAGGGCTATTAGAATTTAGCTAAGCATTGTGGTTCTGCTGCTTAGACCTTATACAGTTTTCTTTGCAAGATGATGATAAATCTTGTCGGGAGTAAAATTCCTGCCATAAAATCTACATTTTACAGGGAATAGACCTTTTTACCTTTTTTTTTTTTGTTGTTGTTGTTGTTTTTTAGCAACAAGCTATTTTTTTTTAGAAACAAGCTATTCTTTTTCTTTGGTCTTCTTCAGAAGAGAGAAAAATGACTTTGCACCCAATTTCTTGCATGTTGGTAGGCAGTAGGAAGTCTGGGAGGCAAAATTTCCAAAATTTCTGGATGTAGCTCACCTTAAAGCTAAGAAGATGATTTATGCAGAAGAATGAAGAGACTTACATGAGCAAAGAGAAAGCCAGGAAGGACTGTGACCTCCAAGTCACAGTTTATCTTCTGGTCTGCTGGGGTGCATTGAACTGCCTTGAACTGATGCTGTTTAATGTAGACAGTCAATGCACAATTTTACCTATAACATTTTAATTGACAAGCATGAGGATCCTTTTTTTATCTTCCTGACATCTAAGACTAGTAATGACTTTAATGTAATCTCTGTTGAATCCTCAAATAGTAAGTCCACTAAGCTGTGAATATCTTATCCAGGTTTGCTGCCTTTACGTGGATTTGGATTTTATATTAATATTTGGTTTGGTTTATCCTTCATTTTTAACAATTTTTCCTCTTTTATCATGAAAAGAAAGATTTTCTAAATGCAAATGTTCTGTTCTCCATAAAAGCATTCAGACCTTTCAGCTTCTCTGTTGACCCATAAGAATTGTTTTCAGATTAAGTTCACAAATATTTGAAATATTTTTAATCTTGAAAAAACATTCAAAGTTAACACTAAAAAAAATCTTTCTTTAAAAACGCATAATAAACATGACTAAGGCTATGTCAATCACCATTTATATATAAAACAAAAAAAGGATCAGGACCCTTTTCACAAAGCACTGTATAAGACAGTTAAAAGTGTCCTGTCTAGCTTGCATAGCTTGCAAGATAAGACAAAATACAAGTAGCTAATGAATCTACAGATAGGAGATGAGAACGGGGGCCATAATAACATTATAAAGGTTATCTGTTATGGCTTTTTTGAACCTCATGGTTCTGTATCGTCGTAAACTTTTAAAATAAGTATCAGCAATCCCCATTGGCCTTTTACCTAGCCTTTATCTGTTGGCTATTTCCAAATCATTTGTGTCTCAAGAAGGGAATTGAAAGATGAGAGGTTAATGGTTTCATGCGCTAATTCAAGGAGTGCACTCTATTTGTAAAAGCGCTAAGACTCCTGTGGCAGAAACTGTCAAGTGAATAGTTTGGGCTACTATCACTGATGGAGTGGAAATGTCAAAGAGCAACTCATTAGAGTCTGAGAACAAATAGGTTAAAGGGAGTCAGAGCTTTGAAAGCATGAAAGGTAAGAACAAGAAGATGAACTAGATGTGGGGGAAAAAGGGAAGTCAGGGAGGAGTTCTAAGGAAAAGTCATATATTGTAAAGGAAGATGACCTTGCACCTAACAAAGAGCAAATAGTGGCTGTATGATATCATTCTGCTAATCCCTTATGCTAAGTGTGATCAATTTTGTTTTATAACAGTTTCCAAAAAGATTTTTATAAATATGCATTTGAAGAATCATAGAAATATTTTCTGGAAGGACATCATTCTCTAGAGATCCTCCTGCTTTAATCAAGACTACTTTCAGTAATAGCTGTTGCTTTATGCAATAGAATCTTAGAAGGATCTCAGTGAGTAACCTGTCCCTCTGTTTCATATTGAAGAAATTATTCCTGATATTAGTCCAAACATCCGAAGCCAAAGCTAGTCTGTTAGCCTCCTCACTGTTAGAATAAACATCCTGAACTTTCTCAGTCTTTTTTTTTTTTTTGTATTTCATGTGCTCTAGGTTCCAAACCTTGTTGGTAACCCTCTTAAAAACCATTTCCAAGCTCTCCCATTCTTCTTGAAGTAGGAAGTTCAAAATCAGACACAGTATTTCAGGTGCATATTGAGAATAAATGAGAACATTGTGGGAGATAGTATCAAAATACTTACTTAAGTCAATATATATCATATCCATTTGCCTCATACACAGAGGCAGTATTTCCATCATAGAAGAATAATTGCATCCAGATTGCCAGACCAATTTACTTTTAGCTTTGAGTGTTCCTGACCTTTTTCTTGTTCATGGTTTTGGAAATGGATTTCATATGCTCCACGATCTCCCAGGCACTAATGCAGCAACATGTAGTTCTTTCAATCCTCCTTCCTGCCTTTCTTGAAAATGAGCATAATACTTGCATTTTTCCAGTCGCTAGAGACCTTCCTTGTTCATTGTTTTCAATATGTGATGAAAAGAGTAGTAATACCAGTCAGCTGAAGTGAATCCCACCTGACCACATGGATCTGAATACTTTGAACTTCTCTAAGTAGTCTGTTGTTTCTCACACCGTTGTCTGTTTCTCTCCTTCTCAGAACTTGCTAATACATGAAACACAGAATCTCAGAGCATGATTCCTTCAAGAGAGTGAGGTGTCTTATAATTATTGCCTGCCAGTAAATTCCCTATTCCTAAGCTGATTCACCTTTTCTCTGAACTGTCTTTTGTCATTAGCATACTTGCAAAATCTTTTCTTCCTATCTCCCAATTTTAGCTCCAGCTGGGTCTTGGACTTTCTGATTTCACTCCTAAACAATGTACTTGTACTTTTCCTTTGTTGTCTACCATTAAGTCTTCTTGTATGTTCTCTCTTTGCATTTTAATTCTTCAAGAAATTTCTACTTAGCCTCCTGCCAAAATGCTCTTTCTTTCTGCACAACAGAATACTTTTTTTCCTGAGTTCTAGTACACATGTTTTCTTTAATATTACCACCGTCCAATGCAATTCTGCTCCTCTCCGTTGTACCCCAAGGGATTCTGCCTAGCATTTTTCTAAACATGATAAAGTTTGAGATCCTAAAGTCCACAGTTGTGACTCTGCTACTTAATCTCTCAGGCTCTTATCCTCTGGTTCTTGAACTCGATCATCTCATCAATACTACATCCTCAAGCCCATTTTGGCACAGATTCCAGCCTGTTTGTGAGCAGCAGATCAAATGGATATTTAGCTCCTATTTGGCTCATCTAGCATTTGCATTAATAGTTACTTTTGCTGTCTAAGAACTACCAGGATTATTTACATCATTTATATCATTTACATCATTACATCATTTATACCATTTTGTTCGTGAAGTTGACATCAAAGGTAGGATGTTGAGTGAACTCCAAGTAGATTAGCCTTGCTGCATCATATATCTGGGCTCTGTTACTAGAACTGGGAAACTTCTGATGTTAGAGGACAGAAGAAAGACAGCTGGGATCTGAGCAGACAAAAAGAAAGGGCCAAGAAGAGGAAGCAATGAGAAGAATACTCTAGCTTTGGGCCTGAGAACTACAGGTGAACAGAGAGGAAGTGGCAGCCAATGCCAATGATTTTAGAGACCTTTAAGTCCAGAATCTGTGTGATTTATTCAGCACATTTTGCCCATTTAGTAGAAAGTCTGAGGACCCCTTCCAAGTCACCAACTTATTGCAGGTTTCCCCCAGCAAGTAAACAGAAAACAAACTTATTAAGGCAGTTTAAATATAAAATTGCTATCCATAAATCTTATCCAGTAATGGAAATCCAGCTTACAGATTCTTCTGCCACATCACATGCAGTCAGTTAAAGCAAACTTTGGCCTGAGTGGCAGAAAATTTGTGTCCTATGACTGAATAGCAGTAACTCAGATGATAGGAGAGGGGAAGAGCTTGAAGTCTGATAAACACCAGTAGAAAAAATCTGTTTGTTTTTATGAGGAGAGCTATACTTATTTGCTACTCTGAAAAACTTTTAATTGAATTATTTTTATGATTGTCATGCATGAATTGGCAAAAAGTTTGGTATTTATAAAGTATACAGTATGTCTTTATAGATAATGATAAAGATTTTTCTTGTCTGGAAACTGAATTACTGTTTAAGGTTTAAATATACCAAATATATCAAAGCCTGGTATATTTGCTTTCATGTGACAGATAGTTATGAGCTTTGTCCCAAAGCTCACTTCTTTGGGAAACATAAAGTACCAGAGTTGTTTACTAGAGTACCTGCCAAAGCTAATCCTAATGCAGGTGATCTTTTTTTTTTTTTAAAAAAAAAAAACATTATTGTGCCATCTTAAGCTCTCCCAAATAAAGTTATGGTGTAATAGATGTAACAGAGATCAAACTACATCTCTTTCATGTCAACAGTGTGGAACGTGGATAGTGTTTGATCAGCTTTTGTTGAAACCTGTCACGGTTACTGACTACCTGAGCCTACTTCAGTACCTGTGGTTCTAGACTGCTTATTGAAGTTAAAAATCTTTTATTTTAACCCAAATCTTCTGAATAGTCCTTATAAGTTACTCTTGATTTTCTTCTGTCCCATAATCCAGCATCCTTAGAGGTTTAGCATCAGTTCATTCACTACATAGACCCAACCCTCAAATGAATTTCACTGTTACACACAATGTCACATTCAAAGTTTTCTCATACAGTGCATCTGGCACCTACAGAAGAAAGTCCATATATTCTTTTTCGGAAACACTAAAGTCTAAAATAAAATTCCTTTTCAAGATGCTTTTAATCTACATTACATCAAATTGTTTTTGCATCTTCCTGACCTTATTTCTTTGAATAGGAAGAATAAATTAAATACTCTTAATTTTGGTCTTTGCAAAAAAAAAAAAAAAAAAAAAAAAACATTCAAACTAGCTATATTTTTGCTGAAGTGTGCAAAGGTTAAGGACAAGATCCAAAAGAACATAAACACACAGAATTGAAATGTAGGCTGGATTAGAGATGCAGAATTTGTCTAAGGCAATAGTTCAAAAAGTCTTACCTTTTTAGGAACCTTAATCAGGTTATTTTCCCAACACAGAAATTTTCCACAAGAAACTTGAATGAGTCATATAACTGGTACAGCCAAACTACAGTTACTGAGGCTGAGCAGTTTATACTCGGCCTTTATCAGGGCAGGATTCTTACTTGCTTTCCTTCTAGCCCTGCAATCCTTGCATAGGTAGCTTGATAGCAACAAAGTTCCAGTGAAAGATGTAGCCCCTTCAATAGTAATAATCTACACTTGATGGTTAGAGTACATCCCTAGAAATGGGAAGTTATGGTTTTTAAAGTTGTTGGTCTGATAAAATGAACTCAAATCATCTTTTTTTTTTTTTTTTCCCGAGGGGGAGCGGGAGGGTGAAGGAAGGGTTTAAGTATTCTAACCACTCTGTTATTGTGCTACATACCCAGGTACAAAACATATTCCTCCAGGATGTAAAACTCCTTTACAATTACCATGATAAGGGCTTCAGGGAGAAGAGACAGAATCTCAGGAAGGTGCTCAGTTGTCTGAGAGCTGGCAGTCTCAGTCATGGTAACCTGCTTCTGCAATGCAAATACATCTGTGATTTGGTGCTTAAATTTGAATTGCTTAAACTGTTTTACAGTGACTGGGAACTGTGCTCAATTAAGTGAATAAACCAATGGATTACTACTTGATATATTGGTACTCCACCCATCAGAACTAAGGCAATAATATTTCCAGAAGCATCCATAAGTATGGAAAGGTTCTGTACAAACATTTATACATTTAGACTGATGCTATCTAAGGCTAAGAGAGTTACAATCTTTATAACAAACCATACCAGGTTTTTCAGAGCCATTGCACTGAATGCTGTAAACATACATAAGGAACATTAGGTTTTATGCAATACAGTAAAAATTCGTATTAAAAGTTGAGGGAAATTACCAAAAAGATTAGTGCATATTATAAACAATTCACTTCACATTTAGTTTTTCAAATTAAATCTGCCTTTGAATTATATTCATATTAAAACACTTTAAAAACTTAAAATGTTTTTTTTTCTTTCAATTAGTTTAAAAGAGTTGAAGCATTCCAAATTAAGGACCTTATTCTCATCTGCACTAAGGCCATTTTATATTGTCTTGGCATCAATTACATTTACATGGATTTCAAAGCCCATTTACATTTGTGAAGTGGTATAAAGAAGACTTAATGTAAAGGAGAATTCAACCATAATCTTATGGGATGAATTGAAATGATCATTTATAAATGTAAGTAAATTAATAAAAAAAAAACCTTTACCTTCTTCACATCAGTGCTTTCATTCCAAACTAAGAACCATCTCCTGCTCATTTTATCTAGCTCAATAAGCATTTCCATGTGAGTGTCTCCTTCAAACATGGATTTTAATGTGTTTTGTTCTTAAAGAGATAAAGAACCATTTATATTTTTCCATTTAATTTTATCAGTAATCTGTAAACAGAGGAATGGCTGTATTTCAGAGAGCAGTCCTCTTTGGAATCTAAAAGGAAAAAAAAACAACTGGAGTCAAAAATATGAGCTTTGCAAGCAATTCAAAACTTATCTGGCAAGCAAGCAATTCAAAACTTATCTGGCAATTCCTACTAATTCTGATGACATTTCTAGAGCACACTGAGGTTGGAAAATCAGAGTTTCTTTGTATTACCTGCACTGAATATGATTGATTTTAAGGTGAGAAAGCATTTCAAAGGTCTTGTGTTCTAGGTTAGCAGTCTTCACAGTCAATGCAGAAAGAGATATCGTCATAAAGAAGTGACTTGTATATATTAAAGAATTTTATTTTGGAGTTGCAAATCTGTCTCTATTGGCTAATCAAAGACTTTAAATGTGAGATAACCATCACTTCCTCTAATATCTGATCCCTCTTCTGAATGCTAGGGAATTCTGAATTCTGTAATTATTCATCTAAGCATAGCCAAGGAACAAAAAGTCAGCTGCCCTGAAACGAAAGTGAGAACTTAATGGGATAATTATCAAATACTGAGAAACATTAAGTAATGTAGTTATTTAACTATAACCATTCATATTATTATGGTCAAAGACTATTCAGAATGAAAAAAAAAAATAGTGTCCAGACATGCTTTTGTGCATTAAGGCAGACATCATAAAAGAGTTTCTGTGGAGAGGCTCAGTTTTGGCAAGAAAATCGCAGATGCAAAGTTTTGATGACATAACTTAGTGCAAGATATTGCTTTCTTCTAAACAATTGTATTAATAGGTATGGGGGGGTTGTAGAAAGAATGAAAGTCAAAACTATAAAGATGGTAGGGGAAGTTAGATAGATTGGGTAGATAGCTCAGTTGTACCTTTTCTCATTCAAATGGTTTGACATATACTATGAAAAAAAAAAAACAGGTTAATTAATCTGTTTAGTCTTCATTTTGTCATGGAATCATAGAATCATTAAGGTTGAAAGGGACCTTTAGAGATTATCTAGTCCAACCCCTCTGCACATGTAGGGTCACCTAGCCCATATGGCACAGGATTGCATCCAAGAAGGTTTTGAGTATCTCCAAAGAAGGAGATTTCACAACCTCTCTTGGCAACCTGTTCCAGTGTTCTATCACCCTCACTGTTAAGAAATTTTTCCTTAAGTGTCTGTGGAACTTTTGGTGCTTCAGTTTGTGGCCATTTCCTCTAGTTTTATCGGTGACCACCAGTGAAAAGAGGTCAGCCCCATCCTCTTCCCTTGAGGTACTTATATACACTGATCAGACCCCCTCTCAGCCTTTTCTTCATTGCTATACTTAGGACAACACTTGTTTGTACTATTTTCTGCTTAAATTAATCTGGTCATACTAGAGCTGTCTCTAGTTAAAAAAAAAAAAAAAAAGGGAGAGAGAGAGAGACTCAGAATGGAATATCTGCTCCTGTAAATACAATGATATATCTCTAACTTTAATCAATGAACATAAACAACCTGAGGAGTACCTCATTATCTTGCATGAGGTATAGCATAGGTCCACCATGATGGCCAAGACTGAAGCACTTGCTCTGCTTGCCCTATGAGTAGCCGCTGTGCGAATGGGCTTACTCACCCTGGAGAGCAAGCCCCCAGCTTTGGGGGAACCCAGCAGATCCCCAGGGCCTATGGGGAGAAGATGAAGATGGACTTTTCACAGCGTGGTGGGAGGAGATAGAAACATCATGAATTCTGGCAAGAGACCTTCATATAGGACATAAAGAGAAATGTTTTCACCCTGAGGGCAGTCAAAGAGTGGAAGAGTTTGCCCAGAGGTGCTGTGCTGTTTCAATTTGGATAAAGCCCTGAATAACATGGTCTAACGCCACAGCTGACCATATATTGAGCAAGGTGTTAGACTAGGGATCCTCTGAGATTCTTTTCAACTTGTTTTATCCCACAATCCTATAGCAAGATAGCAAGATACATGTGCTATAATCAAGATAAAAAGATATGCTAAAACCTAACTGCAGGTCAATGAACAATGAAATCATTTACCTTCATACAACAGGTAAACTTTATATTTTATCAGAAGATAGTCTGTCACCTACTGTATAAATATGTTCTACATTCTTTCCAGTGTATAAACTTGGATCCTTGTGTTCATCTCTTTGATATTTCAGTAAAAGATATTTGAAAGAAGTTGTCTTCTGGTCTGTCATTTCAGTTTGACATGAGCTCTGCCATCCATACCAGGTGAAGGATGTTGCAACATCCAGTAGCAATAAGAATAGTCACTCATGCTTACTTACATTTAAAGGAAACTTTTCTATTCTAATGGAAAGCTGACTCATCCAGTTCTTCATATTGCCCACATTAAAAAACGTCTTTTTTTCCCTCTCTCTTTTTTCTTTTGGTGAAGAAACTAGAAGAAAATCTTAGACGGTGAATTCATTACTCATAAAGTAACCACAGCAAAAACTGCCAGATAAAGTTGAAGTGACCAACCAAAACAAATCACTGTATGCCTAGGAAACAGGTTTTTTTTGTACTTATGTACTTAATTCTTAGATACATATACACATGGATACCTACTAAACAGGTTTTTGTGGATTAAGATCTATGAAATCACTTTCTTCATCATCTTCTACTGTATATCCTGATGTCTCTGAAACAGATATCAAAACTACTATTTTTATATTGAAGTTTGGTTAATCTGGCAAGGAAGTCTTCATATATAACTCTGAAATATATCACTCACCAAAACTCTTCTGAGAAATCATTACTTATTTAAATATTATACACAGTTTGCTTTATATATAATGAGAATATAAAAAAGTAAAAAATGAATTAGAGACCTAATAAATGTCATTTTTTTTCACAACTTGTCCTCTGTTCTACTCAGAAATTCACTTCATAGACAATTCTTCTGATGAGAAATAGCTGTTATATCTAAACAGGCAATCGAAAAATGTCTTCCTGAGTGTTACTTTTTTACGGCTAAAAGTGATTTTAAGTTCTAGTTTACTGAATCACTGAAAAGGTTTATCATTTTAAGAAAAGGAGAAACATTGAATTTGTTGTCTCTTTGGTGGCTCATGAATCTGAATTTTAGAATTATGACATAATTACAAGCACGAAAGAGATTTATCTCCTAAATTTTGTACAGTGGTCTCAAAGCAAATAAAGTTTTTGGCCTTACAAAATGAAACAAACAAAAAAAGTTTTCAAATAAAAATGGAAAATTGTCTCTAGAAGCTCAAACTATTTTTTTCGTTTGTTTATTTTTTGTAGTATAAGTATCCGTATATACAATGAAGACCAGGTGATTCATCTGGTGGATGAGGGAAAGGCTACTGACGTGGTCTGCTTAGACTTCAGGAAGGTCTTTAGCGCAATCTCACACTACATTCTCCTGGAGAAGCTGGCAGCTCATGGCTTAGACAGGTGTCTTCTTCACTGGCTTAAGAGCTGGATGGATGGCCAGGCCGAGAGAGGTGGTGAATGGAGTTAAATCCAGTTGGCAATTGGTCATGAGTGGTGTTCCCTAGGGATCAGTGGTGGGGCCACTATAATATCTTTAAAGATAATAAATAAAGATAAAAATAAATAAAGAATAAAAAATGAAGATAATATTTATCTTTGATATCTTTAATATCTTTATCAATGATCTGGAGGAGGAGATTGAATGCACTTTCAGCAAGTTTGTAGATGACATCAAGCTGGGAGGAAGGGTTGATCTGGCTGAGGTTAGGAAGGCTCTAAAGAAGGATCTGGACAGGCTGGATTGATGGGCAGAGGCTGGCTGTATGAGGTTCAACAGGTCCAAGCGCTTGATCCTGCACTTCAGTCACAACAACCCCATGCAATGCTGCAAGCTTGGGGTAGAGTGGCTGGAGAGCTGTGTGGTAAAAAGGCAGTGTTGGTTGACAGCTGGCTGAACATGGGCCAGCAGTGTGCCCAGGTGGCCAAGACGACCATGGCATCCTGGCTTGTATGAGGAAAAGCGTAGGCAGCAGGACTAAGGAAGTGATCTTCCCCCTGTACTTGGCACTGGTAAGGCACACCTCAAACACTGTGTGCAGTTCTGGGCCCCTCCCTACAAGAAGCATATTGAGGTGCTGGAGGCAAATAAGGGGCAGCAAAGCTGGTGAAGGGTCTCGAGCATATGTTATGAGGAGCAGCTGAGGGAGCTGGCGTTATTCAGTCTGAAGAGGAGGCCCAGGGGAGACCTTATCACTCTACACAAGTACCTGAAATGAGGTTGTAGTGAGGTGGGCGTTGATATCTTCTCCAAAATAACTACCAATAGGACAAGAGAAAATTGACTCAGGTTGTGCCAGGGGAGGTTCAGGTTAGATATTAGGAAAAATTTCTACACAGAAATGGTAGTCAAACGTTGGAACAGGCTGCCCAGGGAAGTGGTGGAGTTACCATCCCTCAGAGTGTTCAAGAAACCGGTAGATGAGGTACTCGGGGGTGTGGTTTAACAGACATGATGGTGGTGAGTTTACAGTTGGACTCAATTATCTTGAAGTTATTTCTGCCCATTAAGATTCTATGAGGACTTACAATTCAAAGCCTCTCTTGTCACTTAATGGCCTGCCTAAATAATCTGAAACTTTCTTATTCAAGAACAAAATATCTCAAACTACCATTTTTTAAAATCACACTGAAATTAGCACTCTATGCTTGTGTAACTGGTGTTTCCTTTGGAATCATTTGGGCTGACAGCAGGTTAGAATAGTGAACTATGTGCAGATATATAGTCTCCTAGGTTATAATAAAAAGGTACTGCTATATATGTATATTTATGTATACATGTATATGTATATAGAGAGATGTGTGTATGTGTGTATAAAAGCATATTTTTTCCATATGCAACATCATAAGTGAGATGTAAGGGCCAGCGAATGTATTACTTTCAAAATAAAAACTAGAAGTGGTGATTACACATTTTAAATTTGTCCCTTTTGTATTGTTTTCCATCCTGAAGCAAACTTTTACAGCCAAGATTTAAATTAATGAGTATGGAATGTAATATTGTGGAAATTAACCACAGTGGAGCTAGTGGGCACAACCATGACAAAAAGCACAATTATTCTAATGCAACAGAGAGTTCTCCTGTTCTCCCCTTGCTTCACCATAAAAAAGGAGTCAGTTAGCTGTGGAAAAAGCTGTGCAAACTATTAAAATCCCTATGTATTCAACAACATTATTACATAGTATGGCTATTTCATCTGAAAGCTTAGTAAAAGGTAGCCTTATAGGTTAGTCAGAGTGTTGAAAGTGACTTGTTTTATGTTTGATGATATTAGAGGGAAAGCTAATAGAAGCTTAGATTGTGTCACTGGGTAATCATTAAATATAGAACTAATTTGTCTAGTAATTAATCCTGGAATATTATGCTGTGGGCAGCCTAGAAGGAAGAAAAAGGGAAAAAAAAGAAAAAAAAAAGAAAAAAAAAACAGAAAAAAAAACAGAAAAAAAAGAAAAAAAAGAAAAAAAAAGGAACAATAACAGCTTGCAAAGCGTCTGAGAAATGGAGGCACAGAAAGTGTATAAAAAATTAGGTGAATAACAATCAAGACACAGTTGACCAGTTTGGACTGTTGCTTGAAAACATTTGCCTCTGCTGTCTTAACCAACACATACTGAAAGTGCAAGCTGCTGAAGTCTGCTGCAGAGCCATTATCATCTGTTCATTTTACTTCCATTGCCAATTATCCTTAATTATTGGGAACTTTTTTCAATGTATAATGGCTGCTGAAATGTTAGTATGCTCGTTAAATTGAAGCTTTAGCTCAAGAAATGGATTTTGATAAGCTATATTGTGTTGCAGAACTGCATTTTCAAGCACTCCATTCCCTATTAACTTCAAGTCCACCCTTGCACAACACTCCCCAAAATTTATTTATATATTTATTTATTTTTAAACGAGAAAAGAACCAAAGGCCAGATTTTTCTGTTGAAAGCTGACATAATTAGCATACAAAGACAGACGTGATCTGAATTGCTAGTAGCTAAGGAGGATATATGGACAAATATCTCTGGAGGCCTAGACGATGTCACCTGAGCAAAGGCAAGTAGAAACTGGAATTCAATTGCAATTCACTCCTCAATACACAGAAATAAATACCCACAGAATCTGCCCATTTATAGGCTACCTAGTGGCACACCATTCATCCAGTCATCTGCACTGGATGCTGTGTAAGGAGGGAGGATCTTGATTCTTAAGATGCTTGAACTGCAAAAAGAACGAGGACCCAGCTACCCTTGCACCTCATAGAGAGTGAGATCTACCCTGCCAGTCATGGAGATCTCATAGGCAGTGTTTCCAGGGTGTCCACCCTGTAGAAATCTAGAGGAAAATCTGGCTCAGAGTGGATCAGTTTTGGGCGTTGAAAATCTTGAAGCATAAAGGAAGGGATGTTGGCAGACAGCCTAGAAAAAAATAGCACTTGCAAGACAGACAGTAAGAGGAAGGGGGAGTACTTCTGTGGACTTGTCGATACGAGTCATCCTACTGCTGAGTATCAGGCTGTCTTGGCTGGATGTCTTGCTACCTTTTCCAAAGGCAACTTCATCGTGCCCTCTGTGCATTGTGCTTACCCCGGCCTTCCTGACTCACCTCCTCTGCCTGCTGGTGGCATCTGTGGTTTACATCTCCTCTGATGATAAAATATTTTATAAAAATATCTAATCATAAGAAAAACAATGAACTGACATGATGAGCATATAACATTGCAAATCTCTTTGTGAGCATGTAGCTGTTTCCTTTATTAGTCCCTATCAATCCCGTTTGTCATATTTTTCTCTTTCATAATTATGAGATCTTAGGATGAAAAAAAAAGTTCTTTTTTTTTTTCTGTTTGTATATATCCATATATATATACTTGTTTTAAACAACTTCTCTACCCTCACTGAACAAACACATTTATAGCATCTTAAAAGCAAACACAAATGCTAAGGTGACAATTCTCGTTTCTTTTAGATGCAGTAGGTCTGTGCTTAGCTCTATATTTTCCTGTTAGACATTACAAGATTCATGACAGACATAGGTTTAAAGTATAGTCTGATCTTCAGGATGATTACTTAAGGTAGTCTTCTTTCAGGCATCTCTGTCACCCAGTCTAGCAGAAATGTAAGGAAACAAGAAATACAAATTTCAGAATGAGACAAGGAAAGCAAATTCCTGCATAATTTATTGCTGCTAATTTTTGATCCGGTTTGAAAGCTCAGCTGGTAAAAGTGGGTTAATATTTTTTGTTTTGTTTTCATTACTTTATGGAATGTGTATGTGTAAATGCTTTGAGATTTTACACATGTTGGCTAACTCCCTCACAGTTTTTTTTTTTTTAATTATTTTTTAAACAACATGTGACATATCAGCAAGAAAGCTGGCATCATAATTTACACCGTTCACTACTTGTGAAGCACTACTTGTGTTTTACTCCAGTGCATGAGTTCCAAGGAAAGTGTACTGCCAGAATCAATAGGATGAAAAGGGAAATAGGTGGTCAAAAAGTCTTAATAAGGCCTGTGAGCATCTGCTTTAGAATGAGCAAGGACACTGTCTACAACTTTGCTAGGGACAAGGCACCTGCTCCAGGTTAAATGAAAATTCACTTTTCATAGGCAAGTATTATATATGCCTGCTTTGCTGCAAAATCCATGCTCCTGAGTCTCCTCATATCTTTGCTGCAGATAACACTGACAGCAGAATCAGAATGACTCTAGTAAAAGTGATTCTGACAGTGCTTTCTGCCTGACCTGCAAAAAGAAGCACCAGTGAACTTGGAAGGTACCTGGGCACACAGTTCTCAGACGAGTGCCAGCTCAGTTTTGCAGAGCCATGGGATTTGGAAAAGGTTCAGAGAACTGTTTGAACTTTTGGGGCTTGATCCAGAATAAACTACTGCCTGGTCATTTGGTTGTGCACAGCACTAATCATCACCAGTAGTAAAATCTCTGGAATCAAAAGCTGGCTGACAATTTTGTCGATAATATGTGAGGCAGATTCAGTTTGCTCTTTAACAGTTATATTGGCTGTGTTGAGCTGACAATAACAACAACTTGTTTTTGTCAGTAAACTGAACAGATATGGTTAGGATAACACGAGGTACATTTTTACAGTGACATATAGGGTTTCAGTCATTCTTTTGTCATTAAAGTCAATGGAAACTGGGCAGCTAAAACCCTATGTAACTCTTCAAAAATTTATATCCCCAGGAGAAGATAAGTGAAGCAATAAACAGCTATTTTTTCCTTTGAAATTTAGTACTCATGAAAGTTGCTAGAATGACAGCCTTGTGAAACAGAAGATCTCTACTGTATTCATCCATACAACAGGTACAGCATAAGTAGCAGCAATATGGATTTCTTTCTCCTGCATGACCAATGTGTTATGTATTTTTCCAGTGGTACTCATTATCACCACTGTGATCTGGGGCACTATCTGTAAAATGTATGAGTTCAGTCTTTCTTTCTACTCATTAGCAGTGCTCATTCCTGCACCTATCTCCAATGAAGAGGGTTTATTTTTGCTTTTGCAGGGACTCATGTGAATCTGTTCTATGTGTCTTATGGGAACTATTGATCCATTACGACAATAGTCTCACGGAAGTAATCTTCAAGCATCAACTGTTTATTATCACAGACTGAATATGCTTCTTTCTTATGAGGTGTGAGGTAGACTTTTCCTGCACTGAACAACGAGGAACGCAAAGGGCTGAAAAAGTGATTATTACAGCTGTTGTTGATCAAGCAAGAATCTCTTTCAGGCTGCACATTTTCCTGTTTCATTTAATTGTTCTTTTTGTTTTCTTATTCCGTTAAGTAGAAGGAGGAAATTAAAATTGTGGAATCTGGTTTTAGGAAAAAATATATATATGTTTTAGACATATTACTAGAAACATTTTCTTTTTTCTTTCTATTCATACTTTGACATATTCTCATTTCCTTTGTCTCTTACCTATACTTTCCACTAAACTCCTGTCCTAAGTTTGCTTGTCAATATTCGAGGATCTTATACTTACACTAGTGAAGATGCTTCTCCAAATACAAAGGTAAGTCTGAGCTTTTCAGCTAAATTGAAGAAATAATTAGAAAAAAAATAGATAAAGTTGTTTCCTATACTTTTGAGTTGCAGCTATCCACAAATTCTTTGGGCTCTTGTGAAATTAGAAGGAAGTGACTTATTACATCATTTAACCAGTCAATTGCAAGAAAGATCTGTGAAGAGCAAGAGCCTTCCCTCCACTGTAATTAGAGAGGTCATGATCTATAGATACATGGAATGAAAAGATGAATGGTATAGTTACTTCCACAACAGATCTTGGTTTAATGACAACACAGGATTTTTGTAGTAAGGAGCAAGGACAGAAAATATGTGAATAACGCAAAATAAAACATCTTTACTTGAATGGAATTATCTAAAAATCTGACCTAAAAAAAACCCTTTGCATTCCTAAAGCATTAATTTTAAGTGCTTATTGCATGAGCCTTACCTACATTTTTGGAGGCATAATGGAGTTTAAATATTCTGAAAACAGAATTAAACCAGCCATTTAGATCATCATGGTTTTGCATCTTTGTAAAAGGGTGGTTAAGAATTAACCACAAGAGGATTAATTCTATCACTCTACTCTGATTGTTTTTTATGGATCTCAGCCAGTTAAAATGGGAAATTTTACATTATACTGCTACTGAGAAATAACTGGACAGCAAACACTCTCAGTCAGTAATGGCAAAAAGAACTGTATTTATGATGGGGGGTTGATATCAGTCAGTAATTACATTCTGTCTGAGAAAATTAAACTTTAGTAGCATTTATTGCAGTTTAGCTCCACATGGTTACAGTGAAAACCTTGACAAATTATGTTCTGTAAAAAAGTTCACAATTAGATACACAAGTTCTTTGACTTAATTCTTTTCTAAATACATAAATAAATTTGAGTTCCTCAGTTCTAAGAAGGTGCTTTTTCCAATAATGACATATTAATGGTAACGTTTTGACCTAAAGATGAATAGGTTGCTCACTTTAAATTTTACTTTGTAGTTTTCTCCTGCGTATATCATTCATTTTAAGTTGTAACTTCCTGTTCTTTGATATTAAACGCTCATTGAAAAGACTATGATGTCAGTGATGGGTAACATGAACCTTTCAATAAGAAAAGCTATCCAGGCTTTTTTTATTTTTTTTTAAGTGTTTTCTATTCATATCCACCTTTTTCCTCACTCACACTTCCTTTGTTGAAGGTTTTGGGATTTAATTTTCTTGTTAAATCTCTGCTTCAAAGTGAGGACTTTTCACAAACTTGAGGAAGAACAATTCTAATGCTTTTATTTGCAGTTAAAAAAAATTAAAACAAATAAATAATTTTGTATTAAAAATCTATAAGTAAAATGACTGGAAGTTGAAATGTAAAATTTTCTATGGAGAGAGTTTTCACTAGGCATGAGTGTCCAGTGGCTCCAATGAAAACTGTTTTGGTAAAACTGAATTTTTTGACATAGCGTGTTAAGTTCAGTTGACTAAGTCCATACAGTCTTTACTCGACGTATGATTTATTGTGCTTGGATGCCCAGCTTGCATTGCTAGTGAGCACTGTAATCAAACTTATTGCTGTGAACATTTAAATATATCTTTGGGATTAAAGGGCTAATTTGGCCTTGTAAGATCTGATAAAGTATGTGAGGAGAAAGGATAGGTAAAATTCTCCAGGTGATTTTTGCCAGTGTGGGCAGAGAATTTCAGGAACCCTGTGCACTTCTAAAGTTAATAAAGTTAAGGTTAAATCATCTTTTTTTTTTTGTTTGTGTGTGTTGTTATTGTTTTTGTTTTGATTTTTTCGGTCTTTTTTTGTCACAGACTATTTGGACACTGTCCACATATAATTATAATATCTGCAAAGGAAACCACTCTTACATTATCTCATGTTGATTTACTTTTAAAGTCTTTTTTATTTGTTGAAAAATATAACTAATCTTAAGGTGCCATCTGCAATTAAAATATAGTTTTTATATATTTGCACCAGTATACATGACATTAAGAAAATAATGATTACTTTGTCATCTTTTTGTCATTTGAGATGCTTGCTTCCCATTTTTTATTAACTTTCCAAGTTCTGTGTGTCACATGAGTACTTGCCTTAAGCTAAGAGTATAAATCACGAACTTCAACCACAAGTCTTTGTGAAGGCAAAACATAGCTCTTCCAAACTAAAGAGATGCAAAAGGCACTGTATAAACCTGTAATTAATTATATCTTTTAATAATTATTTCCAAAGCATCTATATTCTGTCCCTGGTATGGAGATGCAATACAAGAAATATTTAGAACATCAGTTATTCAGAGCACCATAGAATACGTGGAATGCTAGAATCACAAAATAAATCCATGACCAGTCTGAAGCTATTCAAATCATTCGTTCAAATCCTACTGGACACAAGCCTACCATCAAAGAAGAAAAATAATTTTCTAAAATTACAAGAGTCATATTCTACTACTGCCTATTTCCTGAAAATACCTTCTTTGGTTGCTTGTTTTTTAGCCTTTTTCTACTTCTAGAGTAAGACAATGTATAGATAACATATGGGTGAAAGAATCTGATCTACAATTATGCTCTATAATCATAAACTTAGGAGATGCCTTGTTTCGGTTTTACTGATAGAGATGGAGTAAAATGCTGTTTTTCTTATGTGAAGAGGTTAGAAAGGCATTATTAATAACTTCAGTCAGGGTGAGGAGGAGGATGGAGTTGAGAGATCTTCATGCTATGATGATGCTGCCAAAGAACTTGTATGACAAATCTTAGCCTCTGAAATAAATTTTAGAGACTTTATTAGTAGCTTCCAGTCCATTCCACAATCACATCTTTTGAACATCTTGAATAAAGGTGAGAATCCAGAGCTAGAATCTTTAAGGTTGACACATCCATAGGTACCAAGCGGAGGTACATTACTGAGGCCTACTTTCACATTATTGCTTGGAGTTTACTGATTACATTCAAATTCAAAATCTGAGAAATGGTGACAGATGAGCAAATAGGGTTTTAAAATTAAAAAATAATAAAACATATAATGGCAGCATTTTGGGGTGGTCTACAGCTGGTCTCATTACACTGAAATTGTAAAGTAATCCATGTGACATAGTCTTGGCTGATTTATTATGTTCGTTCAACTAATTCAAGGTAATGGCATTCAGTCCGAGATGCCAAACGATCTGGATTTTTCTAGCCATTTTAAAGTTCATGTTCCTTTCTGCATAAATGAGAGGGGAGATTGTTGTTATTCCTGCTGTTTACAATCTGCCCATAGAGACAACTGGCATCTGCATGCGGCCTTAAACACTGAGATTCACTTCCTCCTGCAGCCTTTTGGAGCTTAGCTTTATTGATCTACAAGGTAGACTGCAAAGCCTATCTGTCCTCCGAGGCATTTCCTGAGAGAGAAAGCATGAAAAAGAGTGTAGAGGTCAGCAGAATATGGAATGCAGAATATGGAATAACTGGTGTACAGATGGGCTTGAGGAGTATGACAAAATTATGTTTTTCTAGTAAACATGATATTTCAAAATACATAGTTGATTTATCAGAATAATGAAAATAAATATGAGCTATATATGTGCTGATGGTTATATACATTTTGTGACTATATATGGTTAAAAGTGAGAATAGAAGTACAGTATAAACGATGAGAAGTGGCATGGTCCACTTATAATGAAAAGAAATCAAGGACACTGGGATTGTGTCTCTTTGGTGCTTTTACAAATGTAAACTGTAATTCTTACAATATATATGTAAATCAAGAACCCTTGTCTAAATTGCATCTTTTTTTTTCCCTAAGTTGTAGGGCTCATTTATCTTGTATATTTAAAATAAGAAATTTATGAGAGAGAAGACAGGCCGTCTACTGAGAAAGCACGTATAGTCACAGTCAGTACAGAATAATTTAAATCACAAATATGAACATAGGCACCGCAGAAACTTTTATAGTTCATTTAGAGGATAGTGGAGTCACTTGTCAGGAATCCAGGATTTGCTGAAGAAGGTTTGCAAAGCTTGCCTTTCTGTGCCCAAGGAAGGTGCTTTGCATCTAATATGATAAACAGAGACTGTGTAATAACAATAAAAAATGCTTACTTTATCTACATCAGCCATTTCTTCCCTTTAACATAATCATATTCTGATATGGAAGAGAAAAGGATAATATCCTAAAAGCTGTGTATTCTCACACAGAATTTGGCTATTTTATGTCATCTGGGGCCACTTACTATAATACCTTCCAAATATTTAAGAACTGAGCTATCCACCTAACAATAAATTGCAAAAGGCAAGATTTTCAAACAATCACTGACAGATCTTTTTTTTTGTCATATGTTCAGTCAACATGCATTAATCATATCACAAGTTTTGATGTTATGTGGTGTGAGGGTTCAGCAATACAAATCAGTTCAACTCAATTAAACCAAAAAGCTTCAGTTAGATACATGTATCTCCCTCACTCTTCCTCAAAAGAAAAGAAAAAAAAAAAGAGAGAGAGAATTATGTGTATTCACATTTGCACAGAACTTTTATTCAGGGCTTGACATTTGATTTTACACAAATGAGTTACTAGAGGTAGCCCAGTGTCAAGGTGAAAAAAGGTAGATATAAGGAAAATGAATGAGGAAATCCCAGGAAATCCCAGCTGAACTGAGTTTGCTATTCCTTATTTCCATTCCTTGGAGATGGAAGGGGAAGAGACAGTGACTGGTGCTGCTGAGGTTGTCTTGTGACTGGTGCTGCTGAGGTTGTCTTGAGGAGTGGCTGTACCAATGGTCCTCTTCTGGCAGCAGCAGCAGCAGCAGATGTCAACTTTGGTTTTAATTACTTGATTAAAGGAGGTAGCAAAACTGGCCATTTGGTTTCCGTAGGTAAGTAATTTGTCTATATCTGAAGTCAGGCTTGCATGCATGCATGCACACACATCAGGAATGCTAGCTATATTTCAGGTAATTTTGAGCATTTCAGTAAATATGTTTTACATAGAGGTCTCTTCTTTATGAGAATGTATGAAATAAAGACATGTGAAATCAAGAAATGTGAATTCCACATTGCTGTAACTGCAGCAGAAAAGAACTGTTACAATAAATTTACTTTCCTTGCCAACTTACTAAAAAAAAGAAAAAAAAAAAAGACAAAACAAGACAAAACAAAAATAACTCACAATCCTAAAGCCTGCTACTTGCAGAACTGCAGAGGAGAAGATTGATTCTATTACACTCAGAATCACAAGGGTAGAAGATATGTGTTGGAGAATGAAAGGGAAAAAAGTAAATCAACAAATTGATCCTCTTCAAATGACAGTAGGAGAAATGGAAAATATCTAAAAGGTAAATGGAACATTGATTAAGACAATTTATTTTTCTGTACAGAAAAATGGAACCTCAAAAAGCATAATCAAGGGAAAGAATTTGAGACTATTGCAACCCTCTCCTGCTGATCAGCAGTCTTGAAAGACATGCAATTACACTTTCTGAGGTTTTTCAAAAAATACAGAGGGAAGAGCCCGATTTCAGCTCCGCACAACTGAAACAAACTAAAAAACTAAACAATATTATATATATAAACTCTGTAAACTAAATGATAACCCTTGCAAGTTATATTAAAATTAACACTGAAACTTTTTGTAGTTCTTTACTCACTCAAGTAGCAACTAATGTTGGAAAAAATATGGATTGATGGTGGGAATAAGAAAGTCCTTTCTCTAAATAAGTGATATATACTATTTATGTTATTTAACATTGAGGGATATCATGCAAATTAGTTTGTACCTCCATTTCTTCAGACCAACACAAATTACTTCAAGGGTGCAGGAGTTATCAGGGAAGAGTATTTGCCTTTATAATAGGGATTTATTTTAAATGAGGATTTAATGAGCTTTATATATTCCTTACTATTCAAATCAAGTAGCCTTTGGCTTTGAAAAGCATTATGGGAGTTTATATATCTTATATATCTTTTTAAGAAGAGAATACAAGAGAAATGTTACTGTGCAAATCTATAAAAGACATTTCAGATGTGCATATTATTTAATTTCAGTTTAAAGTACAACAGTGGTCAAGCTGCTTTTCAAAAGAGAATACTGAAAAATCATTGTCAAAAAAAAAATGGATTTTGATGCTATGGATATTTTGCCAGATGGCAGTCTGCAGTGCAGCTCTTTCTAGAAGATATTTTGAAAGAATATGATGAAAGGTCATACGTTTTTAACATTTGGTTTTCATTAAAGAACTATTTGTTACATGATGCTGTTTGTCTCTTTGGAAGCATTTGGTAGTGTGATGTCAATACTAACTGCAGATTTTATTTCTTTCATTGTCTTGAATATTTTGTCCTTTTATTCTAATATTTCAAGTCAGTTCATGTGATAACCCCTACCGCTCCATTTCAATTGATGTCCTAGAAACTCTGGTGGCCATTACACTGTTAAAGTTGTACTGAGATGATAAACATATAAGTAAAATGTTATGTTCAGCCTGAAGTATCCCAGCAGCAATCCTTGTATAAAGAGTTATAGGACTACATAATTGTGTAACAGTACAATGGTGTAAAGAGTTACATAATAGTCATAACTGACAAAATGGTCAGTGTTAATTGCAGTGATTCTCCTTTGGATCTCTGCACCACACTTCAATAAAAGGATATGAAAGTTACATACCCTTGCAAAAAGTCTTAAAATACAGCAGGAAATCTGCTTAGAAGACTTCTCACAGTGTAAAAGGAAGGCTGATCAAATAAAATAGCTTATCCTCACAAAATTTGTACCTCACATATCTGTTACAAGGACAGATTCAGTTATTTTCTTGATTCATAATGCTTTATTTCACTACTTCAGTGAAATTGGTAGCCAGATAAATGGGCTGCTTTTCTTCCTGGCTTACCAATATTGTTTCTCACATACATGCTCACTGTTGCTGACTGATAAACAGGAACGCATTATGTTTGAAGTTTAGTGGGAGCAGAGATGGGAATGATAGTTAAACAGGAATAAAATATGCAATATGAAAGGGGCATGAAGAAGAAAAGTCGTCTTTCAAGAGTATCAAGTGGGAAGACTATGAGATGCTTGCTGAACTTTTACTTTATCTCCAAATGGGGGGCATTGGTTTTGCTCCCCAGTTCTACAAAATGCCATTCAGCTCAGCATCAGTTAACAGATAAACTGTCAGTACTTGATATTAGATTGATTCTGCCTGGGAACGCTTAGGATATCACATCATTGATCAAATCAGACCAAAGTCTTTAGTCTTTTCTAATACATTTTTCCAATAAAATTATCAATAAGATTTTGAGACATTTCATTGTCCAGTACAACTCCTGTTTTCCAGAAAGATGTTTCTCTGCTTTGAAGATATATTACAAACTTCCACACAATATCAATTCCAAAACTAGTATATTCAATATGTTGCTTTCCTGAAGGAAATTGGAGAACACATTTTCAAAGAATCACAGAATGCTTAAGGTTGGAACGGATCTTTAGAGGTCATCTAGTCCAACCTCCCTGCACACACAGGGACACCTAGAGCACGTGGCACTGAACTGCATCCAAGCGGGTCTTGAAATTCATCTCCAGAGAAGGAGACTCCACAACCTCTCTGGGCAGCCTGTTCCAGTGCTCTGTCACCCTCACCATTAAGAAGTTTTTCCTTAAGTTCCTGTGGAACTTCTGCTGCTTTAGTGTCTAGCCATTGCCTCTAGTTCTGTCAGTAGCCACTACTGAAAAGAGGCCAGCCCCATCCTCCTCACTGCTTCCCTTGAGGTACTTATAGACACTGATTAGATCCTCTCTCAGCCTTCTCTTCTCCAGGCTGAGCAGGCCCAGCTCCCTCAACCTCTCCTCATAGGGCAGATGTTCCAGGCCCCTGATCATCCTTGTGGCCCTGCGCTGGACTCTCTCCAGCAGCTCCACATCCGTCTTGTACTGTGGGGCCCAGAACTGGACACAGTACTCCAGATGTGGCCTTACCAGGGCTGAGTAGAGGGGCAGGATCACCTCCCTCGACCTTCTGGAGACACTCCTCTTAAGGGGGGGGGGGGGGCCATTGGCCTCCTTGGCCACGAGGGCACACTGCTGCCTCATGGTCAATCTGTTGTCCACCATGATGCCCGGGTCCTCTCTGCAGAGCTGCTCTCCAGAAGATCGGTCCCCAGCCTGTACTGGTGTCTGGGGTTATTCCTCCCCAGGTGCAGGACCGTGCACTTGGCCGTGTTGAATTTCATGAGGTTTCTCTCCGCCCAGTTGTCCAGCCTGTCCAGGTCCCTCTGGATGGCAGTGCAGCCCTCTGGGGTGACAGCTACTCCTCCCAGTTTCATATCATTTGCAAACTTGCTGAGGTAGCACTCTGTACCTTCATCTACATCACTGATGAATACACTGAACAGGACTGACCCTTGGGGGCACTGCTAACCACAGGCCTCCAACTAGACTCTGCTCCACTGATCATCACCCTCTGAGCTCTGCCATTCAGCCAATTCCCAATCCACCTCCCTGTCCACTCATCTATCCCACACTGCCGGAGCTTGCGTAGGAGGATATTGTGAGGAACAGTGTTAAAGGCCTTGGTGAAGTCAAGATAGATGACATCTGCTGCTCTCCCCTGATCTATCCAGCTAGTCATTCCATCATAGAAGACTATCAGCTATTTTATCAAATGTTTAAGAATTATAGTATCAGTTCATTGTTCTGTGAAGAAGTCAACAATGTAGTTTCTTGCAGCATGTAGGCAGAATAATGAGATGTCAATTTATGTTACTCCATGGAATATCTGAACTGTTAAAAACAGAATAAAACTAAAAGTCTATAGAAGTTTCTCAGCTAATCATATTCTTAGCATATCTTAGCATAGCTCTGTGCGAGCATATGAGATGACAAAGAAGAATGCCTATGCATGTTCATTGATGTATGGTTTTATTTACTTGATAGATGATGAGACTTTTTCCATCTATCTTCTTGATCTGTATTTAGCTAGTTTCAAAGAAAAAGTTTTAAATTATGGATTGTAATGGTATGTTGGCATGATACAGAACTGCATATCAATTTACTTTATTGAGTTGTTATGAATTTAACCTATATACTACACTGACTATGTGAATATTAAAATTCTGATTAAAAACTGTTGACCTGATTCTTTCTTTCTAGCTCACATTCTACCAGTCTTATTCTAAGACTGCTACATGTGGATGTATCGTACTTACACTAATATAAATCATCTTAAAGAACTAGATTGCAGCTAACATCATAGCCTGGGATAAATATTTGGAAATGACTCTGATACATATGCAAGGATGATTTTTTTAGGGACAGCGTACTTTCTAAAATATTACTAGTACATATTCAGATAATAAAGAACAAAGGCAACTTTTTAATTATATATTGCATAAGTGTATATGTATATTCTTTCAGTTGTTACCTTGCAAAGAGACATGAAGGATTTATTCTGATACATTGCATTTATTGAATCATTGCAAAAAATCTGTAAGCATCTGCATTTGTAAATAATGACTGGCTATCAAAGGAGAGAAAATGTATTTAAATACATTTTGGAGAAAAGAGTAGTTTTTTGTTTTGCATTATCCAACTCTTCTGAACCCTTTAGGTATTCCTAAATCATTATCGTACTGTCTCACCATAAATGGCAAAATCTCTGTGCAGCTGCAGCTTCTTTACTGACCCTTATGTGAGAGGTCCCAGAGAGAATAAAAAGCTAAAGATGATTCCCAAGCAGGGCTATATATTACCCTCTTTCCTGAACTTAGTCACAGTTGCATCCAATTTTCATCTCCTTTTGGGACAGATAGATGACTTCAGAATTCTTCTAGGGATGACCCTGCACCACCTTTCCTTGCTCAGCACTCCTGAGGTGACATAGAAAGGCAAAAGGGACATTTGTAACTGGTTTGAACAGAGTATGCTGATAAATATAGGCTTAAAAGAAAAAGACTCTCTTTCCACAACTTTAGACAATACATATACCATATATAATGTATACCAGCAATACACGTACCATTTACACACCATGTAAAACGCCATACATGCCATAAGAGTTTGAAGTGTGTAAATGGTCATCCCATTTAAATACAATCTTAAGATCACTTGGGGAATGTAGATGAGACTATTGTTTCAAATGGAAATCAATAGACAATTATCCCATTCCTCTTGCAAGGCTGATACAGTTTTAGGACTGAAGCAGGAGTTAAACAAAGAGCCTGGTAAGTACTGATCATAAATACTGTATTTCTTAAAATTGTACTTACTTGTTTTACTAAAATATTAGAAATCTTAGAACACTGAAAGAAGTGCAGGAGGATCAATTGTATTGAACTCTTCATTAAACAAAAATTGCTTATGGCTTTATCTACTGAAATGATATTCTATAACCATAGATAATTTTCCATTTCTGGTTATGATTCTATACTTATAAAAGTGAAATTATAGATAAAGTCACTGTCATTGTCTATATCCATTATTTCTATTATCTATTGGCACACATATACATACATGCATGTTTATGTGTGTTGTTCTCTACCTGTAACATATGCATACTTATGAACAGATGAAATTACATATTACAAAGACTTATGATGATTTAAATACAGGCTGCACTCGCTTTTTTAAGTGTGTGTTCATGATCTCTCTCTCTTGGTACATATAGTGTGTGCAAGTCTGAGCGTATGTAATTCTTTGTTAGTATATCTTAGAAAAACAATGCCTACTTGACTGCAAGCCATACCACTTTACTGAAGCTTGGCACTGAAGTAATATATGTACCTGCGTTATTCAATAAACAACTGTATGTTTTATTATTTCTAGTTTCTACAGAAACTGAAATTCACTGAAGTTGGGAAGTGGGTGATTGAATGCTCTGTCTAGAGGCTAAGCTGGAATTAGTTGAAAAAAAATATGTCTTTCTCAGTTAAACTCCTTATAAATTTATAATTTCTTATTTTTTACCTGTTCTTGATCAAGAACTGTAACTTGTACAAAGTTACTTCATCTAACAGCACTGCATTTGAATCTGTGTCTCCAAAATCTTGATCTCATTTATTTGCTGTAACCAAACATTGACATTTTATAAGGTCATATTCTTTAGTGGCATCGGTTTCTGTCTGATTGACAATGTGGGAAGATTATTTTTCTCTCTTTCTTTCTTTCTTTCTTTCTTTCTTTCTTTCTTTCTTTCTTTCTTTCTTTCTTTCTTTCTTTCTTTCTTTCTTTCTCTCTTTCTCTCTTTCTCTCTTTCTCTCTTTCTCTCTTTCTCTCTTTCTCTCTTTCTTTTTCTCTCTTTCTCTCTTTCTTTCAACTGTATGTAGAAACATGTGAAGGAAGAGTAGGTGGGACCTAGGAGACTGCTAAGGGTTGTTAACTCAGTATTGTCAAAGACTTCTAGTGAGTGGACTGGGGGCCTTCTGATGGGGAAGGAAGATCCCTATTTATCCCTTAAACTATGCCTCCACTGGTCCTTACTAGAATCATAACTTTTCTGTTACTGACTGTAACATTTCCACAGTTCTTGGCATGTGCTTTGAGAATCAATGTCAAAAGATCAGCTGTTCCACTGATGTGGATATTCTTATGCCCTCTCGCATGAGGACTCTGAAGCAGAGATAGGAAGCAACCTGTAAATACCAAATTGACACTGCTTAACTCTAAAGTAACTTATATGTTTTATAGTTGCTTATTTTGTAGATGTAATCTTACCTGTGACTTGGTTTTGAAAATCTCTGTTAAAAGTTTGTAAGTGAACTTCCAATTTATATTAAAAAAGTGGTAGAAAATAATAGAAATAAAAAAGGAGTAAATCTCATTATTGACAAATAATCAGTATTTATTTTTTTTAATCTTATGACTGCTAAACAAAGAGCTCAATAGGGAAATACATTGCATGTTTTTCTGGGCTGTAGAAACGTGTTACTGAATTGCTGTTATTTTGTTCTAATGTATATGATGATGGTTATCTTTTTATGATAAAAATAGAATAAGGCACAGTGGCTTTGTTTCATTAGTCCTTCAGCAGACCTTACTTTCAATTTTGATCTATGAGGACTCAGTTCCCTCAATTTACTTTGAGGTTTTTCCTAAGTTTGCTTTTTGCCTGCCTTGCAGGTTTACGTTTTCAAAAGATGTAAATGGCAGTTCCAATAAAGACAATCTCCTACCAGCATTGCTTATCATCTCAGGCAGTATTTTAAAAAGCTGAAATTTAGATTCAGAAAGCCATCTTTCAGCATTATCTTGCTTTCCAAATAAAACTTAGTAGACATTTTTGACCTCTGGTGTTCTCATTGCTATGTTTACCAGAGTTGTTTTTCTTGCAAATTGCCTGTTGAAATAATTTTTAGTAAAAGTGTTTGAAGAATTTTACAAATCAGGCTTATTTTTATCCTTTTCTCCTTAAAGGCTTAGAGTTGGATACTAACATGCATATCTTTTCCCACATTTTAAAGCTACAAATAGGATATTACCCAGCCAGTTAAACTAAATTTGACATTCTTGCATTACTGCACAGAGCTTGGAATTTCCAGGTAACTGAATCCATAAATTTTAAGCCTAAAATAATTTCTCAAAAAATATTGAATGCAGCTGGCTTGTTTCCATAATTTGGAAAAGACTTGGACAATTTACAACACTTTTACAAACTACCTTATACACTCTCGAGTATGAAAACGCTTATTGTCACATTATTTTCTCATTTATCATCCGTTTTCCTGAAGATGTGAAAAAAAGCTAACTATTGTCCAATTATTTAAAAATGAACAATCACAAGATAAGTAAGTCCTTGAGGACAAATGCTGTTTTGTAAATATGCGAAATAAAGCTAAGGTTTATTTTTATTATTTTTTTACAGATATTGTTACCTGCATGAAACTAATTGCAAGTATAATTGGTAACTTGAATAACACAATATTAAGACAGGTAGAAGAAGAGATGAGATTTATTTGAAGCACAAGAAAGTAGCAAAATTTTAATAAAGCATTGCAAACATTGAAAAAATATAGAAAAAAATATGACTATGTGGAATGACTGAAAAGATAAAAGCTGGTATCACTGGCTCTACCGTCATTACTGTAAATGTTGGATACAGTGGGCTATAGAAAAATTTCTGGTCACAACTTGAACTACATTTACCTAGATGGTTAATTTCTAGAAAAGATCTACAGAAATAAAAGAGTAACAAGGATTAAAGAGCTGAAGTTGCTATCTAAAGTGCAATTTCATGTAGGCACTTTTGTGTTACGGCACCCCATGCAACAAAGCCAAAAATATTCAGTGATATTCCAAATCTCTTATGGATTGTGAAGCTTCAGTGTTCCCTTTCTGACCTATTGTTTAAAATGTCACAACTACAAACCTCCAGAAAAATACTTTTTGCTTCTTCTGCCCTCTTTTTAAAAATAATGCTAAAAGCAGATTTCCGAATAAAAAGACAGTTTTTGTTCTCTTACAATAGGAAATGAACTAATGAATATTTATATGCATAATGAGAGCAAAGCTCAACAAGGATTGAGCACAAATACAAAACGAAACAATCCTCACACATAAACAATGTCCAGTATGGATTTAATGTGATAATATTATCTAAATTTTGAAGTTATCTGAGCTTTCATTTTTTTCTGTAACAACTGACAAATTGATCTGGAGTATAGGTCCATTTAAAGTTTTCCAATGTTATCTTTTCTATAGTACGTTTTTCAAGCTCAGCTGTCAAGCTCATTTGGTAGATGGATATTTTAATCAGGGCCATTAAGCTTCTTGTTGGATGATCTTGAGAGCAATTGACTAGAGCCTGTTCCTAATGCCCATCTGTTACACTTTCGGATATGCTGGATACACTAGAATGCAACAGCGCTCAAAGTGTCACTAAGAGTTGCCATTTTTTTCTACACAGAGGTTAAAGTTGAGAGATTTCTTCCGTGTAGGGATGGAAGCCAAAATCTGGGAGATTTTTAAGGGAAATGATGATCAGCATCACCATTGGTACATACATTAGGTTTGGTTAAATACTCCAATAACTTTAGGTAACAGAATCTTACCTAAAACAAATTTTGTATTATTATTTCAGAATTTCCAGAAATTATGCATTTATGTGTTTGTATTCTACAGCCTCCAAAGATCTACTTTGATCTGCATTTGTCAAACAAGTTTCTCTCTCTTTTATCTTAAAAGTGAAAGGATAAATTATTTAAATACATATTTGCAGACCATTAGTGCGGGGAATATTGTAAAAATGTGTAAAATGTGTGTGTAAAAATGTGAAAGATTTTTATATAATGCACATTGCAGTTATTGGTTTATAAATTGGGAATGCCAAGGCTATTTCTACAAGAAAGACAACAGGTTCAGATTTCCTACACACACACACAAACATGTGTGTGTATCTATTCACATATGTTTGTACAGTTATTGGTTCACAGTAATGCTAAATGTTCATATTCTTTTTCTAGTCATTTGAAGAAATGGTCTTCACATAAAATACAGAAGAATAATTAATTTGTATATAACAAAATTTTTGAAATATTACCCCAAGCTCTGAAAAACAGTGTATATAATAACAAGCATCTTGAATATACAATTAATTTTGGAAGCTAAAGGCACTCGGAGAGATTCAGTTCTTTCCAATTCTGAGATTCTAAGAATGGGCCAGCTGTTGATAGGCTCCTGAATTATAGTCTTCATAAATCTCATGCTGAGAATAATCATTTTCTGCAGGTCACCTGCATAGATCACTTCCAAATCATTACCATTAAGTTTCCATTTGAAACTGCCAACAAAGATAAGAAAACAGAGTTACAAAAGGAATAACTTCAAATTTTGGACTGTTCATCATTTAATAGAAGAACTTGAGAAAGGTACTAATAAAATCAGAAAGTCAGATTTGGAGAAAGGCTCTCTTATGAAAACTCTTGACAAAGATCTGGAACAGACTCGGCACTTAAAGAGTTATCTTAAGCAAAAAAAATCATTGTTTTATATAAGTGACTGAAAGGATTACTGACCTTTGCAGAAGACTTGTGAAGCCTATAAACTCCCTAAGATTTCTGGATACAGACTAGCTATGCTTAGAGAAAAATAGTGTTAGATCTCTATAAACACTTTCTGTGACTTAATTGTTTTACCAGCATCAATTGTTTTACCATTCTGATTTTCGATAGCTAGAGGTAAGATGCACACAGTCACACACACGCACACACAAAGAGGAAAGGGAAAGATAATGGAACAAGTGTGCAAAAATTATTTCAATACACCAATGTGATGACTAATTGTATCATGAATTTGCAATATGCAATGGAGAAGGAGGTGTGCAGTGCAGGTTACTGAATTTCATTCACGACATTGAACAAAATGACTGTCTGGCAATTCTTACAAAAATTCTGTATGAATAAGTAATAATAAGCTAAATAATTCACAAGCCCATTTTGATAGAGGCCTGTGAGAGCTCACATCAGTCCTTTAAGGTGGGTAGGAGCATCCAAGTTGAGGAAAGTCTAGATAAGGCAAATATTAAATAGACTTAATGGCCTCCATGAATAGTCTATGCTGATGGCAAGTGAAAACCGCTTTCACTTACCAAAATTCTAGTAGAAAGATAGAGATGAATTTGATTTCTCCTTTTTAGGAGAAATCAGGTTATACTGAAATCCTTCTTTATGCCCTTCTATAAATATAAAAAAACTATATCTGCTATAATTGAAAGCAATGAATCTGCAAATAATACAGCTTGGAAGTGTACAGGGGAGTATTTCCCCATGAGCTATGTATGTAAAGACAGATCTAGTCATAGTGCAGATGGCAACTCTTACAGTTACATAGTTGCCCTTCTGTCAAATGTTTGTGAGAATTCATACCACACCAGCCCACTCCCAATACAGGAGTGAAAGCTTCCTGGCTTCCTCTGGTAAATCCATACATTTCCTCTTTGCTTTAATGATCTAAAGAAGCAAAGTGGCACATAACACTCTATGGTTATAAAATTCTCTGTCTACTCTGCTGCTGAAGCACAGAAGTTTCTACTGCATCTTTTGCTACAGGAAGAAAGGGAGGCTGTTTTGAAAAAAAAATGTGAAGAAACTTTCCTGAGATTTATCAAGGATCTTTCACTGAGAGGTATTTCTGATGTTGCTGAAAGCATGAGAGGAGAGAGAAAGAAAAACAAAACTGGTATCAACATAACCCCAAATAAACTACAGCTTTTGAAGTAGCTCAGGTAATCATGGTTTATCTCTGTTGAAACGGAGGCCCTTCAAGGATCATTCTTCTCCCTAGCTACATGTTGTTGGTTGAGACTGATGCTGAATTAAAGTCTGGGATTTCCGAATGTCTAAAATTGTTTCCTAAATACTCTAGGATTTCCTTTGGGGTTTTATTTTGAAGTGTTGGATCCAGTTTTGCTGAGATGACGTGACAAGCTCATAACCCTGGTGCAATTGGATCTATGGATATACAGATTAAAGACGTTAGGGAAATAGTTCTTGGAATGGTGTAATGGAAAACTTTGCACCTGGGATAGCAGAAATGACAATAAAGAGAAAATGCAACTCCAGTGCAATACAATTTAAAACATTATAGAGGCAGTGGTTTTTAAAATGTCTGCCATTGAAAGGAATGGATTTTATTTGGTTATAAACTCTGTTCTGCAGGACAGGAATCAATAATGCTCCTCTCCATTAAATCAAGACTTTTTCTACTTTCTTGTATTCCTTTCAGTATTGCCCATAATTTTATTACTCCACGCTTTTCTCTCAGGCTTTAGTAATTGACTGCTAAAACTACAGCATTTAGGAAAGTTTTCTGCACTTGGTGTCAAGAGACACAGAGTTCCTAAGCTCATTTCATTTGTGTCTCTTGAAAGCCTGCAGTCAAGTCGTGTTTCTTCAGCATGAAGCTCCAAGGAATTGCATAGATAAAACTAGAAGAGAGGAGAAAGCTAAAAGAGAGATAGAAAAAACAAGCTGGACTAGAAGTTAATACAAACAAGAGAGAAGCAACAGAGAGCCTAAACTTTAGAAGAGAAAATGTGGAACCTTGTGGTACACATTAAAAATCAAAAAAAGAAAACAAAACATTTTGGTGCTCACCTACGCTTCAAAAGGCAGCCTACTGAGGCACTGCAAGCGGTGATTACTGCTATGTCTGCCTCAGAGATTTCATCTTGTCTGAAAAGTGGAGATTGAGATGAATAATAAGATTATCCTTTCAGGACTAAAACTGCCTATCACTCAATTAAGTAAACAAACAAGCAAACAAGTAAAACCAAAACAACCATAAAGAAATCCCATGTTTATCATGGATTCAGTTAAATGTGCAAATAGCTTTTTTTCCTTTAATGTTTCAAGGAGCTTCTCTTGCCTGACTGTGCCTGTGTTGCTGTAAGCCACTCAACTCTTTTTAATACAAAGTGGTCCCCAGGTATCTATCCATTACCCGCAGTATATCCAGGATACCTGTCCTTTGCAACATTTAGCCTCTATAGAGTCTCTTCCTTTCTGTTGTGGAAAATGAAAGTTTCTCCTTTCTGCGTGTTGCCATAATATGCTCTGATCAGTAGAATTCGTATGTGATTTTCATTTTCAGCCATAGCAGGACACCGTCAGGTAGCCAGCTGGTACCAGGAAACTAGTTTCCCACTGCTGTTGCTGGATAGAAGCTTATTAGTGACATTGTGCACTCTTCAACAGAGCTACTGAATTGCAAAGAGCATGTAGAGACCGGGTCTCCTCCCAGCACAGGAAAAACACCCACTGACTAAGCTGAAACCTATGTAAAATGGTTGGTACCTGCATCTTACCTTTTAAAATTATTATTTTTTTTCTCTCCCTCATAAATGAAAAATAATAACCCCAAACTGGATGAGAAGAATACAAAGGAAGCAACATTTTTTTTTTTTAATAGGGCAAAAATGAATGAGGTTATGGTCAAGAGCTGCTGTAAGATAGCTCTTTAAGTGTACTTGGAGACAGGCTGGTCCTCTGACACCATGCACCAAGAGTCACCTCAGCAATAAATGCTTGCTTTCACAGCATTTTAAGTCAAAAAAAAAAAAAAAAGGGCAAGAAAAAAAATTCAAGAGCAGTGAACTGGAGTTAGAGGAACTACTTCTAAGAAGTCTCGTAAAAGGTAGATTAGGATTGATTTCTTATTCTATTTCCCTTAAATGGAACTCACCTACAAAAATGCTCTTGGTCCCTTGGTTTTGCTCTTTACCCTGCCTTGTTATTAGCACTGTGAAGGTCTTTCCAGTACATGTTATACCTCATCAGTGTTAACATGTTTCAAATGAATGTTTAAAACAAGACTAGTTCATAGTTTAAATAGAAGTTCATTTATTAGTGTACATGGACAGAAACTCATTCTGTTGCAAGGAGACATGAGCAAGTACTTGCAGAAAACAATTAGGATTGCTATCACATGATGGTCAGAGCTATCATTCCAGCACATTTCATCGCTTTAAGGATGTTCTCAAAATCAGTTTATGTTCTTAAACATGAGAATGTGGTTCCTAGGAGGTTTCAGGAAATAAAAATAATAGCTCTAGGGGCATGTCATTTACATACCAAAAAATCTGTAAGAGAAACACCAAGGATTTTTTGTGTTGGTCTGATCTATTAAAGAAGCTATTAAAACATTGGGAAGTAAAGAGAAGGTAAGTATAGTAAAAGAATTTATATTGGTAGTGCAGAAAATTTTATCTCCTTGGAATACAGAAGATAAAGATTATATGGCGTACAGAGAAAAACTTTGTTCTTGTTCTAGACTATTATTCTTACTTCCTTGAGATACTCTCACTTGGAAGTACTTCAGTGAAATAGATGATAACACATACCAAACCTATCACACCAAAATATTGTGAAAAGGCAACATGATAAACATAGTAACTTCTAAACACAAGTCATGCTGCATAAAACATGAATTCATGGAATTTGCAGAGAAGTTTAGTCACATCACTGCTAGTGCTCGTAACACTGGAGTAGCAGCTTGATAGAAACCTCGAGCAGTGGAAAAATTTGTTAGTCTGTAGACTAGGACTTTGGTCAGCATTTAACATTCTTAAATTAATGAACAGCATCACTGAACCAAGAACCGTCACTTGTCAGCATATTGTTCAACAGAGCTAAAGACACGAGCGGTTTCACTGTTAGAAACTTAATGTTAGACTCACTAGGGACTTGTAGATAGAAACATAAATCAAGACAAAACATGAATTTGATCTGGAATTTAAGAATATGCCATCACTTCCTGAAAATAATGCCATTATAAATAGAAGAAAAATTACACAGTAAAGTTGCACAGCAAAGTAAGTATTGCACCATCTAAACGTAGCTTGTGGGGATATAGGCTACATATTCCCAAACACTGAATGGAAGAGAGAGAGGCAGATAAGTATTCTCTGGGACCAACTTCAGCATTCTGAGACACCTCAGTGTCACAATAAGTACAAAATGAGAATAACAGACTTCCTGCTGCTTTACAACAATACTGATGTTGCAGGAATGATCTGCTATTCTTAGTATCACAGAATAATTCAGGGAGGAAGGAACCTCAGGAGGTCTGTAGTCCAGTCTCCTGTTCAAAGCAGAGTCAATGCTGAATTGAAGCAGGGTTTGCTTCAGAATTTTCTCAATACAAGTCTTGAAAACTTCCAAGGACAGATATTCCATAGTCTCTGGCTAACCTGCTCCAAATGCTTAGTTATCTTAAGCGTGACAATGTTTTATTAAATCCAATTGGAATTTCCATCAATACAAATTATGACCATTGTCTCATGTTATCTTCATGATCTCATTCACATTTCAGTAAAGAACTTGGTCCTGCCTCCTTAATGATAATGGGTGAAGGTGGCTACTTTCAGTTGAGCTCAAAAATATCTCCTCTAGCTTAATGAGTTCTGGTTGCTCAGGCTCTCCTCACTACCCACCCACCAGTTTCCTGGGCCTCTACTGGACTTCTGTTTATCAACGTCTTACTGTCCTGAGGGACACAATCTGGATGTAATGTTCCACATATGATCTAACTAGTGCTAATTAGAGGGGGATAATGATATCCTTCAATACATTGGCTGTACTCTGTTGATTCAGTTAAGTGTACTATTAACCTTGTTTTCTGTAAGATGTTAATTCATTCCAGATGGAGAAGACTGCACTTTTCATTGTTGAATTTCATGATGTTCCTGTCAGGAGCAATTGGAATTTGTTGAACAACTGAAAGTTAAGAAACCCTTGAGGTTTGTATTCTATCTTTTTGAGACTGACAATAAAGTCATCCTTTTTTCACATATCTAGTATTTCACCTATCTAACATATCATATATCTATCAATTCATCTATTGCCCAACTCAAATAAAAGGATTCTGCAGAAGACCATGAGGAAAGTGCTGCTGAAAATTTGAGATAGGCAACAGAAAACATCTACTGATCTCCTTTCATCCACAGTCATTTCATTGTAGAAGTCAGCGAGGTTGGCCTGTCATGATTTACCTTTTGTCAGCCCAGACTGGCTGTTCCCAAACACCTTCCTCGTATGCCCAGAAATAGCTTGCAGGAAGCTCCTGTTCTCTTCCAAAATCTTCCTCCATTCCTTAGTTGTTATTAATTATTACCCTTTCAAGAACATCCAGAGAATAACCATATATTTTTACTGATATTTCTTGAGGGTTTTTTTTTTCATTTTTGTGTTATTTTTCATTAAAAAATACAGTTGAAACAAAGAAACTTTTAATGCAAATAGACCAAACTCATAATTGCCTTCTCAGAATAGTTTGATGTATTTTGGGGATGAGAAAGAGGAAGAAATTCAAGAAGCTCCAGAAAAATTGTGATCCATCTTGTCTCTGCTCCCATTTCTTTTCTTTTCCTGTTTATGAGGAGTGTGAAGAGTATAGTATGTTCTTTAGACCATTGAAGGCAGGGATGGGAATTGTAGTTTCAAAGCAAGGTCTCAAGTCTGAGGTAAACTGAGAAGCACCAGGGATGGAAAAAAAAAAAAAAAAAGGAAAAAAAAAAGGGTGAATGTCTGTGCAGCTAAGATGACACAAAGACTGAGGGAATCCCTTGTCAGTACATGTAACACAGAAATAGTTGTGATTTCTGACCAAGGTTTCATAGAACTCTCCAGACACTCTAGAGATTGGAGTGAGAGATTTGGTACTAAGTTCAGTTTGATCAGTTTTTTTTATAGTTTGATGGAGGAAGAAAGACTAAAGATTAATTATGAGGATTTTTGTGGATGATAGACAGTGGGACTGCATGTGTGTCTGTGTATGTGTAAACATGGCATGGGGCAAACACCTGCAAAATGTAACGTGACAGTGACACTCGTATAATTGGAGAACCAATCATGTTATTATATGTATTACTTATAAATTTCCAAAGGAAGAGCTGACAGAATTTGGCAATCTTTCTGAGTTTAAGCCTCAAAGAGTGCTTATATTTGAGTTTGCCTACACTAAATTCTAATTCTTCACCACCCTTCTTCTTTGGTCAGTCAGTGGGTTAATTTCCACAAAACTCTTAATAGATTGTACTGATAGGTAATCCTCAGGAGTAACGTTTTGATAGCTTTGCCATTGACAGAACTAAGCCGCCTGGCACAAGCAGCTGGGAAGAGCTATCACCTTTGCTGCAAGGAAGCGGTAGGTGCCACCTCTCTCATACAAGGTTGCCTGGTATGGAACTCCCTGTACACTTTTCTCATGATTCCTGATCACCTTGAGAGGCAGTGATGAGTGACATTGGTCTACTCTCGCCTCCCCTGTGCGGAAACAGAGTGTTTTTCAGTCTGACTTTAACATGCTCCATTGAATTTGAGTAAACAAGTCTGTTTATGACCCTGGCAAACCTAGAGAACAGTTTAAAACTGTTCTCAAATAAATTTATTCTCAGTCAGCCTATCATATGCTAGGGAACCCCATATATGGTTTCCATTCATGGTCTCAAGTTTAATTGTTATCCTTAAGGTCATATATTTCAAAAGTACTCTTCTCTCTACTTGAGACTAATTTGCAGAGAAAACAATAAAATATAGGTTTATTGATGTCTTTTATTCTCCCACTGGACTTTTCTGTTATGAATTGTTCTTTCTCTCTTTTTTTATGTTGCACTTAACCAGTAATGTAGTTGATAGCCCTGTTTCCCAGTTTCTACTAGGTATAGTAGGAGCTCCCCTCCTACCTTTACTGCAGGGATTTTACATTTTTTTCTATTGCTTGCTGCTTCCTGCATCACCCTTTTTGCCCACAACATATTCTGTTTGTGAGAGGCTTGATGTTGCTATATATATATACACAGTATATTCATACATACACATGGAAATTTATAGGATACTGAGCTCTGTTAACATGCTCAGGATAAAATCCTTATAGAATGGCTGAAGGACATCAGTAATGGCAAGGAAAATTTCTACATTTCTATTATGTTTGAAAACAATCTGAAAAGATATTAAGTTTATGTTTGTGGTATCTTCAATAGTCATGCAAATTTTATCAGCTCCATTGAAGTTGAAGCCATGATTTCCATTACTACAGTTAATGCTGCATATGGTGCATAAGAAAATACAGAGGCCAAAAAGATAGACTAGTATGTATTTCACTTCTTGAAGTTCAATTCTCTTGCTGTGGTTTTGTGTAGGAATTTCTTTTCTCCTATTTAGAATAGAGTGACTAGAAATATAATTTGAATTGTTAGTTGTAAAGTCACTACAAAATCAAAATGCATATAGGGAAAACAAACAAAGAAAAAAAAACTTTACATACAAAGAAAATGCAATAGCAGTTGTAGCAGCTGTGTGTTATATATAGAAATGTGTGGTGTGATTATATGATTTTGGTTTGGAAACAATGCTGTTTTCATTGCTTTGCAAATGATTGACCTAGAACACTGAAATGTTCTTATGCTTACTTATGCTGAAAACCTGCCCTTACTAATCACAGCCTCGAGGAGGAAAATGATCCAGATTGTGAAGTAGAGTTAGCCATGTAAGTGCTACTAAGCTATATTGACAGTACAAAAGAAGATGAGCTAGCTGATCAGTGGGAAGGATTTTGTCTTTATTATGAAAGGCAGCATGTACTTTTGATAGCTGTACATATGCCTAAGAAGAGGGAATACTTAACCCATTTGTCAAATGGCAGTATCTATGAAATCAGTAATACATATATATATGTACATATAAAACATATATATATATATATATATATATATATGATGAGACAAAGTTATAGCATTATCCCATCAGAGGCAGTAATGTCTTCAGGTCCAGAGAATTAAATCTTATCTTTTACCAATATTCCGCATTACATGATATCAGCAGTAAACTAATGCAATAATTGAGTGAAGTAAGCCCTAGGCATTTTTTAGTGTACAGAGGGACAAGGAAGAAAGGAGGCTTCTGAAGAATATACTGTTATAGTGGTTGTGGTAGGAGCACAAAAGGGACTGCAGTGTATTAGGAAGGAAAATCTGTATACATTTAAAGAATTATTTGACCTTAGTAAAAGAGTGGCTTGAGAAAAGTTGTCTCGATAGGGTACTAGGAACAAACAAGACCACTGACCTACATTCTGAATATACGTAATGTAAATTACAGTTGCCTAGTTAGCTTTCTTCCTTTCTGTAGTCTTTGTCAGAAATATCTCCTTTATTATATTTTATTTAGTTAGTTTGTCATCTAAGAAGGAATTTCACAAAGAGTGTTTTTTGATTCATAGACGCTTTATTTATTGATACAATACTGCTGCTGACAGGGCTTTTTTGTATCCTTTTGTGGTTTCCTGGGTGGGAGGTGGGGATTATGACATGCTTATGTTAGCTAAACTGATGAGAATCTTAGGACTGCAGTATTTAAAGCTTCTGCAAAAAAATAAGAGCGGACAGGCACATTTTGTGTAATGTAGAATGAGTCCTTTCTCTGGAAAGAAAACTAGAGATATATAAGGTGTTTGTATCTCTTTATTCTCTTTATTTTACCCTATACAATAAACAAAAAAAACTGATAAGTAGATAAGTGTAGGTGAACCTGAAATACAGAAAGCTTTGTGTGCTGAAAAGCAATTTCCAGCCCAGATGGGCAGGTAGAAAATATTGTCTACCTATATGAACAATGTAAAAATAACACTAAAGAAATAAGACGTATTTAAAATTACTACAAAATTGTATATGATACTATAATATATGTATCATATAACATTTTATTATGCTGCAAGCAAGGTAAAAACACAGATAACATCTTGTTTTTATCCCACTTATCCTGTTGAGAGAAATCAAGTGCTTGACTTCAAAAGCAATTGGTGATCACAGTCAAAGGCCTAACTATGAGTTTCTGTTTGACTGACATAGCTAGATACTGGAAATCTGTCAGTGTCCCTGAAATATCATCAGTTTTTGTGCATTCAGACATCAGTAAATAATGATCCCACAGAAAAGAAACTACCTTCCCTTCTCCAGATCACATTTTAGGATTATGACTCCTATTACAGAAGGGTCAGTATCTAATTTCATAAAGAATGTATGGATTTGGGAAAATGCTGCAGTAGGCGAGCTGTATACTCTTTGCCTGCAGAGCTTGTACAATTCAGAAAAGCTTAAATCAGAAGGTAACAGAGCAGGAAGAATATGTGTTTAGAATAATGAAGAATGGAATGGAATAATGAAGAATGGAATTATATAAAGAACACACATTTTTGTCAGTGTTTTATTCTGATATATCAAAATATTGAAGAGTATTGTGAGAATCTGACATAACACTAAATTTAGCATTTATAAAATTATTTAAATTTGTCTAGTAAATATATTTCATTAGCATTTTAGAGGTTATCTTGTTTACAGTGGAAAAAAAAAAAAAGATGATATGATTCTTTACATAAACATAAAAATCTTTCCCAAAATAAAAATGCAATGAAAATGTACATCTGTATCTCTTTACATATTTGAAATACAGAAATTACAGCATATGGATAAAATAGCATGATATAAAGTGAAGAATTATCATGTGAATACCAAAGCAAGAGTTAATAACAGTTTAATGCAAAAGTCATGAGAGATTCAAAAAACTCTCAGGAGTATACAGCTTGATTTAAAAGAAAGGTAATCTCTCATCCTGCAAGCTCATTGTGTCAGAAGGCTGAACTGAAGCACAGTAAATTCTGGCTTGTTAAGTATATATATGTACATATATGTTTGTGAATAGGGATTTCAGGGTTAAATTAAGACCCAAGTAACAATCACTTTTGCATTCTTTGCTTTAAGTAGTTTATAGAACAGTAGAAGGAATAAGACAAGATTGTCTATAGATTTTTTTCTATTTAGATATATTTATTGCACTTTTTTCAACTGCACTTTCAATATAACAGAGTAAATGAGACTGTTTAACTTATGTCGCCTTCTAAGACTTGTATACCTTGTCTTGAGTAGAAGTGATGGCATGGTTAAAACAACTGTATACTGTAGATTTTGAAGACAATGTTGTACTCCTGAAAGATCTCTATAGGAAAAAGGAAAGATCAGCTCATCAGAGCACTCCATCAGATTTTGTCTACAACTTAGTGACAGCATATTGGTCTGCTCTTCATGAGCAAAAATTCCTGGTAGATGACTCATAAGTATCTCACCATGCTTTTATTAGTAGTTTAACCAGGCAGGGCTGGTATTTTACATAGCATGAGATATTTGGTTACAAAATATCTCCTGTGATACCAAGTACTTGTTGCTGGCTCTTTGGTAGAGTTGAGTAAAGGCTCTATAAGAAAAGTCTATTCTCTCCTCAGTCCTAGTGTGATCATAGTTCAGTCTTGCAGTACCATCATGGTGACTTCCTGAGCGTGGTCCTTCCTAGAGCACTAAGATCAAGCAAGTTCCTCATATGTCTCGTATGTTCCTCTTCATATATTTACAAATCACTCAGGCTGCCTACATTCTGGTCACCAGCAGGTGCCCAAAATCTGAAAAAACAATGCAAGTGTAAGGTAGGGAGGATCCTTACCTGTGTGTCTTCTCAGGGAACAGAAAGCATGAACTTATTTCGTCATTCTCTCTCTCTCTCTCTCTTTTTTTTTTTTTTTCTGAGTAGCTTCAATTTTTTTATTGCTTCTCATTCCTACTGCTGGGAGAGCAGAGCCTGGGGGATAGATCACTGGAGCCTACAAGGTCCCAAGTGCAGAGGTTGAGAAGAGCTTTAAGTAGATGTGTGTAATGGGGCAGATCTACCAACTACTCAGTTGCACTCACATTATTTCAGATGTTCTGGATACGTGTGAAATGTGCATAAGATTCCTACTGAGAGGTGTAACAGGTAAATAAGGAAGGCCAATTTTCTTATTCTCTTTCTCACATTTTATGGCTGGTACAATCTGGTTATGTCATCTAACCTTGCCTTTGTCTCTGGGTTACTTCTGATTGAAATGAAATGGTTAAACCAAAAGGTTTGAACTAAAAGGTTCAAACAAGAGTCTCAGAGTCTCAAAAATTAAGCAATTTGGATGAACTAGGGTTCAGTGTCCAAACTTAACATACATCCCTTTACTTTTATTTATATCTTTTATTTAACCAGATAAATGTATTCAGAAGATATTTTTCAGTGGTGTTCAGTGACAGGACAAGAAGCAGCAGGTACAAGCTGAAACACAGGAAGTTCTGCCCCAATTTAAGAAAAATATCTTTACTGTGAGGATGACTAGATGTGGAACAGAAAGACTGTAGACTCTCCATCCTTTCAGATATTCAAAAGCATCATTCACAGTTCAGGGCAACTGCTCTATGTGAATGTGCTTGAGCAGGGGTATTGGACTGGGTGGTCTCCAGGAATGTATCCAAAGTTTCAGAATCTCTAGGTTTATTAGTTGCAAAATGTTTCAAATTTAGTGTGGAATTAGGAGTGAAATTAATTGTACCAGAATAATTCTGTATAATTACCCCTGACAGCTGATGAGCTGACTTGCCACCACTGCACACAAAACGTCAAAGAGTCATTGTCGAATTTTCTGATTGAAACTTGCATTTGGAATTAATCTGTAAACTCAGAGAGTCATCATTTACAGACATAGTGAATATAAAATTGTTGTGTCTATTTTTGAGTGAGATCCACAGAATTCTGGGATTTTTTTTCTGGAATATTCTGAAGGGCAGAACTAGATCATCAGGAAGGATAGGTATTTTTCTAGCTGTGGAAGTGATTTTTTTTCCCCAAAAAATTCTAGTGTATCCTAACTGCCCCCTTTGCCCCCCGTTGAGTATTTTTATCTAGACACAATCTCTTTTAAAGGTAGACAGAAGAACTTCAGTACTTTTGCACAATCAAAAAGGATATCTGAACAATTACATAACAGTATATTGCTGCTCATCTTATGAAAATTCCAGTCGTCTTTAGAAACAGAAGGCTAGGGCTGACTCCCACTCATGCAAAAGACACAAGTTCTCACCAGTGCCATGAAGCACAAAACACTGCTGTCCTTCAGAGACATCAGCAAAGGCTGAAAATGTTGCGTAGTCTGCAATTAGCAGAAACAGGGCATTGAGTTCATAGGATGCTATCCAAAAAATACTCAGAATTGCTTCTTTTCATATTGTGTATTATCGGTGTGCTTTGTCCTGTGTCCAAACACATTTCTTTCCATATGAAGCATTTATAATGGGTATAGGGAATAAAGCAACAAACATACATATGTGAAAGAGAAAAAAATACTACATAATTTATAACATTAGTTCAGGATATAAATCATTTTGTTAATGTGATTTAAAGTGTAGGCTGATGCTATTCCACTAATGACTTTAATTCATTTATATTTTTTGTACAATCTTAACACTATAAAATAATTTCATTCCTGTCAGTCTTACTCTCATAACTTATTACTGTACTTGCACTTTCTACATTATGAATTGTTCTCACAGCTGTAGAAGTAAGATATTTCACTCACTTTGACTCCATTTTTTTTATTAGATCAATTCCTTTTATTGTTGAAGGACTGCAAAATTAAGCTGCATTGTGGAAATGCAATAACATACCCTGGATATTGTTGGTTCACTTCCATTTCATTTTTATCCTTGCTGAATAACAATTATATAGTATCACTTCCCATTACAAGCAGTCATTATAAACCTTTGAGAACTATCCTTATCTATTCTGATTCCAAATGCGTGATAGAAACACATGCCTTGGTTTCAATTTATTTTATATTATTTGTAAAAGAGATGAGTTAGCATCTGTGATCAAATGTAATAAACTTGGAGTAATTTTCTATATAGTTTCTAACTTCACTTACAGTGTAAGATGCTGCTTTATTACAGAGAAAGATGAAATGTATGCCCCTGATCATTTGTTAATTTAAGTTTCAGTAGATGCTGATCCTTTTCACACCACTACCAACTGAAATTTTATTGTTCAAGTTAGTGGAAAAGAAACTTATACATACAGCTTTGATGGAACGGGTCTTAGAGTTCAACTAAAAGTGAAATGTCCTTATGATAAATATTTTTTAAACTTTTTATTTAAAAAAAAAATGTATGTTTTTACATCTAATACCTAGAAGATGTGTTCACTGTACAGTGTTCATAAGTTAAAACAATACAAATGCATAGATGATGTTTGACAGGTATTGATTTTAACAGATGTCACAAAAGTACTGTAAATACCTATAGGTCTTACAAATTTGTAGTTTAAGTGAGAACTAATAGCAAACTAATAGACCAAGAAAACTCTTTCATCAAGTCTAGCATTTCTCTTGCCAAAAATGTCACAAACTCTACACTTGAGGTAAGTGGAAAATTCAACAAACTTAACAATATTTTTTTCACTATGGCATTATTATTATGTGTTATTTAGGGTTTAGGGTTACTGCAGGACTTTAAAAAAAAGAAGATGCAAAGAGATGTAGCTCACCCTGATACCAATAAATACTATAAATTATTCTACATGTTGCGTTGTTTGTTTGGACATTAAGGATAATAAATCTCTCTTGAGTGTTACTTATAAAAAAAGACTTACAAAAAGTTCACCATTATCTTTTCATTTTCGGGTTCTTTAAGACACAATAATTCTGAATTTCCATAACAAAATTTGAACTTCCTAATCAGAAGGTCAATCCATTTATCTCATGAACACAGACTAAATTGCAGCTGTGGTCCATAAATCTCAGGAGTCACTTATGTATAAATGTGGAGAATATCAGTATAATTTGATTATCTGAGCTATGTAAAATAATAGAGCGTTGGTCCCATCAGCACTCCACAGGAAAGAACCGAGAACAAACAAAGAACATAGACGATAATTTCTTTGACAGAGTGAACAAGTTGATATTAATGGTTTCCTGCAATCTGAAGGAGGAGAAAAGATCTCAGTGACCCCAATCTCCCGAGCTGAGATTTATTGTTTTAAGTATAAAACAATAAACTATAAAAAAAAGTAAAAGTCAACATCAGAGCTCTTTGTCTTGTTGTTTGGAGTAAGCAATTGCCTTGATCAGATGACAATCAGTAAGAGACTAAGCATCTAACGAAGATAACAACTTGAAGGAGAAATATCTCGAAAGATTCATTCTTCTCAAGGTGTTTCATAAGCAACAGAAAGAGAAAATATGGCATACTGTTCCTGAGACTCTTGGTATGTCTGGGTGTAGCTAGTTTACAAATTAACCTTCCAAATAAGATAACTGGATGAATTGCAAACCTAGTAAAAGCTAACAACACACCCATGGCAGTTCATTCACTCATTTTAAATTCATATATTGATCCTAATCTTTTTTAACCAAAGAAAGGTGTCTTGTGCAGCTCCAATGCCATAGAAAGTATGTAGGTTGAAAGAGAAAAAAAGTCTCAGAAAAAACATTCTTTATCCATCTTGAAATTTACCTATCACATGCACACATATGCACCTATCACACATAAATATTTACATATACAAATAAAATTATATTAGAGATGGTATATAATACAGAAATTACCCTACATTGTAAAAGAACATTTTTTATTCACACTTCATATATTGTGTGATCACACATCCACACATGAATTTAAAAAAAGTTAATCTTATTTCTATTTAATTAATATCTGAGAGATGAAAAAGGAGTGAAAGTTTCTGCTTTTATTTTAATAGCTAGACATTTTTTGTCTTTTTTATGGTTAAAAAGAGTTTATAACATATGTAATTTGATAAATTCTGAAAAATCTTTATTTTTCAATTTAAGTGATTGGATAAGAGATTTTTTTTTCCATGTATGTATAACGTTGTAGGCTGGAGTTTTGGCAGAGCAAAGCAGATGAGGAGATGTGTAACTGAAAAGTTAATTATTGAATTATACCTTCCAAAAACCTAGCTCACACAACACAGGAGACCTCATTGTGTCCACCAAATGAAAAAAAGAGAATGAGAAGCGAGGCTGAATGGAATGTGACTAAATATATCATTAATTAGTGAACTAAATGGCAATGTAACTCTTAACCACATATTGGCAAATGAGTCATTTCTCCAATCATCTTACCATTTATTGATTCCTTTATGTGGCAATCACAATCATTGTTATAGTTTTGCAGTCTCTGTGACCATATATATATTTAAGAAGCTTTAATTCCAAAAGTGATCATTGGAATCTGGGGAGAGAATAGAGTTTTGTTTTACTTATTTGGGAGAGAAAGAGGAAGCAAACTAGAGGAAGATAGGAGCAGCTATTCTTAAGCATTCCAAGACCTTTGAAATTCAAACCTATGTGAATTAAATTATATATCATTCTAAAATTCTCAGATGGGTGCTCAATATAAATTATTATAAATTTGCTAATAAGGCTAGATATAAAATAGCATTCCTACACTAGTGAAAAAAACAGATGATCTTATCTGTATCTCTTTTTTTTTCCACTAGTTTTGGGCTGTAGTATGCTTTCCAGTATCAATATATAAGGACAAAGAAGGCAATAAATGTAAATACAGAATATAACAATTTCATCGCTTTCCCTGCCCTCAGCACTTCTGGAAATTTTAAATGGAAAAAAAGAAAGGACTAGAACTTAGCTGCAAATCAGCAGCTGAAAGCAAAAGAGAAGGGTTATAGTAAAAAATATTGTAACTATTTCATGTCTGCTCTCCAAAAATCCTCTAAAAATGAAGTTTTTTTTTTAATACAAGATACTGAGCTACTCTCAGGACAGAAGAAATCATCACCTGGCACATTTCAAATGAGCATAATCCTGTGGTTCAAATTAACATCAGGAAGAAAACTTTTCATTATGAAGACTTTCTACTCTGAGAACTAATTGATTAATCAAAAAAGTGGTAGTGAAGGTAAGCATTTTGCTAAAACCATTATTTCTATACATATGGGTGCCATAACAATGGCTACTTAACCATAAAATATTTTGAAAATTACAATTCATAACATATTTCTAATAACTGATGTATTTGTGATTCGGATGTGTTAGTCATTTTCACTCCTAATAAAAATGAAATGACTAAAAACCAGGATTCCTATCAAATAAAGTTAAGTGGTTTTCATGGTATCAGATATATAGTGTAGTCTATTTTTTTTAATTTCCAAATGGGATTCCATGCTAAAGTTCACTAGGTTTAAAGAGTTCAAAGGAACTTGATGAAAATCTGCTCTCTGAACATCTTTGAACATCTCCAGGGCTATCCCTCATATAACCTCACTCATTACGTCATTCATTTCTGATCATCACACTGGTCTGCAGAGATTTAACACATATTTATGAGGTGTTTTATGGACAGGTTAACTGCAGTTACTTATTAAGCCTTGAGTTCTAAAAGTTTTTCACCCATACTAGTGGTCTTGGATTCAAAAATAAATATAAATATAACAGAGTAAGTTTATGAAATGAGCAAGCTTCAGTAAGCTTATTATTGTGGATATGTCCTGAGATGAACTTTCTTACAGCAAAACTCTTTTAATGAAAAAATTGTCCTAATTCACTGAGTAGAAAGCTAAAAGTAATTGTCTACTGATTATTTCTGCAGTTGCTGGCACATCTATAGTAACAACGATGTCAGTGTTTTCATTATAAACCCTGTTATTCTGGATTCTAAAAATTTTCAGACTATTGAAACTTGGTACAAAAGTTGTAAGAATAGATTCAGCCTCTCTGAAAGGAAATCTCGGTGTCTAGCCATTTGCAGATTACATTACTGAAAAGGGATAGTAGTTTGCTATTTGAACATGTATTGTGTGGCTTGTTCATTTTGGAAGGACTTCACAGAAAATGGCATTTACCTTACAGTCAAAGACTCCCTATCCCATTTAAAGCATAATAAAATTAATTACTTTACCATATACTTGATAGGAATATGTAAACCTCACATAGTAGTTCCAGTAATGTTCAAGGTGAGGTCATGAGAAATTACGTGTAGTAAATTTTTCTTCTGATTGCTGCTGTTTTCCATTGAATCCAATCAACGCTCATGTAGGGAAGTAAAGGGTTGTTCTTTTGTGAAGGATAAGTTCCTGGAATTTCTAATTTTATCTTTCTTGAAGGAGACTGGGACAAATATATTCAGAGGACGAATACATGTATTACTGACAAATGCAAGAGAGGCATGAACTGGATGTCATTCTAAGATCCCTTTTTCTGACTTACTCTGTCCTATCTAAACTTTCTGAAAATCCACCTAGCCCTTCCATTAGTCTCACCTACTGCTTATAAGAAACTTGTCGGGAGAGAGAGAATGGAGAGACAGACCTGGTAGCGGAGGGATAATAAAAAAGTCAAGAATAGTGTAGCAGCTAAAAGAAGAGTGTAAATTATGTAAACCTAGTGCGAAATCTGTAGTCAATCAATCAGACTGAAATTATCATATTTACTTCTGAAGCACTTTGTCTTTGAAAATTAATGCATGGGAAAAAAAAAGTATTAAAGACCTTAAGTGTTAAAGAGAGAAAGTGAAAAAAAAAAAGAGTTGTACATGGAGGAGACCAAGTATTTAATATACAATTACCTACCCCGGAAGGTGATAAACATGTTTATTTATTTATTCATTCATTTATTTATTTATTTATAGAGACCTTTTCTTCCCATCATCATCAGGGCTGAGTGTTTCTGTATGGTGGGGTATGCATACGAGAGAGTTTGCATTGATTTTCTAAAGAGGAACCTTTTGTAGTGGGACAAAGTGGTGGATGCTTGTTAAAAAGAAGTAAATATATATCCCAGAATTTATATTCTATAAATATTTTGAGTGGTTGAATTAGACTGTCATTGGATGAAAATCTTGTTACAATTTTGATTAAAAAAAAGGAAAGAACAAAACCATATTTCATTCTCATATTTTCTACTGATCCTTCTTTTGCTTTTATTCTATTTCAACAGACATGGTCTGAACGATTCAGAGAAAACCAGGCAATGATGCTGGTATTGTCCATAGCATGTTAAAAAGAAAGCATTGTTAGGTTCTTACATTGCATCTAGTGTTGATTTGTAGCTGTGGTCACTTAACTTCTCACAGGCATAGCCAAGTACTCCACAAAACAGCTGTCCTATGCACACAAATTGCACATACAACATTGTGTTGATTATTAGGTGTGGCAGAGACAACTGACAGAAGCTGCAATACATTTTCAGTAAGCATCTATGAATACATGTTCAGAGAATTCATTTTAGCTCCTTCACTTATCTGTTTTTGACAAAGCTTGAGTGTTCATGTGATAGTTTTTGTGGCAGAAATGCTTTACAGGTTAGCATTAGATCATTCTGTATGTTCTCAGTTAACATTCTGTGGTCGTATTTGTAGGTATGGTAACATTTTACATATTATGAATTTTATGATTGATTGCTTATATTCTTCCTTTGGCTCCTTTTCTGTCTCTTTGTGGTCTAATGAGTTAAAAGAAAAGTATTTGATAATTCTCTCATCCATGAATACTGGAGAACCTTTGAAATAAAGAAATTCATCAAAATGATACAGATCTTCCTGCAGATCATATAGATCAAATTCATTCTTATCGTTTCAGAACTTTCAAGACAGTTTCACTGACCTGAAAACAGTGAAAAAAGCATTGCTTATTTCCAAAGTATACGAAGTTCATACTTTAAAAGGCCATTATTGACCCACTTCTGAAGACAAAATTCAAATCTGGGGATAGGTTCAGATTATAACACTTCATCCTAAAATCATATAGGAGTAAAAAAAGTCAATTCTGAAGAATAAAGTAATTACTGAAGTATAATATATCACTAGAATGTAGAGCAAAAAATTTTTTAAAAAAGAGAGATTGGATAATTTTCAGATATTTCTGTCCTACATTTGATTGTTCTTTTTCAAAAGATTTGAAATTTGTAATCAAAAATGAATTGAGTGTTGATATCTGGTCTGCTTCTTCCTTTTCCCTTCTCATCTTGCCTTTTCTATTTCATCTGTGTTGGAGCAAGTATTCAACATTAATTTTATGGCAGCTTTCATTATTAGAAAGTTTAAAAGGTCTATATCAACATTTATCTTTGGCCAACTGCCTCCTTCGATAGTGTGGCAGAACTGAAGTTCAGGCATTACCGAAGACTAATAAAAATTGCCTCAGAAATCAGAAAAGTCACATATTTTATCTATACACCTCAACATGTAAAGAAACAAAGGTTGTTTATGAATGAAAGCAAAAATATATAGACTTGGCTGAATAGGAATGGCTATGTGTAGAAGGCAATAATGTTTGAATGCACATCTAAGTAAAGTGCCTGAGCATAACCATCTGAGAGAAAAGTAAATATGAAACCGATGAATTAGATGAGATAGATGAGAAAAGAGAGTAAGCTGGTCTCCTGTTTTCTCTTCTTCATGCACCAGGACAGGAGAACATTGTATGAAATTGTAAAACTCCAAACTGATTTACTGAAATGCAATTAACTTTGAAACTGTTTGACCAAAGGACAAAATATATTAAATGCACCATGAATAAAACACAGTTATATTCTGTAAAAAGCAAAAATTACAAACTTCAAGTCTTCAAAAAACTTTATCTGTAGAGCAATCATCTATATTTTTCAAGTAGATACTTTCTACCAGAATACCTGGAGACATCTTCACTAGCTATTGTCAGAAACAGAAACTGAAATAGCTGGACATTTAGTCTCTTTGTCAAGTTGTATTCTATATGCTGTACTTTTTTTAAAATGAATTTAGGACACTTGCTAAAGTTTATTTATTTTCTAAAGGCCGGTGGCCATGTTGTGAGCGAACCAGACCTGAGTTAGCGAGCAGGGTGAGATTGCTAACTAAGGGTTAAGATCCCAATGAAAAAATAAAGGGTCTGTTCATCTTCACTGAATGAACAAAAAAAGCTGCTCATCCTTAATGAAGGAGCAGTGGGACTGAGGAGCAACCAGTCGGATATATCTTTATGATCACACAATAATTGCTAGAAAGCTACATAGTTAATGAACAGGTGTTATCAGGTAATGATTTGCTATCTAGTAGGATAATAAGCTACATAGTTAACAAGCAGGTGTTATTAGGTAATACTTTGCTATCAAGTAAACTAGTAAGCTACATGGTTAACGAGGTTAGGTAATGCTATTGTTATCAGATAATATTACTGGATAAATATGCACTATTCAGGCAATAAAATGAGATTTGCTGATCAACCATATTGGCTGCGTGTCTTGTCTCTATACCCCTCAGGGAAAACCCTTGGCAAAAGTATAGTTAAACTCCCTTGGATTTATATCCCTAAGAATTGTTAAGTATTTGTTAATATATTCCTAACTTAGTAACACAGTAGATAAAGTTGCACAGTTATTGCTCACTTATTACAATGGTCTACAGAAAAGAGTAGTGGAGATGGTGTGATCTGAGAATTACAGCTTTTGGAATTTAAGTCCATTCATCATTTTCTGTTTGATAAAATGCATGTACCTGATACTGTGCATTTCTGAAGTTCCTTTGAAAACATGGTATAGTTTAAACACAAAGAAGGGAAACCATTATGAAAAATATCTTTGATATTTCTGTTTCAGTATATTCAGTCTTATGTTTGGCATTGATTGGATAAGCATTCATATTTTCATTGAAAACAATATACAATGGAATCTGAAAATGCGATATGAATTACTCATAATGATTCCAATTACTCAGTAAATCTCTCCTTTTTCTGTAAGTAGCCAGTTAACTAACTTTGATTATTAACGATTGTCAAGGATTGATTAAAATGATGCAGCAGCACCCTGGTCTCTGTGGATTGCTTATGAACTTTCTTCAGTGATTATTCTTCCTGAAAGCCATATTTTATAATCTGCTGTTTATTTTGTGTAAAGCTCATCTAAGTTAGAGAATACTGTTGCTACTCTAGGACAGAATATTTTCTAAACCGATCAAGAAATTCAAGAAGGCCAAGTTAATACTTTTGACATAATATTCAAACAAATCCATATTAACAGTGGTATTTGTCATTTTTGCTTATCTTTGTTGTTTATTCTCTTTTCACAAGACTTCTTAGAAACTAGGTGCACAAATGTTCACAAATAGCATATAATAAAAAGTCTAAAAACTACGATAAAACAGATTAAGAGATTTTCTTCAGAATAATATTTATAAATAGGCATTTCCTGTAACACATTCAGTTCTGAAAACAGGAAAAAAATAATGACAGAATGAAAAAGTCAAAGTTCTTTCTTTTTCTCTTCATGTTAAAAAATTGTTAAAATACATTAAAAAATATAATTTCAATTTACTTGGCATGACTAGAGCAGTGTAGCAATTGAATGTGTAATTATGATCTGCATGGTTGAATATATTACCTTCCCAAGAGCATCAATAATGGTCAAAACTGTACATGATTTCAGAGTATATTTAGCATATATCATTTATCGTGTATTGATTATGAAATATTCTCAGAATTAAGATAGTGGTAGTTCTGTTCTTCACTGGCTGACACATCACAAACCTATTGAAAAGGCTGCTGTGAAATTTGAGATACGAGTAACATGCAAATATAGTAAAATCCAAAGAATTAGAAAACCAAGAAAATAACCAAAAGTGAATGAACTGGATATTAAAAATAACCTTTCTAAAGAAATTCTGCAAATCAGTACTTTTTATTTTCTTAAATTGCTTGTGAATAGCTGCACATTTTAATTTTTTTTAACCTAAATTAAATGTTTACCCTTATTTTTAGTGGATCATGTTGTATTTTTCCTATATGTAGACTTTGTATGTGACTTACTTTCTTTGAATTTTCAAAATTTTCTTTTAAGACCATAAGAGATAGTTATAATAACAACTTGCTATCAGTGGTCTCTATCAGTTGTAATAGATAGTACAGATAGATAGATAGTTTTGGCTGATTATACAGCAGATGATAGAAAGCATAACCAAAAGGTTTTTAAACAAAAAGTCAAATGTCTGTAGTAAATGTTTCAGAACTCTTCATTCAACACTAGTATCTATCACAATAATGTAGTGTAGCTTATAAAAGTGCCCCTTAGTTCCAGTGAAATGATCATATTCTATGAATTTTCAAGTAATAGGATGACCTTATTCAGGAGAAAAGAAAACACTTTGGTTTTCACTGGCTAGTTGAAAACCTTAAGGATGCAATAGTGAAAGAAAAAAAAAATATGTGTGTACATGCAAATATATATGCACATATATATATATATGAAAGGTCTGAAGCTGTTTTATCCAAGAATGGATGAGAACATCGGCAATAAAAGGCTTTTCCATACACAGGCTAAATCACAAGTTAAATCTATACTGAATCAAAAGTTTTTGGAAGCAGATTTGAAAACATCCATATTTCTGCATTACAACTTTATAGATATCAATTTGATAGCAGTTTACACAGCTATCTGTATAATTATTCCCACTTTATCCAATAGACACATGCCTCCCAGTTAACACTGTTAATGTTTTGAATGTAAGACAGAAGCTCTCATCAGAGCTTGTGTTCCTTTTCAAGTAAGTTCATCACCTCCAAAAATACTTCCTACTAAATCCTTCAGCAGAGTTCAGCAAACATGAATGACTGAAAGGACAGAAGCAAGAAGCAGTCACAGGTCAACAAAGCTGAGTAAGGAGAGTAAGAAGAGATTTTGTTTTATTTTCAGACAGAGTTATAAACCTTTAGGATAGACTCGTACCTAAATTTAAGAGGAGTATCAATGGTGACACTTTTGTCACTCTAGAGTGAGGTCTGACCTTTAGTCTGGTGGAATAGTTCTAACTGTCTTCCTTCAAAGGACATATCGCTCAGCAGTGGAATATACAGATTGCTAGAAAGTTCCTTGAACCAGTAGAACATTGCACATATATAGCATTTTGGAAGAAACAGTCATGAATGTGCCCCCAGAATGTCTGAATATCCCTGTGACAATCTGCAATTTATCTTGCCTTGCTCACTATTTTGAGAGTAGTTTGATGAGGCAAAAACAGGTAACAATAGATTTCTCGAGTGCTTCAAAGTCACATTAGACAGAAGTGATCAGAGATGAGGAAAATGTCAATACGGAGCCATCTTGCCGTCTATCACCTACACACTTCAATCAAAGAACAAGTACAATGCTAACCATTCAGTGTTATATTACCTATGTCCTGCTTTACCAAAAGTATTTTAAACACATTTTGTAGACCAATTGCAGATATTGACAAACTCAGAAATCAATCAAATTAGTGGTGTTTTAAAGTGGGTACGCAAAGTTCATGATTTGAGCACTTCCTGCATGGGGTTATCTGTAAATTGTGAAGATCTGAACACCAGATTAATAATTTCATAACTCTTAAGAACACAGGACATTTAATAGCAACCTCTACTCCATTCTTCGCTCCATATGTGTGTATGGATCTACAGTGTCTTCTGAAGGAGGCAAAAAAAGGAAGGCAGTAGTATTTGAATGAATTATTTGACTGAATCTGAGACAGGTTCTAAATTTTCACAAGTGATAAGATCAGCTTTCAGAATGGTGTAATGCATTTATAGTCAGAATTCATTACATTATTATCTTCATATGAGCATTATTCAATGTTCAAGATCTATTTCACTGATTCTTAGTAAAAGAAAACAGTGTACTTTTATGTTCACTTTTGGAATACCCTTTCAAGCATTACATTTACAACCATTAGTATGAGGAATATTTTTAAACTTCAAATAAAAAGTTTCTTTAAACAAAACAAAACAAACAAACATAAACTTTGAGATGTCATTTTTCTATTTTCTGCTCTTAGCTGCCACTTACTAGGAGTTCATATGTTTACAAATGGTACTGAGAAACATTTTGACAAAACTATTTATATTTGTCTTTTTTTCAGTGAATATCATAGAGGAAGCTAGGGAGTAATATCTTATTTTCTCTAGATATATATTTCAAGTTGATGTTTGAGGCCTTCAAAGCCTGCAATTTTCTAGGACCCCCTCATTTTCCAGGTTACTTTAAGTACAAAGGCATTTATTTTCTAAGAGAAAAAAATATCTTCCAGTTTCTACATTGAAAGATGTATTTGAAGTTTTTGTACACCATTCTAATGTTTCAGAGTGCGGTGCAGACGCCTACCAGAAGCAAAGGTGCAGAGAACCATTATGCAAGAATAATGATTAACAGATTCCAAAACTGGTAAAAGGAAATAATGGAGCAAGCATAACTTTTCAAAGAACATTCCCAAATTTATCACTCCCATGAGCCAGTGCTCACATGAACTGGTGCATAACACGTAAGAAGTATGATGCACTCTTTGTGTTTCAAACTCTCTATTACTCTTCATAAATTTTCAACTAAAGTCATGCTTTCAAACTGTTTTGTTTCTCCTAGTAGTTTCTGAAATTCACACCTTCTTTCCTGGGATGGCAAATTCACCACCAATAGTATTCTGCTTCTCTCATTGTTCTTCTGGACATAGGTAATAAAATTATATCTGCTGTGGGATATGGTTTGTATTCATTTGGAGAGAGAAAGAGAACAGATCTAGGGCTACTGGAGTGAGTCCACCCAGAAGCTATTGAGATTATGAAGTTACGGGCAGATGAGATTGTTCAGACTGGAGAAGAGGGGGCTTAGGGGAATCTTTTCAGTGTGTATAAAGACCTAAAAGGAAGGTATAAAGAAGTGGGGTAGACTATTTTCAGTAATGCCCAGGGCCATGATGAGGCAAGAGCCACAAACTCATACACAGGAAATTCCATCTCAAGGTAAGGAAAAACTTCTTTACTGTGAGAATGACTCTGGAACAGTTTGCCCAGAGAGATTATGGAGTTTCTATCTTCGGCGATATTCAAAAGCCATCTGGACATGGTCCTGGGCAATGTGCTCTGAGTGACCCTGCTTGAGCTGAAGGGTTAGACTAGACGACCTCCAAAAGTACTCTTCAACCTCAACTGTTCAGTGATTCTGTGAGTCTGTGATATCAGGCTTGTTTTTCCCACTTTTATAAACTATCTACAACAGTTAACCAATTTCTTCTCTAACTATATATACATAATCCTCTTTTATATTCTGGAAGTGTGAGTTCTCACATTTGTTCAGTCTTCCCTTTTAGTTAATTAAAGTTGTTTTAGTCAAATAAATTTCCCATTTTAGTCAAGTCAATTAAAGACTGCATCCTAGACTTTTCCAATACTTTTTTTTCAGCCATCCACTCACTTAACATAACATTATTGCAGGACCTTCAGGTATGTTCACTTAAATTATCACTCTTTTCTTTACAAAATTAATTTTAGGATCATTTCTGCAAAGGAGATATGTGAAGCTCTTTTCTGAATTTTAAATATGTCTTTAAAGTTTCATTCACAGGGTTCTGGAAGCTCAATTGAATGTACAAAGGTCAACTGAGCATACACATCCTGGGTTGATTCTTAGGTGCTGGCCATTTTAAAATGTCTTTGGGAGATCTTGTACCAATATTGCACTGCTCAGGTTTGTCATCTCTTGTATGCTGAAAAACCTTCATCACAAATCTTGGAACTTTCTAATTCATTCTGTAAGTTTCTGCAAGTATTTTAGTCAATGTTTTCTCCTGGTGGATATGCATTGTTTCATTTAACTCTGTATTGTCTTCTATTTTTATTTTTTTATTTCCTTTTTTTCCTTTTACATCCAATGTTTCTGTTTAAGACGTGGAGCTTCTGGAAATAATAGTTTATATGCTATTAGTTTCACATAAGTTAACTGAGAAGATTCTATGAGAATTCAGTGAAGAAAAATATTGCATAACTTTGCATCTTTATCTGACATGATTAGACAATCACCTACTTTATGATTTTAATTGACATGATCTAGAATTAATGTTCATCTATTTTTTGTCATGAGGCTGTGACAACCAATGCTTTAAGAAATGAACACCACACTTCTTGGGAAAAAGAAAAAAGAAAGAAAAAAGAAAGAAAAAAGAAAAAGTGGTATATCTTCATTTTCAGATATTACATTCTATTTCAGTTTTCCCTCATACTGCAGAAATCAAACATTTGGGCTTCCTAAGCAGATTTTTTTTTTCTTTTGCCTACTTTGACATTCCTACCATCACTGTCTTCCTCTTTCATGTTAAATTTTTCATAAGATATTTTATGCTTTTCTTTATATCTTCTCAAAAAGTGCTAACATTATTACTACTTTTTAAAAATAGCTCCGGACATTTGCACTTGCATAGTGTCTTGCATTTGAGATAATTCTTATGTACTTACCAGACATAAACTGCAAAACAGAATTCCTTTTGCTGTTCTGAAGAAGATGGACTTTTGTAGAAATTTTGCAGAAGAATGTCTACTTGTCATTTTTAATGTAAAAATGATTAAATATTTCAATAAAATGTAAATGTTGACTACATTAATTTTACTTTATTATCTCTTGTTGCTTTTGTAAGAGAATATTATTTTTAGAAGTCTAATATTTAACTATACCTGAACCTTTATTAGTTAATTTGAGATATTTTAGTTATGGTAAAAATGAGCTGGGTTGTTAATGCGAAGGTTAATTTAGTTTATTTCTACTGTGATGGTATCTCAGATCCTTATGTCACGAAGTCCACAGAACATAGCATATTAATAATAATAAAAAATAGTAAAGGAAACATCACTATTCTCAGTGATTAAAAATTCTCATCACAGTAATAGCCATAGAATAAGTGTAGATATAGCAAAGTAATTTATTCTAACACATTAAACTTATCTCTAAGGTACTGATCAATAATAGTTCTATTATACCCACTAATACAAACAGAAGTGTTTGAATGGATACTTCCATTCTTGTGGATTGGTTTGATTTAATAGGATGTATTCCTGAAATATATTCATATATAGACAGAAAATTGAAAACAAACAAACAAGCAATGCCTGCGTAGAAACACCTCACCAAATGCATACCTGCTTAGTGTTGTCTGGCATGTAATTAGACTCTGAAATTCTACCTGTGTGACAATAAAAATTGTCGATGGGATTAGGTCTTGCTTGTGTTATAGATCATTCCAATAGAGGAGGGTGTTCTTTTGAATATCTTGTTGAATTTCTGTTTATTTTTTACTCTTCTTATAAAAGTCCAATCACTCTATGTAATACCTGATATTTTAGGCTACTAAACAAATATTCTCCAGAATTTTTTGCCACTCTCCTCTCCCTTCTACTGCCTCTTTTTCATTTATGTGAATAAAATTAGTTTAGAACAGTCCTAAATTAATGTAAGTATGGTATACTAGCAGCTTATGTGCATATATTAGTACATTTTAGTGATGTATTCTCAGAGAAGTACTTAACCAGATATGATGAAAAACAGTACAAAAGATGTAGAGAAAATAAATTAAAATAAATTAAAATAAAAAAATCCAGTCAATAGAACAATATAATAAGCACTAGTGGCAACAAATACTGGTATGCTTGAACAGAATGATGGTGTGTACGGTGCTGTGTTTGGTTTTTGAAATTTGCTACTATCTTTCAGAACAACTGAAATTATCATTTTGAAAAACTGATTACTTTCTTTACAGAAAAACAAAAAAAGGTTTTCCTAATTACTGGCTTTAAGCTTTAATAAAATCCTATATTAGTAACAAGCATATGTAATTTTTTAATCACACACAGAACAAGAAATGCTTTAGAGACAGTTCATATATTCTCATCTTACACTTAGAACAGAAGAATGAAGAAGAACAAGTAGATCAATCGATGGAGAGGTATGGATGGTACAGAAAGTACTACAAAATAGCAGGGAGGCACAGATACAATTCATAACTTGGAACTAAAGAAATAGTCTGACATTTTTGACCAAGAATTATATGAATCTAGGATCAAAAGTGGAGGAAAAAGGTAAGCATAGATTCTATAGACTAATTTAATTTTATTTACATTGATTTGGTTTCTTGGAGATATGATGCCAACAATTATTTCTAGTCAATATCAATCTTTTTTCCCTTCTAACCACTGACTAATTACATACTTTGGCAGGTGGGCTACAAAAAAAATCTCATATTTTTCTTAGTTATTTACGATAAGCAAACAAAATATCCTTGAATTTTTATAGATAAGCAACTAATTGAAGTAATTCATTAAAGATGGTATTTGGGCATACTAGTAGAAGGATTAGATTTTGCATGCTTAATATTTGCATGGTTTTAATAGCAATTTATTCAGCAGAAATGTACCCAGAAGTGAAACTTGTTTAGAATGTTGATAATATGAATTAGGTAACAGTTTTTTTATGGATTAGTTTTAGTTATGGATTAGTTACCCATGCACTTGAGAATCTAGATGCTAGAAAAGTTTGGATATTTCAAGGGTACGTATTCAGATCTTTTATGTCATTGGAGGACTACAAACTTCTGAGGCTCAAGCTCATAAAACTTAGCAACTATTTAATGTGCTGTGTGTATTTAATGTTATATTTACAGAGTATATAGCTGCTAACCCACTCATTTTTGCTCCTTGTTTTTGCCTAGGAGAAAAATTGGTTGCATACACTGTGTATGAGTTCAGAGACAGAAGAATTCAAACTCAAACTCCTTGACTTTCATACACACTGAAAATTTAATAGCATGTTTCCTTATGCAAAGTTTTCTTGGATTTTGGCCTAATACAGCATGGAGATTACTCTTTTCTCAGACTGTTCATATGTTCACTGCCGTTTCTTCTCTGTAATCTTTGACTCAAATCTCCCTGATTCTACTGTTTAAAGACTTTCTTCAACAAGAAGGTCTAAGGCAAATCTGAAATATTCATCAACCTTCCATTTAATTAATTTCACCATTTGGTAGTCATTAATCCAGGCAATCTCTTTCCCTTAAACAGTTCAGTGTCTGTGTCAGCTGTTTCTTTTATCTGTTGAGTAGATGTCCTCAAAGGGATGCAGAACTTGTGATGGCATATCAAAACCAGTTTCTGTGATAACAAGATATGTGCTTCTAGAAAGAATACTTTGATGTTCTTTAAGAAGCTATATGGTTTTCCTTCCAGAAGGGAAGAGCTAGCAGAAGGAGGTGCCTCTTTCTTTATCCAGTCAATAGATCAGCACAAACAAACACATCAAATATCACAGGAAAATAATTTATGATTTTTCATATGTGCAAACCAGATGATTGATTATCACAAGCAGTTTTAGAATCAGCCTGGTATGGTCCAATGTCATGAAGATTAAAAGCTAATACTAAATCTAACACGTACATTTAAAGATTTCAAGTTTGCTGCGTATGAGTTAAGACTTGTTTAGCATTGCAAACTGGCTTCAGTATCTGAGAAAAATGAAGGAGAGAAATAATTCTGTCTCAGGTATGTCAGGTATGTCAAGGGCTACTTCTCATTAGCCAGATATTCCTTGAATTAGCTTTCATGAATAAAGGGGCAATTTTTCTATCGTCGGCGTCACACCATCCTTGTGTTTGTCTGTCTGTGATAATCTCTACTTTATTCTCTGCAAGTCTTTATCTGAAACTGCTCTTGAGCAAGGTCCTTAATTTTAATGACTATGAGCGATTTGATCATTAAATGGCAAATCTTCACCTCTTAGATATTAGTGGCTTTTAAAAAACTTCTCCCAATTTCAACAAGTAGTTTGCAGCAGAATTGTATTTGTAAATTGAATACTTTTTGGTTCAGATGTTAATATATTTTTGCCCTCTAAGAGTAGCTTTAAAAATCGACACTTTTCATCTGTAGGTGCAGTGAGTAAGGTAGATGAAGGAAAGAGATAAATGCAAGAGAAATATTTCTTCTAAAAAGAGATATCATTACTTATTGTAAAATATTAGAGCTTTGTTGCTTTAGAATTCTGACTCTTACACAAATTCTGACAGCAAAAGAGTTATTTATGTCTCTCTCAATTCAACAAAATGGGTCTGCATAACAAATTTGGATCAGAAAATATGCCAACTTTGTCTACCTAGTCAATTTTTTTTTTAAATTGAGTTCCTTCTGAACTAACTCAAGAATCACATATGTTTTCTAAAGAGCTTGTTCAGCAGTTTATTATAAATAAATTTCCAACCAATCCAGATTTGATTAGTCAGATGTTTTGCATCTCACTTGCTTCAATATTTGCCATTTGTAATTGTGAACTGAATAGTCTGGCCAAATAATTTGCTATCCACAGATTGCACAATCTGTTTATTCTGATTGTTTTTTATTCTCTGACAATGGAAAATTTAACAGATCTCTTTGGAATAGTCTAACACTAGCTCAGTGAAATTAATGAAAGTTTTGAATTTGAAAATTCCAAGAATAAACCTTTATATTTTGGTGTCTGATTCACAGGACAGTTTTGATTCTCTGATTTTCTGACTGAAACTTTTAAGATGTGTTAATGATGAATACTGAACAGTTTTATATACTTATCATGATGCACGCAATCTTAGAAATTTTTGACTGTTAACTGTTGTGACACTTAGAAGCTCAGTGGCTTAGTTACCACTGTCATGGCAGTGTAAATGGACTTTAAAGTGGATATAATATACTTTTATATATACTTTCAAACATTTCTGCAGCAGTAGAATTCTATAAAACCACTTTGTACAAAGAAGGCACAAGAGTTAAGTTTAGAAGCTTGCTGTTTTTTGCCTATTTCAGTTTGGCTTTGGATTTTGGTACTTTTTTTTCTTAGCACTAATAATTATTTTGCTATCCAAATTTCCTTACAAAATGACTTTGGATAATTTAGTTTAAAAGTCAGATAATGTTCAAATTTCTTATCATTAGAAAGTGTAGTGTTTAGTTTTTCTTTCCGCATTTCTAACGTTTAGCCCTAAAAGGTTTAACAGTTAATAGACTAGAAATATAAAATTTATTTCTTCTATATATTGGGTCAAAGCCTCATCTTTTCCTTTTTTTATTAATAGAACTAAAACACAGACTGAGACAGTTCAAACAATCAGGCTTTGATTCTCTTTACATGTAGATTTCCCCTAGGTTACTGAGCTGGCCAATCTTATACAGCATCACATCTGCTCTGAATTCTCTGACTATCAGAGAGCTCTTGTTCTGGCTGCCAGATTAGTCTCTATGGGTTGATTGCTGCAGGAAACAAAGTAGAGCTTTAAGTTATGAAGGTATATGATTTGATTCCATTGGTTGTGAAGTAATAAAGAAAGATGGTTGTCATATTCCACCTACTCCCTTATTTTCTCATTCTTGTCCCTCTGGCAAGTGGGTCTCTGCTAAGCCTGAGTCTCTTACCCTAAAGTATCATTGTTAAAATATGACCTAGGAAATATGTGTCTTGAAGGTATGCAATTCAGATATCTGATGAATATCATATGGCCATTCCTTAATAGTAGATATTTCTGTCCTGAAGTTAGAGAGTTAGTATAGTTTCATAGATTATCCTTTAAGGCAGAAATATAATTGCTATATGATTTTTCCTCAATAGTTGGGCCTGAAAATTATTTTTTAAGAAGTGGATTGTATTTCCCAATGGTTATGNATCATTGTTAAAATATGACCCAGGAAATATGTGTCTTGAAGGTATGCAATTCAGATATCTGATGAATATCATATGGCCATTCCTTAATATTATATATTTCTGTCCTGAACGTAGAGAGTTAGTATAGTTTCACAGATTATCCTTTAAGGCAGAAATATAATTGCTATATGATTTTTCCTCAATAGTTGGGCCTGAAAATTATTTTTTAAGTGGATTGTATTTGCCCATGGTTATGCAAGCAGATTTATCTTCTGATGATGGGTGAAAAGAAAAAAAAAGCACAGTAGCAACGACAGAAAACTAGTGTGTTACCATGACAGAAATTGCTTTATATGAACAAGAATAATGACATATTTTAAGAATTTCGTGTGCCATGGGAAAAATGCGCATTATATCTCAATCAAAACAAGATGTATGAGAAAGAATTATGTCAGATTTCTAGGGAAGTTTTGTGGGGGGGAAATAACATAGCAGTTTAGAAGGATATTTTACAAAGAATTTGTTTGCTGCTTGTTCATAAAGTTTTTAATGCACCATTTTTTTCCTTTATCAGTATTTTAAAATCAGTAAAAAATTATAATGAAGAAAGATAAGCAGCTTCAATGGTCTTGAAAATGCATGACTAACAGATGAAGCACATATATGGTTAATATTATGTTGCTGTTTAATAGACAATATTCATCAACGCACACCATCTCAGTCTTTTCGTTAAAGAATTCTTTGTCAAGGACCAAGGGCTTTTCTGTTTCTACTTGCAGCAAATCCCTTCATAATTTTTCTTGACTTAGCTTGATACACTCAGAAATTGCCTTTTCCTTTGGACAATGCTTAAAGAAGGGAATGTGCACAAATATTTTAAATAAGCGGAAGGATTTTAGAGGAAAAGAATTTTTTTTTTTTCTAAGTATTCATAGATAAGGCCTAGATTATTGGTGCATAATATCTTTAACACTAATCACACTGCTACTATGCAGTTGCTTATAATTTGAAATGGATAATGGGATATCAAAGGCCTCCTGGAAGAATCTAAATTTCAAATTAAGATTGAAGGCCATTCCTTTGATTTTTGTTAAAATAACTCATGAGGGGTTTTTTTTGCTTATTTAGTTACAGAGGTTGCCCAGGGAATGTCCATGGTACTTTGCCACAGCTAATGATCACTTTCAGATTGCAAGTTGTGTTCAAAAGCTTTTTATTCAACAGGCTCATGGTAAAGGAAAGGAAATCAAGAACTTCTTGTTCTTCAAAACTCTTCAAAATTTTATTCTTTCCTAAGCCTAAAAATAATAATTGAAAAAAAAAACAGTTAAACTGTTTTCTCTCATTATTTGCTTTCATTCCGTTGTCTATCTGCTGCTTTAGACTGATTTTTACTTGCACTGAGAAAAACACGGACACTGTATAGTGTCCTACTTTTTCTGCAGCTCTCTATCCAGAAGAGAACAATTCTCCTATAGACTCTATATCATATCTTTCTGCTCCATGTTGGAATTAAACTTCTGAAAATTCCTACATATGGTAAACTATCTCAATGTGTACCTATTCATACAATAGAATAAACTATACTTTGACCTAGTTATGCAGAGATGAATTGCTCTCCAGATTACATTAAGTATCTTTGATTAGCAATACACTGGCTAATAACACTGGATACCTAGATATATGTCTTAGACACCTACATTATAGAGACTTAAAGCTGAATCCCACCCCATGGTGCTGGAGTCAAGGATGGCAGTGTTTTCTATTGCTTATTCTTTGCCTAACATAGGTGATTTTGAACACCAAGTACAAGTATATTCTTAATTCAAAAGTCACCACTGCTGTGATGGAGTCTATGCACCTTTCCTAGTTTAGCATCTGTCCTACTCTGGAAGGGCCAGACAAAAAAAAGATGAACTCACTTAAAACATAATAACACACAATCAAATAGTTTCTGGGAATTTGAGCTTATTCTGTTAATGATGTCAAGAAGCTTGCAGATGGCTGTCAAAGGGACAGGAGGTGCAGTTACTAGTGATTACAAAACAGGAGTTGGATCTTCATTTTGTACAAAGATAATATAACTTGTCAGAGAAATGCATCTGTGAAAATGTTGCAGTTTGAAAGCCGTAGTGGTGGCAGCAGGGGAAGGAGATATCAAATCAGTATCAGATTCACAAACAGTCTGTGGACTCTAGGTCCGATCGCCTTCCTAGCAGTTAATTGAGTTCCCAAACAGTGTAATCTACCATAAGCTCAAGTGTGGCAGTATCGGATTCATGAACAGTCAGCTGTAGGTCCAATCGCCCTCACCAAACAAGTAGTTCCGCACATACCAGCCATCCTGGAAGTGGCAATTGTGTATCACCCCAAGCAAGGTTCTGTAATGCCAAAACTTCTGTTAGGCCCTAGGTTTTCTCTAAGTTTCCCCTTTCCCAGTCCATTCTTCCACAGCATCATTCTCCTTCAAAGACAGAACAATTTTTTAAAGACAGAATTTTTCTAGAAATACCTGTCTGAAGTACAGATCTTTAATATATATATCTCTTCAATGCCTAGAGGTACTCTGTGAATTCCTAAATTAAATCATCATTTCCATGGTGCAGGTCATGACCTGAGTGGAATCATGTTGGTCACAAATAGGACATTTTCTCTAGTAGAAATTACATTATTCATGTCAGTATTTAAGACCATAATCCCTTCAAATCTGGAAATCCAAATCAAAAATCTGGGAACAATTTGTAGTTACCTGTAAGTAATTGTAAATAGTCATCTACACATGAAGATAGAGACAAACCTTACTAATAAAATATCTAAAATCTAAAATATTAATTAAATTCTACATCTGATACAGCAAAGAAGACTGAAAGGTTTGTGGTCTAATAATATCCATGCCTATCTCTCTCATTGACTTTTTGCTAGGTTTAGCTGTTTAACATTTTATTCCCCTGTTTAGGCTACCAAGTTATTATGCACTCCTTTTCAATAGTGTATTTTTATTTTTCTATTCCTATTTCTCAAGTGTTCAATATAGTTAGTTTTACAGATATCAACATCACTACTTGTAATAACATTAACTACATGCGTCTGACAATGATGTGTCCAATAACCACAAAGCACAAATAGTGATAGAATTTGCAGGTTATTCATAATTAGAAGTGTTGACATGTCTATGGCTAACTAACATCAAAACTGTATTCCTCTTCTTCACTTTGCTTTTTCCTCACACTTCAACTTTGATCAAGTGGATAATCACTGAAAGTCAAACCTGTTACTCATTAGTGAGAACACAGGGGAGAGGTCTGAATTGAACTTCAGTTCTGTTATACTAGACTCTATTCATTGTTGAAAGTTTATATTTAAAAACTGCATACCGAACCTTTAACATTTCAGATAAAACAAAAGTTTCTGAAATTTTGTTTTAGTTCAGTTATTCCCTGTGTGGGAAAAGAGGCTTGCAAAAAGAATTTTGAAAAATTTATTATATCACTTTATGGTAACCAGCAGCACTCTTGCACCTTTCTGGCACTTTGATGTAGATCTTCTGCAAGTTTGACCTAGCAATTTTCCTGTTAGCCTTTCAGAGATTACTGGCAAAGTGGGAAAAAACTCTCAGAATGAAATATAAAAATGCCCTATTCTTCAAATCCTGAATTACATTACTTTTTCTCCTGTGCCATTCCCTTTGAATTATTTATAGATAATTTCTGTAGAACAGGAATAATCAGGCAGGAGATCTTAGCAGCATAGATGTCTGTATTTCGTCTAATTACCTTTCTATCAATTTGTAGTTAGTCAAGAGAAGCAGGCACGCGTACATACTAGTACGCATACTAATATATTTGAACAGGGAAGATTTATGGCCTGTTTCTCACCATGGAAACCCATATAGGATACTTCCTTTTCATTCTTCTACACAATGTTGCCTAACATATCTCATTTTTGATGTCTTTTAAACATTTACTATGTGTGTCAAGCATTAACTTACTTTTGGGAAGTTAGATGCTTTTGGATAATCATACATAAAAATATATGTAGAATGGGAGATCAAGCTTAATATATATCCAAATCTCATAACCTGAAGTATTTTTCTATCTTATGAAGAAAAGTCATCAATAATACTTGAAGAATTCTCAAGTTCTGAGTCTCTTATTAACAAATCTAGACCTCCTCATACATGAAAGGTTAATTATCCATGCCAAATATTAATATAACCTGGTGGCAGTGATACAGTCTGTAGATTCTCTCCCAGACAATTTTATTGACTTCTTACAAGAGAAGATTTGATTTACAATTAAAATGACTTTAAATAGATTTACTTTGCATTTGGTGAAATAGCAAATTTCTGTCTTCATCTATATGTAAAAGATTCACAAGGAAAGCACAAATTTTAAGTTGTTTCCCAAATTCGAAATTACAGATGAAAAAATTAAAGAATATTACAGATATTATCATCAAGGAAAGTTGCTTTGCTGGAGAATTTCTACTAAATCCAGGGAAAGTTTTCAATATAACTCTGAAACTAAGTCTACAATATATACAACTTCAAAGGTTTTCAGCAGAGTTGTATTGAAGTGCTGATCCTCTTTCCAATAACACGAGTAAGTGTCTCCATTGCTGTCTAAATCATCCTGAAGCACTCTCTGACAAGAGCAGGACAGAACAAATGTCTTAAATCTCCTTTCCCTGAATTTTATATTATGTGATTGCCAAGTACAATATAGGTACCAGAGGTCTCAGAATACTTTTAATTAGGGTTGAAAATAATGCAGATATTGTAAAAATTTCAAATTCCAGGCCTATTTTAAGGGATATGAGAAGTATTCTCAAGTTCTGGGTCTCTTACTAACTTGGCAGATCATTATCTCCATTATTTCTACAGCCTGATCTCTAGCAACGTTCAAAGCTATATATCTATCATAGTACTTCACAAGGAATATTAAAAAAAAGACTTTGAAAACTATCCATTTTTTTCTTTCATATTGCTGAAGGTGAAATACATTTATAAAAATGAAAAGTGACAAATGTATTCAAATATCACTTTAATCTATTAGGTATAAGATATATAACATATAAGATATACTTAAGAACTTTATACTAGTATACTTCCTCTAATGATATCCATCTCTAATTTTCTGTGTACCAGCTCATTAATACCTCTGCTATGACTGCATGACAAAATATAATCGTGGTTTTTTCAGAGTTTTTCAAAAAAGAAAAAAATAAAAATAAAAGCAAGCCCTTAATACTTATTGAAACCATGTTATCTATTGGTAATAAAGCATTTATTTCCCAGCTTCTCTTTTATTTCCTATACTATGATCAGCCTATATACTTTTTCAGAGTAAAACAACTTAAATATAAAATTTTAACAAATCTCAGTCTTCCTTTCTTTCGTATTAGTTCCAAAATAGTATCACAATTTGGTCCTCAAAATAATCCTGTTTACAAGCAATTTGTTCATGTTCCTGTACAAAATTCTCAGAAGCTACCAGTACCAATCTTGATGGTAGAGAGAAATAGAATTTATACCTCATTTTATTATTTGTCCCTCCTTTTGTTGTTCTAATGAAAAAAAAACATAATGTAAGCAGTTCTATACATTTTTGTTTCCAGAACCTGAATCTAGGTATGATGCTATCCTCTATATTTACTTATAAAGTGGCAGCACAAAGACTTTTTAAAATTCATTGACAAATTGTTACACTGAAATGTAACAAGAGACCTCAGCTAATTGTTGATACATCACTTTCTCTTTTCTGAAGACAGTATCTTAATTTTCTCTCTTTCACAGGTAGAGGAAAATGTTCAGCTATTAACCAAGGCTCAAATCCTGCAAAGAAACAGGAGAATTCTCCATTAACCTCAGGAGTAACTTACATTTGTCTAAAAAACGTCTGAAATGAATGTATAAATACATATGTATAAATATATACATTTCAAATACATTAATATAGTTATACAACTGTATATTAAATTGAAAAAAATGAAGTGATATGCAATATACAGAAGTTTCTGTCAAGTAGTATCATAGCAGTATCATATTTCACACTCAAAAACACTTTCTTCTTCTATTAAAAAATGTATATTTTAAATTTGAATCATCGTAACCTAAAAAGCTATTTTACCAGAAATAATGAGAGCAAATTGATCAACAGAAATCTTTTCAATAGAAGGAAAACTGAAGACGCCCGTCGCTGGCCGTCCCAGCGAGGTGTCCGTGGGCCGTGTGATCTTTTTCCGTCCTCCGCACTGTGGCGCCGGATTCCCTTTCCACCCCCAAGGGGTGAGGCTCCCTCTTGTAGCTCTCGGAGGAGTAGCTGCGAGGGGGCTGCAGCTACTGATGATCTCCTTCCTGAGCCTCAGATACTAGAGTAGCGCGATAGGTGGGTACCCGTAGGGTGCGTACCCGGACGCCAACAGTAACACACTCGATACGAGCTCTAGTCGACGCCCAATTTATTCAGGAAGTAACACAAACTTTTATAACTTTAGGAGAGGGAGGAGAAAAGGGAGGGAACAGGGAGGAGCGAGGCATGATAGGTGCTATGCTAATGTGGTGGTCTCTCCGGACTGGGCAAACCCCATTGGTAGGCGGACAGTGCTCCAGGGCAGAGTGCGCCTGGCCCCCACCGGGATTCTAGCAGCTTCTAGACAGACCTAGGCACTGCTCAGTCAGGGGCCACCGGGACCCCCCCTGTACAAGATCCGGGTGCGCATTTCCCATTACAGGGTAACTCTACTCCCCATTTATGACTCCCAACAGAAAACAAAAATAAACACGGTTAGTCTTTTAACTTTTTCTTCTCTGAGTTTTGTATCAGACAGAGTTATGTTGATCCAAATCCATACTCGTTTCTTATCTGGTGTAGATAAGAAGATTCTTCATTTTATTCAAAATGTAGCAGTTATTTTAGTGTGAGTGTTGAACTTGTAACCATAATAATTTGTAATAATTCCTATAATAAATTGTTTTATTTTAAGTTTTTAATTTTAAGAGTGACGGGATGAATTAAAATCCTGAGATCGATGGATTTTTCTCAGATTTTATGTCAATTATTTATTCCTTCTACAGATTCACTTATTGCATTGATTCATCTTCTGCTTTTCTTCAGAAAACTTTCAGAAAATCCAATGTATGGAGTTTTGATTTTGTAAAAAGTTCACTTGTAAGCAGAATTTTGCTAACCCTAGTTAGAAAAGCTTTCAGTTGAGATGCTAAAATGATTAATTTAGGAAAAAAATACAGACAGGTTGGGAACATCTATGATTGCAAGCAGTGCCCTTTTTAAGGAAGGAGAGGTTCAGACAAAGTAATTAAGTCTTAGGATTACAGGAAATTTTACAGAAAGGAATCAAATACATGAAATATATCTTTGCCTGTTAGGTCATAGAAAAAGTACAGAGCATTAATCACTGATATGGTCTTTTCATTTCTAAAATAACTTTTCAGTGATAATAATAGTCCATTTTGATTTCATCCTAAATAGAATGAATAGTAGTCCAGAATGTGTTCTCATAGATTAAGCTTGAATTAATCTTTAGTCATTCATTTTTGTCTAATAATAGGCTAATTAAATTTAGAAGTTCCTCAAATCAGTGGTGTCAGAAAGTCAAAGCTACTTGTAGGCTGTTTGGTGGGCTAGGTAAATTAGGGTGAGGTAAATTAGTCATGTTATTGTAATCTCTGATAATGTAAATGGGGTCAGCATAAAATTCACATGGCCTTTTGCCCTAATTCATATTTTTACTGGCTGAGGTCTAACAGCATGTCCATAGTATGCAGTAGTTCAGAAAGCAAAAAGCCTCAATAAGATTCAAATTAACCTGTTGGTTATGCAGAATTGTTCAGAAATACTGGGATGGATCTCTCAAAATGCACAGCCAATATCATTATGTTGTGACCTAGCTACCAAGCTTTCCCTCTGAAAGTTGATGCACAGCTCTGTGTTGCAACATGTATCTTCCTTCTGTTTGCAGTTAGTCTGATCACACCCAGCTCATGAAATCCTCTTTTCTGCAGTGAAAACAGAGATTAGTATTTGAGGTTTAGCTTCTTTGTGGGACAGTAATTAGAGGGTGGCTAGTGGAGACATTTAGAAACTATCCTTCTCTTCTGCACCAGTTAGTGCAATCGTTGGAGAGGCTACCACACAGGCAAGTGTGGGACTCCGACTGGTGCAGCCCATAGAAAAGAAGTTGGCTCTGGGACATTCCCCAAGAGTTAATGAACCTGTTAATGGACACACTGCCACCCCCTCAGTGCTTCTGTGGGATTAGCATGAGGTCACCTGCTGATGTGATATCTGGTATTGACCTCAGTCATGAAGATTTTGCATATCTATGAATTGCCATTGTTCTGACTGGGTATAAAAGCGAATAATCCTCACTTGTTTGGTGTGTACTTGGCCCTACAGCCAACTGGATTGTGTACTAGAGGACCCACCCAACAGAAGAAAACGTCCCTGATGTCAATGGCACGGTGAGGAGAAATTGGGGAAAGTTAGACTTTCCCCAATGCAGTTGCCAGTTCAGTGCAGGTAATCCCAGAATGCAAAAGAATACTAAACACTCCTTTACTGGCATAACACAGGCTCATTGGTAATGACAAACAAGGTTCTGGGCCTATTTCAGAGGAAAACAAACAAACAACAACAAAAACAACAACAAATAGAAAGAATAAAGAAAAAAGTAAGTGATAAGAAAGGACTTTGCATTTAAAAGTTGTCCATTTGAAACCTTTCAAGATGAAGAAATTCATGCAAAATTAAATAGAAATTAGTAAATAGGATCTTGCATTTCTCAAATCAAAATGCATATCAGAAAAAAAACATTTATACAATTTTTCACAGACCGTAGGAACATAGGTTATAATCCCCCCTCAGAAGGGGTATGTAGTGTACATACTCTACTCTGATTAAGTACTTTGTTTACCAAGTATGTTTCTTATCTTGAGAGTTTTCAGAATTTTAATGCAAAATATTTGATGTTCTTTTTATTATTTAAAAGGGAGGTGCTGCTGAGAAGGATCAGAAGGAAGGATCACAAGGATCGTAAATTATTGTTTATATGTCAGGATGTAGGTGCATTGTCAAACATATTTACAAATGTCAGTGTTCCTTTTTAGTACTGGAAAAAATATTTGGATAATGAGAATATATTCTGAACCATGATATGATTGTAGCAAGTATACATTGCAATAGATACTGCAATGAATTTCCTAGATGGATAGCTAGATGCAAAAAAATCCAAAATCTTTGAGTCTTAGGGTGCCAGATTACCATAAATTTCAGTCCTCTGATAAGCTTAATGGGATGCTAGTATATTTGTATTTATTTTTATTTCTTTTTAAAGAGTCAGAGTCCAATACTATCTGGCTGGTTTCTCTTAGATATTTCACACCTAGAGGATGTATAATTTAGTATCAAATTTACTTACTTGAAGATTTTTGACATTACATGGGATTCTGATTTAACAGGGTGACAAGCCAATGTGCTAAAATCCCATTACAAGTGTAATTTATATTTATTGCAATGCACAGTTGAGTCTCAATATAAATGTGACTCACAGTACCATTCTCTACAACACACGCATTCTGTGTCCCCAGCCACCAAGAAGGAATAGGTATGTTTAAACCAGCTCAAGTCTCATGCTCCCTTCACAATTCTTCTGTTAGTCATCCTGTTTTTATGCTCTGTGACAGGTTAAGCCACATATATACCTCTCCCTATGCTAGTCCAGATAACTCAAACATTCACATTCGTTTGATTAACTTGGGGAAAAAATATTTATACAACGAGGTGATCCACTCAACTGTGATGTAGTCAGTTGATTCACTCAACTGATGTAGACTTTTATCTAAAACAGATGTTGCCCTCTGTTGTGTTGAGATAAATTCTGCTTTCTGTATGCAGTAGATGTGCTCAGTGGTTTCCTGTGCTCTTCCTTGAGCTACATGAGCACATTGAAGATGTCATCTCTGAGTTATCTTCCACAGTAGGAGTTTATTGGTCAGTCACTGAACCCTTGCTCCCAAAAGAAGTAGCAAACTTTACATGAAATAACTTAAATCCTTGGTTGTCATCCATCCTTAGTGGAGTGAGTGGCAGAAGAGAGAGGCATATTTCTACACATTAATACAGTATCACTGTTTGTTTCTTTGACTGAAGTTTCTGTATATTCTTAAATGTGTCTTTTTATCACTAAAACTAATGAGCAAAGCAGGTACATATTTTATCAAAAGATCAAAAAGTACAAATTCTGTGATAGAGTAATGGCTTTTATAGTAGATTCCAACATTGGTTTGAATGATACACAGAAACTAGACATTCCCAAATTCTTCAGAATTATACTCTCACATAAGACCTCAAGAAAACCATCAACCTCAAACTCTGTTGTGCTACCATTATACCTACAAGACAACAAAGCCACTTTCACAAGTGCAAGGCATATTTTTCCAATGCAGAGTTCACATGGCTATCCTGGAAAATCTTTCCAATTTACATAGAAATATGACTAAATATAACTATGTGTTCAGCCATAGCAATGTGAACTCTTAAAAGCGCTATAAAGGCAGAATTAAGGTGTACTTAATTATGTCAATCAAAAGATAAGAAAAAGCCTTATGTTAGCCTCTAAAATACAAGGAAAAATCTCACTAAAAGAGAAACTTTTATTAGCTATTGGATATACTACTACAGAAAGGAGGATAATATGACTATTAAATATTAGATTGATCCCATTCTTATTTTATTGAGAGAAAAAAACTATTCTTTAGAGATAATTAGAAAAAGTGCAAAATATGTTATCAAAATCATACGGAAAATTATCAGGAACTCCTAGCTCTGTTTTTAATTTGTGTGTTTTGTTATTATTTCCCAAATAAATAGATAATACCTACAATTTTTAATTTTTTTGTCACTTGGCATAGTAGAAATTGTATTTGTAATTCGTTCTTTAAAGGGAAACTACTGATAGTATGAAACTACTCATATTAGCAACCGGGAATAAATGGGAAGGTAAAAATCTAGGGTCACTTTCAAGATTTGTACTTAACATTCATAGACCACTTTATCGTTTTGAAATATTTACCAAAGTGTTTATCAAACAAGATATGACATTAACCTCTGGCCATTTAAGCAGAACAAATACCAGATGTTATAATTCCACATTTGAATGTAATGGGCGTTTCTCTTTATGAAGAAATGTATTCTGTGGTAGCAATTAGTGTAAAGACAAGAAGTCATGAAGTAGGCTGCCAGGTCCTCTATGGTTCATTTGTTATGATTTTTGCTTCTGACACAATGTCACAGGTTCAAGTCTTGAAGTACCATTCTGCAGTGCACCTCTGATGATAGAAGAATTATCTGCACTTTAGGTGACATTTTAAAATAAGCTCTCTGGCAGTTATCCAAATGTATGCTAAAAATCATACCAGGCATTTGTGGATAAGAGATGGAGATAATAGCAGTCTCATGGGTAGCATTTCTTCTCTCTGTAAAACTCACTCTAATATCCAGTATTGTCTGTGAGATATTTCTGAACACGACTGCTTCATTTTCTGTATTGTCATTCTGTAACAAACAATTAATTATCCTTCAGAATTGTTCAATATCTGGGATATGAAAAGCATTTCAAAATCAAATTCTATTCAGAAGTCACTAATCTATGTCACACAAGATTTAGTTGCTTATTATAAATTAACCCCTTGATCCTAGCAAAGTTTTCAGTCTTCGTATCTCAAGATAACATAATAATCAGACTCTCTGAAGTACAGTCTTCTCCATAGTGAGTTGTCAGTAAAAAAGTTTTCATACCCAAACATGGGCAGGTAGGATAGATGAGTAGGCTGACTTTTGTAGCCTACTCATCATATTCTATATTCATATCGTATTCTCTTAGGATTTTGTCAAACAGATGACTGTTTTCCCAACACTCCTGGTTACTCCTGGCAAAAAGGGAGGTTTGTTTCACCCAAGTTAACAGGAATGAATCATGCACATTATGTAGACTGAACCTACTGGTGGACTCTGGATCCTGTTAAATATTATTTCACAATCCTTGAGTCACTGTAATTTTTTATTTTTTCCTTTCAAGTCAAATATTTTCTAATCTTATTTTGCTATGACACCTTGACAATTACTGTCAGTGTTGGTGAACATAAATCTCATATACTCTGAGGGTGAGAGGGTGAGACAGTATGTGTTTTTCTCTAACAAAAATCCTTATTTGTAGTAATTTGGCAGAAAGTTTCCATAAGCTTTATCATATTTAAGGTATCAATAAATGTTTAGAGAGTTGCTTACTTTTAATTATATAAATGTATGTAGCTATATGCAAGTCACGTACCTGAACTGTACATCATATAACATAAATTAATTGACATTATGGAAACTATAGGAAGTGCTATCTGTTTACATCTCTGATAACTGACTTTTCTCTGTTAACTGACTCAGATTAATATTACACTGTTAAAATCTGCAGGTTTCAATAGGATTTCTTTTGATCTGTGCAAAGGAAGAGACAGAAAAAAAAGAAAAAAGTCTGTGTTCCAAACCTCAAATATCTTACATAAAAGGATGGTCTTGTTCTTCTAGAAATAAGAACAGTAATGATTTTGATTGACAGTAACTGCTGACCTATTTCTTTTCAAATGCATGTTGTTTTCTCTATTAACACTTTTTGATTCTACATATAGATTGATTCACTGATGTAAGTTTTTGAAGTAGCTATATCTGACAAAGTGACATTATTCAATCAGGATACTTTTGTGCACTTAGATTTTGGGTGATTAGGGTAACAGAAAGATAACAATTATCCATCCAGAAATGTGTTTCAAGTCAGGAAATACTTTAAAAAATTGTTGTTTCTTTGTGACTCAACTGAAATTGTACTATAGGCTATGGTTCCATGGAGCTAACAGATATTCCTATGTGTTGCCTAATGAGCATAAGTCTGAAATTTGAGGAAAAAAAGCAGTAATTTATCTTAATTAGACTTTATTTATTATAGCTGCATATGAACTCGTGAACCTGTGAAGTTACAGAACTTTAAGTTGATTTGTTGTTGTATAGTCAGGTAAAACAAAACAGAATAGCCTCCCCTTTACTTGGAAATATTAGTTTGTATCAAGACCAGATTTCCAAAAATATTCAAGACCTCCTATTTAGCCAGATTTTCAAACAATTTCAACTATTTTTGGTTCAGCTCAGCATCACACTTTTGTAAATGTTGCTGTTTAGGAACAAATGAAATTATCAGACTCTTAAATCTCATGCCAGATGATTCAGAATCTAGACAACAGAGAGATACTGAAAGTATTTGAACATCTGGCCCCTTTCTATGCTTTGAATTTGTGATATCGTAAATCAGGAGCCTTAGTCTAGATGTTTGTTTACACACACACATTTGATAAAGGGTAATGGGAAGGTGCTCATTGATTTGGTCTCTCAAGACTTGTCTCTGTTTGTCTAAAAACATGCAGTCTGGTTTTTAAACTTCACACCCCTTCCTGCCACAAACATATATAGTTTTGATTGAGTCAGATGAGTATTGAGATTAATAGAGTGGAATGAGATAATTTGAGTGAAAATCATAGTCCTATCCCATGGGCAATTGATTGAGCATAACACAGGAACAACTGCTTGATATGTACTTTTCTGTGATATACTGCAGGTCAACTTGTAAGACATTATCCAACTTACTAAGATATAGTTCTAAGTAAAAGTAAGAAGAGTATCTATCCAAAGTAGAAAAAGGTGTTTATGAAAAAAAATACATGAACAGAACACAAATGAGGAGAAAACTGTTGGTAGCATATCCGGTGTCTCAAAGGTGAAGACAAGGATTTTCAGTCTGTCACTGAAAGAGTCAGTAAGACTAAGGGATTTTGATGATAACATTTTGTAAATACTAAAAATAAAATTATTGTTTTACAAAGGTTCATTACTGAGGATAGGTAGACCTCTATTATTTATCTGTACCATGTTGAAATATTTTTTTCTGCATTACTCATTATCTCTCTAAATTATAGAACATATTAAAGAAATTAGGAAAACATTATGGTTCTTGTGTTTATTTCAGTAGTACATAGATGTGATCTGTAACTTTGGTGATAACTTGTTTTGTTACATGTTATGTTTTATTTTGTCTGTTACATGTTTTTATATGCAGGTTCAGTGCTCCTTTTGCCATTTTGTGAAGCTCAAAGGATATGGTTGTAGCAGACTATTAGGCTTCATCACTGTATATAACCATTCACATCAGCAGAAATTTACACACAAACATATCTGTATATTGTGAACCCTTCTGCTGCACTTTCTTATAATTTCTTATATACACATCCTGTATACTCCATTCTTTACCACAGAGAGCAGCAAGATGTAGACAACTGAGCTAGTTCCAAAGCAGAAGCAGTATCATTTTCTGCCTGAGCATTTCATTTTCACTTTAGAAGGTAGTATTTTGAACTGAATAAACAGAACATTTGAAGTATAGCTTGACAGTCACAGGCCCACATTGCTGCAGCCACAAATATCAATCCACTGAATGCAGGGGATTGCACAGCTCTAATATTTATTACTTTATTACTTTATTACAGTCTATTTGACGGTGCCCCACCCAAATTTTGCTCATATTCTGCTCTGAACAGACGCATTCATACATAATCGTTATTCCAAAGTGTTTTCCAGAATTAGATGAGTTGCATTAGGTAAACAAGAAATATTCCTTAAGCAATTTCTTAACTCTATCAGCAAAGGATTGTTGCTGGTAGAATTAGAGCCATAATGCACTAACAGTGTTCGAAAAACTAACCTCAAGGGACTGAAGGATACCAAATTTCTTCACAGAGTCAATATCTGTATCTTAAGGCTTATATGGAACGGAATTTAAAGTGTAGAAAAGCAAAAATGTGGATTCTAAATTTGCCAAAGAGAATATCTTTAAACAGCTTCTCTAAACCCTAACCTTAGCTTTCTATAACAAATAATATGTATTATTTGACTGTGTCACATATAACAACAACAAATGGTTAATCTACAGACAGATAATTTAAGTTACAAAATTGCCTCTTCTTAATAATTATGCTGACTAGAATATATTGGTCAGTATCTCTGGAGATCTAAAATTCTAACCTGAATATCATGTGTAATAGAAAGTGAACTGAACTGATATACTCTACAGTTCTCGTCAACATCCACTATAACTTCAATGACTCAGGTCTATGATGCAATTAAATTTGCATACATATCTCTTCCTATTTTACTTAAATTTGTGATGCTTAAAAAAAAAGTTTACAAAGCATGCACACAGTCTTAACAAAGCAAAGCGCAGACTGATAGTGGTAGCTGATATGTGTGGCAGATGATAGTTTTTGTAAATATAAATCCTATAAAGTCTATCAGCAGAATTGTATTTAATGGAAGACTGTGTATGTCTGATCTCTGTAGGAGATCAGAGACATACACAGAGTCTTGCCCTCTTTCTCTGTAGGAGAAGAAGTCTTGCCCTCTTTCTCTCCTACAGAGAAAGAGGGCAAGACTCTAGGCTGGACTAGGCTGGACATACTTGCTGTCATTACGGTCGGATGGCTTGGGCTCACGGTTGCCCTGCTTAAAGAAAGTGACAGGCAGCAGGCGCAATATGCTGCTCAATCTGGCTTTGATTCTGGTGAGTTTAAAGTGCAAGATCACTCTCTCTTTTTTTTTTTTTTTCTTCTTCTTCTTTTTTTCCTTGTTTTTAGGAAATGAAAAAGATGAGTGGATCTTTGCTTAATTTATTTTGACAGAGCAGATTCCGGATTTACATTTTCAAAAGTAATTAGAGGTATACACTGACATGATAGATGTCAACAATAGTAACCACTTCTTAGAGAGTCTGAGAATTAAAACTCATTTTTTTTTTTAAGAATTTAATGGCAGTATTAATATGATATATAAATATTGTGATTCTAACAAGGAATATTTAGGACAACTTCTTGATTCACACTACAGGAAACTTAACAGAAAGCTTGTGGAACAAGTCAAGGTGAGGAAGAAAGGAGAATTTTACTTCAAATAAATATATGAATTAATAAATCCTTCTGATTTTAGTGACACATGCAAATAAATATGAAACAAAATTTGATTAACTTCAGACTTCAGTGAAAAGTGAAGACCTGAGAACTCTAGATAAGCACAACTTGGTTTTAGGAAAGCTTTGAAATAATGATGAGGGGAAAGAAAAAGATTTGTCATAAAATATTTAAAAATATGAATACAATCTTAAAGATTGTAGTCCAAATGAAACAAAAAATGGCTGCATCATTCATAATGAATCAATATTTTCTTAACTTCTTTTTTGCATTTTGTCACATGGATCATGATTATGAATGTCAGGCTTGAAACTAGATTTCCAGCTTCTGTAAGAAAGATGCATCAAACAAACACTGCATGATATGGCAGCACAGTAGTTGTTTGTTCCCAAAGAACAAAAGAATAATTAACTACACTGATGCCTGGAATGTCTGACTTTTCATTTGAGATGTTGTTACTATTATTTCAACAGTATTATTTGCTGTTATTTATCGCCTAGACTAGCACTGGATTTGAATGCAAAGACTTGGAATCCTTTTTGTTTTGTTTTCCTAGCCATTATTGATATGAATTTGATTTTATTTCATGTTTTCCAAATATATTAATTTCCTTTATGTCTCCTTAGTTGAATAGGGCATGTATTCATAAAAAATTGCACCTGGATTTCGATTTTCTTTCCCACTTCTCATAGAAACATTTTTACTCAATGATAAATAAACAGTGCATTGGGAAACATCTTAACCTAATAATTGCTGTTTAGGATGTCAACTTATTACCGGCATCTGATAAGAGTACCAAATTTACATATTGATACAAATATGTTATTGATACATAAAGCATACAATATTTCTATATCATGGTCACATCACTTTGCAGAGCTCATGTAAGAAAAGAAAATAACGAGAGCTCTTTGAGATTTCTAAAGTATAATCATGAAATCCTGCAAGTGCATATATTTAAGAGAAAGTCCAGTTTTTGAAGCATGACCTTCATTTCAACTAGTAGAAATGATGTGCATGATGACTTGCAAAACGAAATTCATAGTTTAAATTTCCAAATGAGAGTCCCATAGTGGAAGTACAGTTTAACTAATCTTTTTATCCAGATTTCTTCCTTCAGATAAGATTTTTTTTGAGAGTCAAAAAGTGTTGCTGCTGCTGTTGGCATTTGTCATGCATTGAACAAATTAATCTGGAATTCAAGTTTGATGAGAATGCATATCTGATATTCATTTACTTATTTTTATAAATAAAATCTTAGGAATTAGATTAGCAGTGCAGATATTAGCACAGATTAATTGAATTAGACTAGTTGTGGGGGGTTTTTTTTGTTATCTGTATTCTACTCAGTGTGTGTAGATTAATTTTGCAGTGATTCATTTTTGCTTTATTTTCATACTATTTCCCCCTATTTACATAGAGTTAAATTTTAGAAGTGACAATGTGGCTATTAGATGTACTAAAATTTAGATCTATAGAGTTATAAATGCAGCTATTTCTACTGCTTGCACAAAAGAGAAGGGTTTTTTTTTAGTTTCCAGAAATCTCATATTAATTTTGTGAAGCATGCCCTTATCAACACATTTTGATTTTCGATAGTACGAATTGAAATTAAGTCTTGTGTTTTAAGTCAGGAAATACATTGATTTTCATTAACGTAGAGAAAATTAAATTAACAAATAAGCAATTTTGTGCACTATTTTAATCTCTGATTCTCTGATATCATAATGCTGAGCATTTTTGCAAAAGGAAAAATATTTCTATATTTAGTGCAACTAATAGAATAAATGAATTATACAACAGCAAAAAATCTTGTTTAAAATAATGAAAAAATCTGTATATAGTCAATCTATATTTTGATTTTATGAAAGATTCCTGATCATCTGTAACTGAAGACTGTATTACCTGTCTCCAGATGAGGAAGGATAGGAAAAGTTCTCTCTATATATATTTGTACATACTTAAAAATTATTTTGATAATTTTGATAATTTAAGTATTTAAACTCCAAATTAAATACAAAACTAATTGATCCAATTGGATTTTGGTTATGTTTTTTTTCAGCCTGAAGCCTTGACAAAAAAGGGAAATCAGTGACTATTCTAAAATTTTCTGTAAAATGAAATAACACTTCTTGTCCAGCTGGAATTCTAAGACATATATCCAGTAGTACGAAAAAGTCCTCTGCCCCGACACTTAGTAGTCTGTTGTAACTTTGATTCGGGTACTTGAAATGGGACTGATGAGATGATAGCATTAATGATACTAGGAAGGAGAAAAAAAATACTATTTTCATTTAAAATTTTGCATATAATATTCAAGAGTTCTTGCTTTGTTTTATCTGTTTTTATTAAATTAATATTATTTTGGAAAACATCAATTTAATATAAAGATTTGAAATGGCTAAACCAGTTTTTTTAATAAAATCAAATATGCACTGACTGAACAATACAGATGCTAATGAAAAAATAAAGGCTAAACACATCATGAAGATTAAGTTATAGATGAAAGTTCTTTGTTGTTGTTGTTATTGTTTGGTTTGGTCTGGTAACTTTTTTTTTCGTTATTATAATTTTGGGATAAAATAATAGTGGTTGTTCAAGTAGTTTTCTCTACTTCATCATTCCTGTATCAAATCATCCCTCATATTACAAAGGTTCTGACAGGTTTTCACAATATTCTTGTTACAGTATATTAAACTGGCAACTAGTTCTTTTGAAACTGCACTTTGGTCTCCAGAGTACATGAATATTATGCTCTCTGAAAATTGCTCACAGAAAGAATAAAAAACAGAGTTTTGGTACATATAGATCCAAGTCACACAGCTGCAAATCCAATTGAGCTTGTATGATATGACCATCTATCCTCCTTTAAAAGGCCATCTGTGATAACTTTGACTTACTCTGAACAAATTTTGCATTACGGAAACAAATAGCTTCTTCTCCATTTTGTGTGAAATAAGTGGGGTGACTTTTTTATTTTTTTAACTTCCTGCAAGTCATTGCATACCAGCCTTTCCAGTTACCCCCTTCAGTGGTCATTATTCTGCCACTATTCTGTGCATCCTATTAATAGTACCAGGCTTTTGGAAGACCATAATGCAAAACAAAATCTTCAGAATCTTTACCTTCCTCCCCACCCTCTTCTGAGGGGTCTCAGATATTATTTCAGGCTGCATCTACACTAATATCTAGAATGGGCTTAAGTTTGTGGTCTGCACAGGGGACCACATGGCACAGGCTTTCTACATCTGCCTAAACTCTTCTTTTTTTCTCCCCACCTCCCTCCAGACAGGGGGGGCTTCATTCGTACTACCTACTCTGAACTGAGATTTTTCTTTGCTATCCCCTGAATGTTGCCTGCTCGTTGTTTGTGAGAATGTTAATTGCCACTGGCTAAAACTGTGCTGAGGGTGTGCAAATGAGTAAATAGTATGAATTACCACAAGCTCAGGTCCCAATCATATAGCTTATCACTACATAGATAATTTATCTTCCCAGAGCTCTTCCTGATTTGTTAAGAGCTTTGCCCTACTTTAAAAGTCTTTTGTTTTCAAGTCTCTCAATTTTTTATTTATTTATTTTTTTTAATTTTCCCACTAGACCCTGTATCTTTGCCAAACCCTCTTCTATTCAACCAGCATCTGTTTCTTCTTTCCCTCAAGTTCCAATTCTCCAGAAATTTTGGGAAATAAATATCCTAATCGCCTTGTCACTTTCCCTCGGTGTTTCTCTCATTCCTCTTCCAAACCTGTCAGAGTGTTCTGTCATCCTGTGGACACACAGGATCTCTGGGACAAAAAGTGTCCGCAGTGACAAGCTCCATTCCCATGCCAGACCAGAGCATAATAAGCAACAGATTGTGAAGTCGTACAAGAAGGCAATTTGGAGCAACTGCATCCTTTTCATCCTCCTATACAGCATGCTTAGGGCCCATGATGATGTTTAGATTCATCTAAACACTCCAGAGTGTTACAGGTCTTGTTTATGGATAGAGAGGAACCGCATCTTTTATGTAAGTAAAGTGAAGAATTTATTATTAATATAGCTGAAATCTTAAAAGTATCCAACTGTGGTTAGTCCAGATCTAATTGCTACAGAAAAAGAAAGAATAATCATGCAGTTAAAATTTATATACACATTTATTTTCCATCTCTTTGCCTGGTGTTATGCTCGCCCTCCTGTGTCTTCTTCATGTCTGTGTGTGTGTATGTGTGTTACAGTCAGCTGGCAATATCTGGAGGCCTTCACTGGGACTGTGGTGTTCATGCTGAAGCCTTCTTCCTGCCTCTAGGACCCATTTGGGGTCATTTCTGTATGTTTGCTAACATACCTTTACACCTTCGCTCTTCACTGGTCCGCAAATCTACTGCTTTTTTTATGGCGCACGTTATATACTATTTCTTTGCTCAGTTACCCTTAAAATCTATTTAGTCTATCTCTGAGTCTGTATTTCCTTAACTGATGACTGGTGAAAGCCTTACTGCTGTGGGATCTCCAGTGCCAGTCAGTGCCCATCTCTTACCACTCCCTGTTGGTATTTCTCTATGCTTTATCTTATCTCTCCACTTTTCAAGGCCACTGCCATTATATTAGGCCCATATTTCTCTACGCTACAGCATGATGTAAGTCATACATATCACATTCTACATAGAGCAACTGCTTTTCCCCTATCAAACTGTGTCTGTACCACATGGAGATTAACAAAAGCAAGCGGATTAGACATAGACAGTTAGTCAGTTAGAGAAATTGCTGTCTCAGCGAGAACAAGTGAAACAAGGGTTGCAGGCAGGTTAAGAAAGTTCCATACACGGCAATGCTCACAAGCCTTAGTCCTGACGCCCTCAAATTTAGTACAGGACTTATTGCCTCTTACTAGTAATGGCAATGCGTAGGGCTACATGGCTATAGCAGCTTCACTGAATTGTCATGATTAACATCCAAGGTCAAAAATAGTGTAAGAAGAGAACTGAATATTTCTCTGTGAAGCACTGAGAAAGATCCATGGCTAAATATCAACTTCTAACTGTAGTACGTGATTAACAAGTGTAATATTATGTAAGCTAGAAGAATGAAAGCTGTTCAACACAAATGCTCTCTCTCTTGCAGGACGGGCAGGATAAAAGATTGCAAGCACATAATCATATCAGGGACATAGCAGGTATCAGGCAGTAGTTTGAAGTTCAATCACTTCTGATTTTGTGACCACAATGCTACAACATCAGAGTTGTTCTGTTCTTGACATGGTTTCTGCAAACTTCCATGATGTTTTTCTTGTTAGTAAATTGAATCTCACAATATTACTTCCTTATTATCTCCCTACGAGGGTTACCCTCCCCAACACTGGCTAAAACTAATGGTCTAAAATAATCAAAATACAGAAGAACATAGATATACTTATCTGCTAGACACTTACCAAGGCTAGCTGCATCCAAATAGCAATCTCACTCCTGTCATCATTGGATATCTGTGCTCCTTTTATTATTAGCTCTACACAGCTCTGCATGGACTATGAGATGGGGGAGTAACAACAACCCATCTCATTCATTTCATCTCTTTCCATCAACTCCGGACGCAAGATGATCTTATCTATGTTTGATGATCTTATACAAGTTTCTCTGTCAGTATCTGGCACAATGAATGACTGGAAAGTTTCATATTTATCTTAGCTGACTTTATATCAACTCCTAGATGATCCTAAACCTGTTATGATCTATATCTCTTTGTATCTATATTACTTAGCTGAGTTAAATGGATATAATTTTTCTGTAAGGCTGTGCTAACTTTAATAGATTATATGGAATTCACATAACTACTCGCCATACTGCTCTGAGCTGAAGGTATGCTTTTATCTATTATTATGTTATTATCCATGATTTCTTAAGAAAAAAAAAAAGAAAAGAAAAAAAGGAAACAAACCCTACAATTTAAAAATAGTGAAATTTGTAGAACAGACTGTAGAACTTTACCATAAAATAAACATATATTTGAATATGGAACCATTTTTTCATCTGATATCTTTAAGAGATGGGCAATTTTTCATTCACTTTTCAAGAAAAAACTGTCCCAAACACCAGGTACTGCCACTTTTAAACTTTTTTACTTTCACGTAAAGCACTTGCTTCACAAAGCACTGTTGTCAAACAAAGTTCCTTCTATGGGGATGGTTCTACAATTTACTACACAATATGCTTGGAACATGGTTTAAAGATGGCTCTTTTCCCTCTCTTTCTCTCTCCCTCCTCCTTTTTTCCCTATTTTTAAGCACTGTGCTACCTACCTGCATAGAAAAAAAGTAAAATAGAAAGCTTAGAAAACACCATCAGCACAGTTTTCAGAACGTTATCACCTAAAAATTTCCTATTTATTTACTCAATTAGCAATCTCTCTGTTTCAAGACTGTGACATTCCAAAAAACCCCAATAACATTAAAAAAATGTAGACTAAGTTTACTTTTGCATTCAGTGAGGTTCAGGAAAATCTAATACATTTCTTTGGTGACAATCACATAAGTGTGGACTTTCATTACTCTAATCATGTAATTGATATGTCAGCACTTGTTACTGTAAGATTTTAGGTCTTCATTATGTTGCAAGTGCCAGCATCTTCCATGAGTGTTGTATTATATTGTTGAGGTAAGGTTTGATCAACTGTAAACTCTTTATTTCAATCATCACTGTTTGTTTTTCACACCATGTAGTCACAAGATATCCACTAGGTCACAAGATATTTATTCTGTACTTACTTCTAATTTATTTGTAGGATGACTCCCAAAGCGTTTCTCAGTTTTCTGATTCAGAAATATTTTTCTTTTACATTCATATGGAATGGTGGATCTTGTTCATATTTTTTTATCCATAATTTTGCAGTATCAAAACTTCCCTCTATAATAAAAACTGCTGGAGAAAGAGTAAGATAACAGATCTCAAGCAACTTTTGAACACTGGATTATTAAATAATAAATTTCATCAAAAAATATTTTTGAAGCAGATGTTCATATCTGGGAAAATAATTAAACATATGTAAGAAGTCACCAAAAATATGTTAGTTTTGCTTCTTTGGATGTATTTTCTAAGACATAATAATATGTGTGCCATGAGACTGTATGCAGGAAAGGTCTTGTATTTTCAGATTCAATACACAAAGTGCTGTCTAATCACTTCACTGTACTTCTATTTTTAAATCTTTGTACAAAGCTTAAAAACTAAAATGTCATACCTTATCAATTTAATATTAATTCTTATCTCTTAACACAGAATTTTTAAAGAGAGAATTTGCACAGTATCCCAACTCTACTGAATCTACATGGTGGCTTTTCTTGTCTTAAGAAGTAAGATGAATCCTCATCTTACATGTGAATCCTCATCTTACATGTAAGATGAATCCTCATCTTCTTTCTTCACAGATATTTTCACATTTCCAATAGCTCTGCAGCTCTAATAGCTACAGCATCATAGCTCAGAAGCACTTAGTGTAACAACTTTATCATCTTCAGACATTTTTTCCAGACTTTTTACTCCACCTTTACCCACAGTTCATCTGCTAAAAGACACATTTGTATCACAGTTCAAGAACTCCTGGACTACTCTTTAGATTTGGGTGAGAGTGATCTTTGTTATCACTCCATTTTTACAGCTCTTTACATCACTTTATATGCTGTGTATCTTCCTTCAAATATCTTTTCAAAAGACCGAGGTTTTTGCTTTTTTTATATATTTTTTTTTTCCAGGACTTCCCAAGATCCAACATCCCTGGTTTCTGTACAGCTAATATTGCCAATATTCTCTTTTAACCAGATGGGTCCATTCATTGACCATGTGTGTCTTGTCTGTCTGCAGACAAGTCCACATTTTTCGCACAAGCTGCTGCTGGAGTAATATAAATGGTATTAATATAAAAGAATTCACCGTTGAATCCAGAGAAGGGTCTGTGATGCTACCCCATAATGCAGTGGGTATGTAAAAGGCTAGAAGATCTTGGTTTTCTTTTCCTTCTTAATACTATTTCAATATTTACACATGCTTATGACTTCAGAGTTGAGGGAAACTATAAAATTCCTCAGAGACTGATATGAGGCTTTGGGGTTTTAAATCCCGTGGAAAACTTACAATGACTTACTCACTCTTTTTTTTTTTTTTTTTTCCCTGTATACTTTATAATACACTGCCTACACTTGCCTCAAGAATGGAAGAAATCTAAATAATAGATGCTATAGTTTTGGTCATATTCTAATATTACATTTTAATGCCTTAGAATATGAATAGGGCTTATTACTTTGATATTTTTCTTATTGTTAGTTTTTCTTAGATTTCTCAATTCAATTCCAGTTGACTATGATATTTTTAGATATGAAGAGATAGAAAAGACTTAGTATGTGGTCAGTTCATGTTATTATATTTCTTGTGCATTTTATGGGTTTTCTTTGCAAGTCAAATCATTGATTTAAATGATTCAAACAATAAGATTTTTATCACCACTGTGCAAACAAATAGATCTTCAGACAAGTAAGTCTGTTTTCTAACAACAATTCCCTTTCCAAGTTCCCTCCATTTTGCTGCTGCCTCTCCCTAAATCACTAGTGTAATTATTTTTTATTTATACTTTCCAAGTAGTTATAGACTTCAGTTGTTGCTTAGATAACCTATAATTTCATTATTTAATTTTCTCTTCATACATCAGATGTTACTGTTTCTGTGCTGGTCCTGCTGCACTTATGAACAGATCATAATTGAAACTTATGTTTAATGCATTCTACTTCATAATTATCACACACTGAGAAGAAACATGTGGTCAGCTCCATACGTCAGATGGTGGAGGTTGTCTTGATAAGGAAATAAATACTTTTGATTGTTTCTGCATTCCACTTCCGTAAAGAAGGCTCAGTGATGAGAATACGTAAGCATGGTTGAAAAGAATATAAAATTACATTGCTTAATTTTTTTCTGGAAATATACATGAAAAAATATATGAGTTTTCTTTGCTTCTGTATTTTTCCTAGTTATATTACCTAGTTGAAAAAAAAATGATTTAGGATATTTTATAAATAATGGCACCTTGAAAAATCATTGTAACCTAGATATAATTTTACCTTTTACTTAGTTACAAAGATTTTACATTCATGGTGAACTTTAATGCTTTAACAAACAGATAAGCACTAGAAAAATACAAATTCATCTGATAAGTCTTGTAAATCCTGAACTGTAATTAACATACAGTATTAAAAGAATCCAAAGATTTCTCTGTTGTGTATAACCATATATTGACTCTGGAAGCCATAATACCCTCTTTTCTTTTATGATCTGATAAAGTCTTGTGTGAAAAATTTATATATATTTATCGAGTTAAGAAACCAAAACATTTCCTCTGGAAATTCAATGATTTCCAACTAGTGAAAGCTTTGCTATTCTTACAGGAAGGTGGCCAGTCTGAAAAAGGAATAAAAGCTAAATATGAAGATCATGTTCAGTAAAGAATGGTGATGAAAATAGCATTAGCTATTCCAAAATAAATATTTTTCTATTATAAAAACTTGCTACTCTCCACTGTGCAATAAAGTTTATTACACTGAGGATATATATTGCAAATTATTATTTCTCAGTAAGTGCAAAAGGATGAAGATGAGTGATGATGAAATGATCCCACAATGACCAGGGAAGGTAAATAGCTGCAAAAGGTCAGTTGTTCATTTTTAAACTAATTCAAATACGTTTTCACAAAATAATATGATAAGTTTCAAAAGGAATTCTGCCTGTGGTAAAATAGTTGATCCTTTACTATACTTCATGATGATTGCAGTGACACTCTGTTTATTTCTTTATGAATTTTAGTCATGACTTAAATTGACTTCTTTCATCACTGCCTCTCTATCTCTCTTCACAAATTCCCCATAAATGCCTATAAAATCCTGTAACCTTCTAGAAGATTTTTGGAGTTTATTTAAAAGGGTAAAAAATTGTGCTCTTTTTTGCTAATCAAAACAAGTTGCAGAGATTCAAAGCAACTCTGGTTCAAAGTCTAAAGATAAGAGAGGGCGGAATATCTACTGAAGCTCTGCCCATTTAAATCTGCTTTGAGAGTTCATTAAAATCAATATCCAAATTTGTCTGTTTGAAAGAGAATCTGGCGGTTTCAGCTTTATTTGGCTGCAGCAGGTACAGGGTGCTGGACTGTTATTTGCTCGGGCAGGAGATGAAATGCAGAACGCAAGCCTAAAGAACAGCAGAAACGGAACAGTCTCAAGGTTCACCTGCCTGAGCCACAAACAGAAGTTTCCAGCAAAGTGGAAGAATGAGGCAAGTTGTGTGCAGTTTCCCATGGTGCCCCCCCACTGCTGCCAGCCTGCATGAAGATGGTACCACTTGGACTGCATCACCACCACTCCATAGAGGAGTAGGGAAGGCAGGGAAACACTGTGTGCCAGGCGGTGTCGGGGAAAGAGAGTGTGGAGAGGAACAGCATGAGCACAACTTTTGTGCACTATAGTAATTTGCTTATTAATAATCTACTGCTAGTGTGGTTTTGTTAACCTCAAATCTTTACTGAGATTTGAAGTTTCCTGCATCTCTTTATTTCCCAAGTGGTTGTGCAGCAAGGGATTAAGTAACGAAAAGAAAATACTAAGAAATAACATTAGATAGTTTGTCTGCCAAAAATAAAATTTGAAGTAATGTGCAGGCAAAACTAATATTAAAGTGTAAAGATAAAAGATAGGGAAGGCCCCAAACGTCCAAAGTGCAAGAGGCATCTAATAAAATCAAAATGTACCACTTTTAATCCCCTTCACAGAGATGAGGATTCTCTTCAGTACATTTCTTATATGAAATTTCACCACAGGTCACTTCAAATAATTTATTAGTTACCTTGAATTATCTGGAAGCTACAGAGAGGGTGGTACAGTGAATAAAGGCTTTAAATAGTCTGAACAGGGGCTAAGGAAAGGTCTGTCTGTCTTGTCAAATAATCACTGAACATATCTTTCTATGTTTGATGGCTTTCTACTTCATTACTTATCAACCTGAAGATAAACCTTGTCTCTTCCTTCCTCAGCATGGTCTGTATAGTATCTGTTCCCAATTACAATTTCTAACCCTAATCTTATCTAGTTATCTCCATATCTTCTCTTTCAAATGTATCCACATGTTGTTTGTTCTTAAAAGCATCATCACTATTTTGGTAAAATTCATGTAGAAAAAAATTGTATTATATATGGTCTGTAATCTATAATACCACAATATAGTTACATTAGGGCTGAGTTTCATCATCCTACTCTTTTTTTGTTTCTATTTCAGGTGAAATATTTGATTTTTTTTATGGAAAATTGTCATAAAAAAATAGATGTATCTTCTTCCAGAAATAATATGAGGAAAAACTGATCTATAGAAATTCCCATATGTACAGTATATAATTTACACTAAACAGAATCTATTTGGCAACACAACTATTTATTTTTCATGGATGACATCTGTCAAATAAATGATGTGTATTAGAGTCAGCATTGGGTTAAAAACTGCTAATTTTTTGAAAGTTTTAAAAAACTTCTATTTAAAAAGATAATTTGTTCTAATTTGTTAGAAGGCAGTAAATGAAGATGAAACCACTCTGATAAGTCATGCCTACATGAAATACTAAAAGTCTATGGAATGCATAGCTGTAGAAGGTCAATTTATTTGCCTTAAATGCAGCATTAATATTCACTTAAATGCATGTAAACACAAAAGCAGGTCAGGAATGACCTTGCTTATGTAGTTTGCTTTTTAGATATTAATTTATGGTTGAGAATTAACTAAATAACAGGCCATATTTCTCCAGTTCTTCTACACCCACAGATTGTTTTTCCAGTTTCTGGCATTATTCATGTGTCTTTAGTTAGACTCCTAAAAAAGCAATTATATGTATTGGGGCCTTTTGCTTAGCAAAACAAAATTTTGTGCCAATTCCTGGAGAGTACTGGAAAAAAATTGTAATAACAATTTGTTCTTCCTGATATTTTTAAACATCTTCCTTATTTTTTCCTACAGTATTTTAGCATAGTTGACTGCAAACCAAGAAATTGTGAACCAAGAAATGTTCACTATTCACAGAAATGGGATTTTAAATATCTGAGCAACTGCTGCTCTTGAAGTGAGTTATTCTAATTCAGAAAGAAAAAATTAACACATACAGAATGTGCTAAAAAGTATTAGAAATGTATTTAATAAAAATGAATTTTAATTATAAATACAAATTATAATTGATATCCATCGATGCTTTTTTATCTTGTATTGGTAGCTTTCTTTAATAGCAGGTATGTTCACTTAGAAAACTGGGCTAAAGTGGCATAAGCAAGAATAGATACCAAAGAGGGCAAAGAATTCTAATAGTGATGATAACAGTATTTGCAAAAGTGGAATGGAAGTCTGTATCTGTCCAGCTAGCTTGTTCGTAAAGTCAGAAAACAACTGAGATATTTGTATCCTAATAAAAGTAACAACACATACTAAAACTGCGAGGGGCGGTAAAATCAGGTATTACAAGAAGGAGAGACTTAAGCATGCTGAAGTAGCAATCATGACTGAAATAAAACTATCTGCTGTTTAGAATAGAAAATCACTAGGATGTTCTTGTAAATTATCTATGTAATAGATTAAGAAATGAGAAATGTAAAATAATGCCAAGGTTTAATTGCAGTTTTGGAGGATTAAAATGGAACTATATGTGTAATGTAAAAGCAATGCTAAAAAAAAAATCCTGATTTTTTCTGAATTAGATAAAGATAAATGTAAATCAAATTTTAGGGACTAAGAGATTTCTTAGCCAAATACTGAGTGAATAATATGAACTACTACTATGTTTGAAGCTTCGTTTTAAGCTTTTGTTATAGAAAATTATATATAATTATAGAAAATTAGAACTGAATTAGTTTAAAAGAAATAGAAAGACCATTAAGAGTGTAAGTAACTTTTTCATATTCAAATGAGAAATATTGAAAAATAATGCTAAAGAAATCAACTGAGTGGTCTAAATCAGAGGAGTCTTGGTGGTTTTTCTTTCAATCAGTATATAAACACTACAGATGCATCTCTATCTCAGAGAATTAGGAGCTCTTGGTTGGATTCCAGACCTGAGTTAAGTATATATGGAGTAAGCAGACAGTGAAATGAAGTTTGCTGATGAACAAAATATAATTCTTAACAATTCTTGAAGTCTACTTCTAAGGCATGGGCAAGTTTCTTAGAACATGCTTAACTTAAGTATTATACACTTTATGTGTTGTAATCGACTTCCTACATTTATGACTACCTATAGAGGGTTTGCACTGTAAGTGTCATTCAGGTGTTTTGAATTATCATAGCCATTAGGAGGAAGAGAAGATATTTTGATAACAGAAAAGTGTATATTAGAATACCATAAACTCTGTGTTCAATTTAGATTAAGTCTCCAAAAGGTCTGATGAATTCAAAGCTGCAGAAGAACTTCTATGACCATCATTAAAACACTGCAGAAAACGACACAAAAACATTCAAGTTTTTTTTCCAGTCAGGCAATCTGTCATTATGGTGAGCACCGCTGTCTACTCTGCTGTTTTCCGCTGCCAGTTTTGTGTTCAGTTGCCATCTGCCAGACTCTACTAATTACTATACAGCTTCCACTGCTGGTTGCTCGCATTTTGTTTAGGTAACTACAAGTCAAACTCATTGCCTCTAAAAAACTCTAGTTTTAAGGTATCTGAGAAAGAGAAAGAGATCTACTGAATTTAGGTATTAGAATAGTGTTTTTGTTTTGATAATTCCCAGAATGTGAAAAAGGATAAATATAAGTTTACTATCATTTTAAGTTTACTTAAAGAAAAATATAAATTTACCATAATTTTAAGGCATGTTGACATCTTGGATGTTTATAGAGTGAAGAGTACAGGTGATATCCTGACTTTTACTATAAGCACTTACTGTGTTACCTTTCCCTCAGCGTACAACTAAATGCTTCCAATACGTGAAGAATCCCTTCAAGTCCAGCTGTACACGCCTGGCTGCTTCCCTTATCCCAAAGAACAGTCATGGTGTGAACTTCCTGAAGGAGATATTTTGTGAGTTGTACAGCTGCTCTGCTGCTGCAGTTCCAGATAGAGCATCCCATTAGGAGCTGTCGCCAGTTGGCAAAAGAATGAGTAAGCCTATAGATTGCTTTCATTTATTCTAAAGGCAGACAGATCCTTAGCAGCTCCCCTGCCAGGTGCTTCTGCTTTCCATTTTAGGATCTGTGTCTAGATTGTGCAGCAGATTTTTCTATTTCAATTTTGCTTATAAATTTGACAATTTGGGGTCAACTAAAGTGATTTGCTAGTCACTTGGTTCTATTTTTCGTGCTTTGCAGTTGCAAATGAGAAAGGTTGTTTCATTCCTAGTGTAATATTTCGGTTAGGTTTCGAATAGTTTATAGATAAAAACACACATTTTATATTTCTCCCGTGTAAGAAACGTACCAGGCCAGTTGTGCATGTTTGATCAGGACTGTTCTGCACATAACAAGCCTTGTTTCAGTTAGATAATCCAGAAGCTCTAAACTAGCAATTTAGCTTCCTTCATGACTAAATGCTTAATTTCTATACATGGGTAGTAAAATATTATAAGGTTGTATACAATTCTTTCTTAAAAAAAAACAAATTTCATTAACACTTCCCAGTACAAACAATCTTTGTTAATATGCTCTAAATTCTATCAGACTAGACATTACAGAACTAAGCACTCTAGCCTCTACTGGAGAACCTCTTCACCATCTTTATTATATTCAAGCCAGCCGTCCCTGGATTACGCATGGCCTTTCCTTGCTTTCAGTTGTTGCAGAAATTAAGTTTTCTTTTCTTTTACACACTAACTACTACAGCTGTTCAGATTGGATAAAGTTGCTACGGGATAGTTAGAATGAGGTAATTATATGAGCTCATTATGTGCTTAGCAAAATCAAATAATCCCTAGATGTTCTAGCAGACAAGAAAAGAGAATTGCAGCTTTTTAGGGTGGAGACTGGAAATATATCAGTATCACTGTTTCTGTGCCTGATTACTGAAACTATGTCATCTGTTTGACAGCTGTGGTACCTGGAAATAAGCACTATCTGAAAACTCAGATGGAAACCAAAAGCTTGACTATTTCACACTTATCAACATAAGTCAACAAATATTTACATCTAACTTTGTGTGACAGTACAAGTTCTTTCCAGAGATCGCTAGGCTAACTCCTTCAGTCTTATATTCTTTTCCCTTAATTAAGAAAATACTTAATCACCTTAACAAGTAAAAGAATTACAAACTTCCCTTTTAGTTCCACCATGATCTTGCATTACTCTTGTTGCCTCCTCATTTGTTCTGTCAGTGTCAGGCTGTGGTTTGATAGGCAGCAGGGAAATTCTGTGATAACTGTGAACTCTGGGTAAGTACTTTTTTTTTTCTTTTGTGCTCTTTGACAAAAAATACCTTTGCAGTGGTCAAAGTTCAATAACTCAGCTATCAGTTCTGGTTTCATTTCTACCCACTAAATGGGTAATTTCTTAAATTTCTTGAAATAATGATTGTTGATGATGTATCTGTGAAGATACTCATTAAAATCAGTAAAGTCATCTCATAAATTTCCCTATTGATAACCTAAACATATCAAGATTTTTATAGCTCTTACTGTAAAGACTTTTTTTAATCCCATAAATTATCTCTTAATGTCTTTTGCATACTAACTTTTTGCATCCACTTTTCATTGTGCTATTTATAATATGGACCTTAGAACATTATTTTACTACGTTCTTAACTTAGAATCACCACTATCGAGGATGTCCAATATATTTTTTTTCTAGACCTTTAACAAGACCTTTAACAAGATGTTTCTATTAGGATTCAAGTAAAATAATAATAATATATTTAAATGGTATTATTTCTTATTAAATCTGAAAATTAGCATCCCTAAATAAGGTAGAGCACTTCAGCAGTATCCATAGCTTTCGACTCTTTGAAAGCTGCATTGATTTTGCTTGTAACTATCAAAATACTATGCAGAAAGACCCTTTGAAATACATGCTAAGGCAAAATTTAGAAGATAAACAATTCTTTTGGTTTTCTGAGTAGATGTGCTTTAAAACTGTCTCTTGTCAGACATTATTTTTTATCTTTTTCATCATGTAATTCAGTTTTTTATATATAATACTACAAATGGTAGCAAACAAATCCTGTACTATCTGGCAAAAACTACGTAGGATACTGGATTTTAATACATTTTATATCTCTTACAGTCAATCTTATTTTTTAATTTTTTTCAAATTAATGTGCCAATAAGCATTTCATTTATTCAGTCCTGTTCAATTGTTTGGTCCTGTTCAATTTATTGTCCAGTCCTGTTCATTCATCAATGACCTGGATGAAGGCACAGAGTGCTCCCTCAGTAAGTCTGCTGAAGATACCAACCTAGGAGAAGTATCCGATAGTCCAGAGGGCTGCGCTGCCATCCAAAGGGACTTGGGCAGACTGGATAACTGGGCAGTGAGAAATCTTACAAAATTCAACAAAGACAAGTGCAAGGTCCTGCACTTAGGGAGGAATAACCCCAGACACCAGTACAGGCTGGGGACCGATCTTCTGGAGAGCAGCTCTGCAGAGAAGGACCTGGGTGCCATGGTGGATGACAGGTTGACCATGAGGCAGCAGTGTGCCCTCGTGGCCAAGAAGGCCAATGGGGTTCTGGGATGTATTAAGAAGAGCATCTCCAGCAGATTGAGGGAGGTGATTGTGCCCCCTACTCAGCCCTGGTGAGGCCACACCTGGAGCACTGTGTCCAGTTCTGGGCCCCCAGTACAAGAGGGATGTGGAGCTGCTGGAGAGAGTCCAGCGCAGGGCTTCAAGGATGATCAGGGGCCTGGAACATCTGCACTATGAGGAGAGACTGGGAGAGCTGGACCTGTTCAGCCTGGAGAAAAGAAGGTTGAGAGGTGACTTGATCAGTATATATAAGTACCTCAAGGGAAGGAGTGAGGAGGATGGGGCTGGCCTTTTTTCAGTGGTGGTCACTGTAGAACTAGAGGCAATGGGCAGAAACTAAAGAATCAAAAGTTCCACAGGAACTTAAGGAAAAATTTCTTGACAGTGAGGGTGAGAGAGCACTGGAACAGGCTGTCCAGAAAGGTTGTGGAGTCTCCTTCTCTTCAAACCTGCTTGGACACAATCCTGTGCCAAATACTCTAGGTGACCCTGTGTGTGCAGGGGGGTTGGACTAGATCTCTAGAAGTCCCTTCTAACCTTAAGCATTCTATGACTCTATTCTTCCTAAAATAACCAGATTTTGTTGATGTAATATGATTTGAATAAAATAATAAATAATTGTCCCTTCTTTTGAGGTTGTATCGACTGAGATCTTGATTTTAATTTTTGCATCAGCTGCAAGGATCACAGGACTGATATTCTGCACCTTGATGCTTTAAATGTCACATCTATTAGATGATCATTTTCAAAACAAAATAACCTCCAAGCTGATACTGAGACTTTTGCCACAACATTGTCAGTACTATTTTGAAAAAAAGGTTTTCTATATATATATATGTATTTTTTACATAGTGGTATACAAAATTAGATCACACAAACAACACGTATTTTTTTATGCTAAATTTTTTAGTATGAAATCAGATCCTCACTCCTACCAACTTGAAGAAGTAGTTTATCTTTTCTTTGTTTCTCTTCTTGACATGCATCTTTGAATACTTTCCCTAAGCTGTACCTTAATTTCCAAGCACATTTCTAAAGAAAGTCTCATTTCCTATCTTAATTATATTGATTAGCACTCTTTTCACAGAGGCCACATTCAAATTTTAATATATATTTTTATAGTATGCTAATTTCCAGGAAGAATACATATCCTATTTTTCTGATCTCAGAGTCTTTCTTTTCTCAAAGTCTAACAAGCTTATTTAGTTATTACCCAATGAACCACCTTTAAATGCCTTATTCTTGTTTTTGAGAACACTCTTTGGCTTCTCAGTACCTATGCCATAGCTATTCTTGTCATGTCTAAATTGTTTCAAGCACTTACTGTACATGAACTACCTTGTTCAAAAATCTCGGAATAAGTAAAAAACACTTGAATCTGTTCAGACTTTGTCATCACAGTCCTCAGGAATTTTGATGTAACAAACATTTTTGTCTTTGTGAATTTGTTTGAAAGTTCATGCACCATCTATTTTATTATTTTATGAAATTTCTTGGATTGAGAAGTTATGAAATTATATCATCTGCACAAATTCCAACTACTAATATCACTACCTCTGTCAGTGATAAAGATATAACTGTTTATACATTGCTGCTATAGCTGATCATGTGATTATAAATTTTGCTTGCTGCTTTTACATCTATATTCTAACTGCAGGAGTTTATGCTTTGTCCAAATGTAATGGAAATCCCATCTCAAGCTTCAGTAGACAGAATCTGTCATGGCCCACCAAATCAAGTGGACCGGTGAAGCTGAAACATAAATATTTAATGATTGCCCAAATTACTGTGGAAAAAAAAAACAACAAAAAATGATTCTAATATTTTTCATTCACTCTCTTTTTCATGTCCTTTATATTTTCTGATATCTTACTGTTTTTGTCTTAATTATTCGAGCATGATTTGGCATAGGTATGAAATTACAAAAAAAAAATCTTTTTATCTTTTCATTATTTCTTTCCAATCATTTTTATTTTTTTATTAACAAACTGTTGTTCTTGTACTGTACCTACCTGTGTATTGGCTTGTATATTTTTTTCACAGAATGCTTAAGGTTGGAAAGGACCTCTAGGGATCATCTAGTCCAACCGTCCTGCTCAGGGACACCTAGAGCACGGGACACAAGGTTGCATTCAGGCGGGTTTTGAAGATCTCCAGAGAAGGAGACTCCACAACCTCTCTGGGCAACCTGTTCCAGGACTCTGTCACCCTCACAGGAAAGAAGTTCTTCCTCACATGGAGATGGAATTTTCTGTGTTTCAACTTGTACCCTTTATGTCTTGTCCTATCACTGGCCACCACTGAGAAGAGTTTGATCCCATCCTCCCTACATTCTCCCTTCAGCTACTTATACATATTAATCAGATCACCTCAATCTTCTCTTCTCCAGACTATAAAGGCCTAACTCATTTAATCTTTTCTCATAAGACAGACGCTCCAGTGCCTTAATCACCTTTGTTGCTCTACGCTGGACCCTCTCTAGAAGTTCCCCTCCCTCTTGCCCAGAACTGCACCCAATACTCCAGGTGCGGTCTCACCAGAGCTGAGTAGAGGAGCAGGATCCCCTCCTTTGACCTGCTGGCAATGCTCCCTCTGATGGAGACCAGGATGCCATTGGCCTTCTTGGCCACAAGGGCACATTGCTGACTCATGGTTAACTTGTTGTCAACCAGACCTCCCAAATCACTCTCTGTGGAGCTGCTTTCCAGCAGGTCAACCCCTAACCTGTACAGGGATCTGGGGTTATTCCTCCCCAGGTTCAGTCCTCCTTTGACCTGCTGGCAATGCTCCCTCTGATGGAGACCAGGATGCCATTGGCCTTCTTGGCCACAAGGGCACATTGCTGACTCATGGTTAACTTGTTGTCAACCAGACCTCCCAAATCACTCTCTGTGGAGCTGCTTTCCAGCAGGTCAACCCCTAACCTGTACAGGGATCTGGGGTTATTCCTCCCCAGGTGCAGTCGCTGTACCTTTTCTTGTATACTGGCCTGTACCTGAACAGAGAAAAAGAATTCCTGCATTTTTTATGTAGCCCGAGGAGTTTCTTGAGTGAATCATATCAATTTTAAGCTTTTCTTTTACTTGATTAATTCTTTTAATGGTGAGCATTGTTCCAAAAAATAGTTTCACTTACAGCAGTAGAATAGAATGAAACAGTTCAAGTTTCAGAAAGGGTTTTGAAAAGTTTCCTACTCAGTACATGAAGTTGCTGATAGAATAGGTATTGTCAGATAGGCATATGCCAGGTTTCCAAAAAGGAATCTTAAACTCAGCAATAATTAACATTTCTTCTGTGTCGATCACTAGATAATTGGATCTGAAAGTTAAAGAATGGTAACAATAGGACATGAAAATAATATCTTATAAGGCAAGGAAAGGCAAGGAAAGGGATAGAGAAAGGGATAGGGAAAGGGAAAGGGAAGGAAAGGGAAGGAAAAGGAAAAGAAAAAGGAAAAGGAAAAGGAAAAGGAAAAGGAAAAGGAAAAGGAAAAGGAAAAGGAAAAGGAAAAGGAAAAGGAAAAGGAAAAGGAAAGAAACCTTACCTTTTTCCTTAAGTTTCTTCTCTTTTATAAGGACATAAAACTGCATCAAACACAGCAGAAGACTGTGTTTGACATCTCTTTTTTAGCTACAATATCTGAGAACTGATGATCTTCATTAAGACATAAAATGTAGAGAAACTCCAAAACTGAAAAAAGACTCCAAGTCTTAAGTGTTCCTTTTTATATTTAATGAATGTCCACGTATAATTAAATTGCAATATTATTTGTTACATAAAAGATATAGTAAATAATTTATTGTTTTTATTAGTAATATGATATGGTTTTCATTTAGTTTAATTAAGAGGGAACAACTTCTTACGCAATCTTATGACAGCCAGTTCTTTAATAGTTCTCACTGAGAGGAGTCTGCCTTTTCTATAATCTACATGAAGTAATCATCAGCTAAGTATCTTTACTTATAAAAATAAACTTTATTCTCTTTTCTGATCAAAAGTACCTAGATTGTGGACCTTTTAAAGTGGGTCTAATATTTTCCATGTATTATATCTTATTACCTATAAATGCACACACAAGAAAGGTAAACTCTTGCTTTTCTCTGCACTTGGATATATTTTGTCTTGCCTATTAAACTGGAAGGTTTGAGTGGATTATTGAAGGTATTGTTAAGACTCTGCAAAAGAAAATAAAAGAGCATATGTCTCTGTACTTACTCCTCCTTTTATCAGTTTTATGAAAGGCTTTCAAAGAGTTTATTTAATTACTATGTACTTGCTACTCCACTGAGATCCATATTGGTAGGTTCCTGTAAAACTGGGACCAAATGCAAATGTCCTGACCTCTGTTATTGGTTCAGGCAGAACACTGTCCAATGCTCTGAGACTACACTGACTTAGACAGTGCTTAGGTGAAAGTTAGCTTGCAGTAGAGAAGAGAGAAGAACAGAACTAAATTACTTGAGACATTAACAGAGAAGGGGACATACAGAAAGTGATCCTAAAATGAGCTTTCAAAGATGATTAGTACTCCTTGTTGAAGGTAGTTTGTTGTAAGTAAAGGAATCCAACGATATTGTAAGATTTCTTCCTCCACTCAGCATTTACTTCACCTTGATTTCTCTTGAAAATAAACCTACAGTGGAAAAAGACTCTCTTTTCTAAAACAGATAATATTGGCACCAGCTGTTCTCCCACCTTGCTCCCAAATGAAATCTTACTCATCCTTTTGTGGCAAGTGGGTGATGAAGAGAAAGTGAAAAGGAGGAGAGACAGCAGCATCCAGTTTTCCGGTTAATTCAGTCTATTTTGAGTCAGATGAAGAAACACGGTTGTGGTAGCAAGAAGAGAAACAGATTTTTAAGTATAGCTTATGCATGCCCCCAGTGGAAGATACAGGTCCAAATCCTCCTCAAAATGGCTCAAATACTCAAATGACCTACACCATGGACAAGCACTATAGCCACCAATTTATGCAAAAGGTTAGTGAAGCCACCACAATGGCATCATTATCATTTGCCTGTCTGTCTACACTCTCCTTGCAGCAGCACCTCATATATAAACCCCATATATAAATGTGCTTCCCAGGTAGCGCCTCTTGAGAGCACACAGGAACATGTAATGGCAGCTAGAGAGAATCAATATAGCAAAACAAGTAATCTGAGATTTAGGAAATAAGAAATTGTTTTAGATTCGGGTGAGATCCTAAGCACCTAATTCTCTATATCAGAGATAAATCCCACCTATCATTGCTAATCAAATGTGAAAAGATATTTTTACTCTATTGGGATACATGTTCTGGCATAATTGTCTTTATATATATAAAAATAAGATTGTTTTTACTAAATAGCATGTGTGTTCTATAGCCTTCTGTTTTTCCCCTCGCCTCCCTACTCTCCACCCCTCAAAAAAGAAAAAGACAAATCCTTTGTCATATAGGAACATTCTTGTATTCCGTATAAATATTACTTATATTCCATCTACATTCATAACCGTAAATCCTATTTAAAAATAAACCATAATTTTAGTGCTCAGTGAGCAAAACTGAAGCAGAAATTTTATTGTCTTCATTTCTTCCTGCTTCTTCAATAAAATTATCATATTTTTCAGCAGATTTACAGATTTTCTATCTATCGTCCATCCCTTTCTCGTAAGGAGGATGGTCACCTCTAGTGGAGACAGAAGTGTTATTCCACTACCTTAAGAAATATGGGTTGTCATGGGGATAGTCAGAGCTCATTGAAATCAGCAGCAACACTCACCACCTTGCAACAAGATCTGGTTCTAGTATAATGAATATATATATTTGTTTCCTCATATCACTGTTTTAAATTTAACTGATGGAGCCCTAGTAGACAGCAAGAAAGACTGTATCAAAATCATGTTCTCCATATTTTTACAATAAAAAAAATCTTGGCATGTATAAACCCAGGATTCTGACAAAAAGACAAAAATGCTCCCATTACTATTGAAGATCCACCTTCTGTTGGTGGATGCAATATCTCGCAGAATGACATGACATCAGAGTTCCAGAAGTAGGAAGATGAACTCTTTTCTCAGCTTAAATCTAAAATAAAATTAACTTTAATGGGAGTAAATTGGAGGAAAATAAAATGAGGGAGGGAGGACTGGAAGAGGAGAGGAAGTGTACGTTGCTCACTTTTGCTTGTTCTAATTCTGAGAGATCAACTGCTTAGTTTTACAAGTTCAATGTCCTATTTTGCTGACTCTCTTAAGTGTCGCTGAGAGGTGCTTGAATACAGTATTGACATTGCGCTCTGTTTACACTGCTAGTACTGTATATTTACATTCAGCCATTGTCATCCATGCTCTGACAGAGACTGGGAATAGTAATCAACAGCATTATTTTGTGATGACTTAGATAATCAATGTCCCTACTGGAATGACCTGAAATGAATAAATCTCTTTCCACCAAAAATAGGACACCTCAGCCTCAACAGTAAGGAAAAAAAATTCTACTTTTGGCTATGTTAAGAAGAGAAAGGTAATGCTTGGTTTGCAATATGTTGGTTTGTTTGTGAAACCAAATAATTTGAGGAAGGAAAAAAATCTAACAGAAAGGGCTGAGTTTTTATTATGTCTAATGACCACACGGAATTATTTACTGAGAGATGAAGAAGGAAAAGTAGATGCTGTTTAAGTTTGCATTATATGTGCTAGTTGCAGTGAAATCTGTTTTGTCTCCCTCAAAGCACTGCTATTGCAAAGACAGTTCTACGTAATAGAAAATGTAAAAAGAAACAATGCATTGAAAAACACTACTACTTACAAAGGCTGCAGGTTTTTAGGACCACTATTTAAAAGTCTGGAAAGCAGACAGCAAAGGAGAACAATTTAAAACAGGGGAGCCGTCAGGCACACCAGGAGAATGGGGAAAAAGGGACTGGAAAAAAAAAAAGAAAAAAAATGATTGAGAATGATGTTGAAATCAGTGGAATGATAAAAGTATGAAGAGCACCAGGAAAGGGGAAATAAAAGACAAAGAAGGCAAAGAACCAGAAGGAGGGGAAAAGGAAACCTGAGTGAGCAAAAGAAAAGAGATTAAGAGAAAAATCAATTGCCCAGGGCTGGAAGGGAGAAGATACAGAGATACTACAGTGATATAATAAATGTAGAAATTGTATAAGCTATATAAGAAAATAAAAGAAGTGAGATATGCTCAAGGGAAGGGGATAAGAGATCTGGAAAAAAAGAAGAAAAAGAAGCAATTAGAGAAGAGAAATTGTACTGTTTTGCAAAGGCCATGAGGAAGGAATAAGATATAGCAGCAGAGTCAGTCAAGTCTGAGGCATCCTATTACCAGTTAATGATTCCCAACTAGAGGTCTGAGAATAACTTATTTTATGTTTCAACTACAAAAATGAAAGCTGAGGGGAAAAATCAATTTGGGTGAATTCAATGAAAAAACTCAAAATTCTTGACAAAGCCAGAATCTGCATGCAATGCAAGATTTTTTTTTTTCCACAAATGTCTGCTATATTTTTCAGTGAGCATTTCTTGCAGTTATATAAGCATTTTCTCCGAACAAGGTATCTGAGGATTTATAATATTTTGGGATAGATGCACCTTGAAAGGTTGAGCCTATAAGATGATGTAGGCAACATCAGTAGATATTGCAAGAATTCCCACAAGAGTACTTGGGAAACATCAGAGAATTGAACAGATCCTGAGCCAACCTTTTAGTTGTCTACACAACCACTTGCTGTAAGATATTCTGAAAGGGTTTGTACCTACCTATGCTGGGAGATACAGGGGTGCTTCCAGGCTCCCAGAACTGAGCACCTGCCTGCCATCACAGCTGTCATGAAGATATAATCTGGGAATGATGGGGATTTCATCAGAAGGACAGAAAACTTGAGCTACTGAAAAATAACGTCAGTTCAACAGACCGAGAGGCTCCACAAATGCCGGTTAGCAAAGGTCGGTGTGTAGATACAGCCTTGGAGCTTCTGATGGAAATGTCTTACCTGGTGAAAATAACTTGGCAAAAACTGTATATGAAAACAGGAATGATTTCCAGACAATAAATGAAGTATTTTCATGAAATATTGTTTTTTAATTCTTTTAAACATTATTTTTTCTGTTTGGGTCTCCTACATCCAGATTGAATATTTGAGCCTGTGCAATATTATAACACATATTACTTCTGTGAGTCTATCATCTTTTTTTTTTTTCTCAGAACTATTGAGAAAAATCAACCAGGTGGGCAGTTTCCAGGCAAACTTTATGTTCCAGGTAACAAAACGAGATACAACCAGTCCTTTACTAAAATACAGGAATTACAGCACAAAAAGTCTAAACAAATACCAGCCTTTAAAATAAAGTGATCATACAATGTCATCATCTGAATAATAAAGGAAGGAATTAACACATAGAAATTATAAGAATCTACTGTCATGATTTTTTTTTTCTAGAAGCAATCTTAGCTCAAATATAGTGCAAGGCAGATATGATTTTATCAATTGACTTGTGCCTACAAGTATAATGTCAACTGTCAAAATGTCAAGTTATTTGACTTTATGACAAATAAGGAGCAAGAGAACAGGAATAAACCAAAAAAGAACATTTATTTACATAAATATGTCCTGTCCTATAGTCAAATAGAAGAAACTGTAAACATACTGACCTTGGATGTTGCTGGACCCATGTATTAGGTAAGCAAAAGGAAATATAGTTTGAATTGCAGTTTGTTTCGTTTATACAATTTGTGCCATTGGAATGCTGACCCATAATTCACCTTCACTTATTCCATAGATACATTGAGACTCATATTTCTGTTCTATTGTTATGGTAAATTCAGGGTTCTTATTGCTCATACTTCTTTAAAACACGAGAGTCTCTGGACCAACTGATCCCGAGTTACTTTGTGGTGTCCTTTGTGTTGCCCTCTAACGTTCTCCCATGTCTGTCTCCCTACACACAAGTTAGTTAGGCAGAGAGACTTTTCTCCTTGAACTAGGCAGACCAAGTATAACTGGTTGTGATGTTCTTTGAAAACAAATAAGAGATTGCATTTTATTTTCTCATTCAGCTTTTTATTCTGGATAAAAGCACTGGAATCATGGGTAAGCTTTTGGGAAATGGTTAAGCTGTGCTTGACTACACTAGGGTTCTTGCACACAGTATATTCCAAAACACGAGTTTGATTTACAACATTTACAAAATGGAGCTTCTGCAAAATGGCCACGGGCAGCACTGATGAGTTGGTGAAGAAGCTGTTGAAAGGAAGTTTCAACAATCACTTTCTTTTATTAGGCTCAATACTTGAGAGAAAGAAGTTTGAAATAGAAACTCTTAAAAATAATGAATATCTAGAGACATATGCTTAGTGAAGTATATTGCAGGTGTAAAAGAAATAGGATGCAACAAGTGAAAAAAAGAAAAGAGGCCATCTGCTGTCTTGGGGAAAATGCCCTGAATGTTAGAGATGGAAAGGTAATGTACTGTGAAGGCTTAGGGCTACAGCCCAATATTTCAGTTACTCTGATGAAAATACTGACTAACATCATTGCTGATTCCATATATACGTGATATTATACTTTATCAGTTGGAGATGATAAAGAAGGAGGTTAGCTCAAGAAGCAGACATTTCACTCAAAAGAAATTAGAAGCAACTCTGAGCCAACAACCTGTGTATTTCTAGAACAGAACTCCACATTCAATAACTATTTTTCTTCACACAAAGAAGAGGAATAGGAAGTATACAGGTTGTATTGCAGAGAGTCCAGTGGATATGTCATAAGGAAGGAAATACAGTAGCAGGAAACTGGCAGCAAAATATAATGTTTGTGACTTGGGCAATAGAGAGGAAATAATGAATTGGTAATGTAAATCACCAGTCTGAAAGTATATGAAATAGACACAGATATTTATTCGACTAAGGTGTTAGAATGATCAAAACAAACAAACAAAGTAAATGAAAATATGCAAAATGTATTTTTTTAAAATGTAGATTTTTTTCACATAGGCAACTGGCCTTGCAAGAAGGATGTGACTATCTCAAGAAAGTAAACTGCAAACTTCTTGTCTAGTTTTCTTTAATTTTAAGTATATATTGCTGGGAAATACACAATTTCTTTGTGAGTCCACCAGTTCCTGGAAATGAGAAAAAAAGTCAAAAGTTAATGAATTTTCTAGAGAAGTAAATAAAAAAAATGTAAATAGGATGATGCTGATATACTGAAGGTAGATACCTCTATCTCTATCTATCTACCTATTTAGAGAGAAAGGATTACAAATAATGCATAACAAGAAATTTAGGATTAAGTGGACTGCTGGGAGAAATTAGAGTGAAGGAAGATGCAATCAACAATTTGGGTGAAAATTAACATTTCCTCCTATGAAGAAGTAAACTGATACAAAAACAAGCAGTAAGAGAAAATGAGGCAAGATGAACCTGGGTACTGCTGCGACCGAGTAGATGACCACACACCATAGCTATGATTTCAACTGTCAATATCTCACTAGAATCCTGTTCTAGTTTCACACCCTGCATATTAAAATTGAGCCAAAGAGAAATGCCTGGAAATCAAAAAAGTAAAGGAAAATTGGGGAGGAGTTGCTAGAACAAAAATGACTTGAGTGGCTAATGTAAGAAGCAGGTATAAATGCATTCACACAGAACTAAATAAGGACATACAAAATACTTGCTAATTGTAACTGCTAAATGCTTCTAACTGAATGCCTATATGGAACTATTTTTACAGTAACTAAGGAATTAACTGAGATGCAAGTAATCACTTATGCATATTCTGTGTGTTCTTGGTTAATTTATACATGAGAACGCATTTAGCAACAATGACAAATGGTATTCTTTTATACTTAAGTTGAGTCTGATGAGGCAGTTTTGTGATTTGTACCTGTTCGTCATCTTCAATCTCTTTAAAAAGTAGAATACTCTATCCATAGATAGGGTCAAACAGTACAATACTCTGTTAAAATATATCATGGTATTCATTATATGTTAAAATATAGCATAGTGTTTTCCCTGGCTTACCTTTTTGTAGGTAAAAAAAAAGAAAAAAAAAGGAAAAAATATAAATAATTTGAATATGAACATTTTTTTTCACAGATTTTTCATATAGGCTTCTGATTTTGTAAAGTTCAGTGTGTAAAGTGCATAAAGATTCCAAAGTTTAATGTAATTTCTACACTGAAAACATTTCATCTCTTATTCTGCAGTCTTTTCTCCCCAACAACTCCAATACTTTAATGGGTTCTTCTTAGAATTGGAAATTGTAGCTAGATAGGAAAAACATTTTCCAGTCTTTCCAGCCTTGTATCTTCTCAAAGATATAGCTCTGTGTCCAGCAAAAAATGAGCTGAGTAGAAGTATGTACCTGAAGCCTGAGAATATAGTCTGCTATAGCTCTGCTTGCAAAGCTACAGATTTATGTTTGTGTAAAGCCTAGACAACAAATTACAGCTGTTGATTTTCTTAGCCCCACAATGGAGACAAGGCACCTGCAAGCATTATAAGTCCCCTAAAAATCAAGTGGTCCTGCCAATTTGAAAGAGCAATTTATGATACAGGTTGGCAAGTGTTGGCAAGCACTACTGTTGCTGTACAATTTTGTGCATGTGAAAACTAGCCTCTGAAAAGTAGTCTCTAAAAAGTGAGCATTGCCCCAGTAGAGCATATGACAGAGTAAAATTATCATATTGCTGTATCATTTGGAGATAACTGTGAAACTGTTTTATACACACTATCTTATTTTGTAATCTATACACAGAAAAAAAGCTGAACATACATGGAGTATCAGCATGAGCAATTCCTGAAAACTTTCTGAAGCTTCATCCATTTAAGAGGGGGAAAAAAAGTACAAAGAAGTGCACTATTAAATGTCAGGTTTATTTAGCATTCCAATTTTTTGAAGTTATTTTAATTTTCAGTGAATTTAATTCTCAGGAGAAGAGACAATCTGACAGCTCTGAAGGCTTAGGAATATGTTTTAGCACAGAAACAATATACTACCTGCAATTAGAATGGAGCAAATAGTTCATAGATAGTCTGAAAATTTTTAAATTAGGAAAGTTCATCCAGTCCACCTAAATTTGATAGTCTTTAGACGTCTGAGATTGTCAACAAAAGAAAAGGTCTCTAATTCCCACTGATCTTTCACATCCATATATTTACCTTATTCAAAACTGTCTAGGCATGCAATCATACAGTTTTGAATATCAAGCTAATCAAAACAGTTAAGTTGTAGCAGTTCCTTTTCTTACTCCAGAACTCACAATATAATATGCAGAGAGAGTCTTGGAATTACTGTGTTTTGGTAAATTACTGAGGAAAATTGGTTTTCTGAGAAAGTCTTATTTATGACTGAGTCTCAGAAGGTTCATTAAAAACCATTTTCCTCACCTCAAACGCACAGTCTTCTTTTCCAAAACATTTTTCCAGGTTAATGAGACAGTGAGATGATTTTTCATTCTGGTGGAAATGAAACAATTTTCCTGTAAAGTATGGATACAGATTGACTTATATAAGTTATTTACCTATTTTTTCAAGAACTTCCATCTGGGTCAAGACCTCAGAAAGACTGCGTTTAATGTTAAAACTTTCAAGTTTGCTAGAAGGTGACCTTTGTTCTCAGATGTGTCAACCATACCAAAAATCTACTTTACACTTTACCACACAGAAAATTGAAAAATTGTAGACTTTGCCAGTATTTAGGCATGTAATCAGCCTTTTTTTTATGAATGTGTATTTGAGTATCATTTTTATAGTACTTGCTCCACCTGTATATAGATTTAGATTCACAAACCTAATGACCACTACCAGCCCTTCCTGCCATAGGAAGAGAAAGGTGGAGACTGATGGATTCGTTTTTCATTTTGTGTATTCTAATGGGACTTTTTGCACTATGGGAGGCATTTAACAAAACAAAAAAGCAGAAATAAGTGTGTAGTAGAATCTGGCCCTGTTTGTCCTCTCTGTGTCACTGATTCAAAATAATTGTCATTACACGTGTGTGTGATTTTTAACAGTCAGACTTTGCTTCCATTTCTTTCTGATTTAGTTTGTTTATTGCAAAGACGGGTAGGAATCATAGGAGACTTGTGGTATTTGAACTGAACATAGCTGATAAAGTTCCAGGCTGTTGACGAGGAATTCTGCATTCCAACACTATTGTCCTATTTTCTCATTTTGATTTTTTTCTATTATATCTGAGATATAGTTTGTTGTTTGCTTCCTAGCAAAGCCCTAAAATATTGATGTCCATTTTTATTCTCTATAAGAACAATGTCTCTCCAGCTGAACTGATACATTATTGTGACACTTCTAAACTAAATAAAAGTCAAATCAAAAAGTAAAATGGATTAAGATATTTTTATGACTTGTTACTTGTTTCCATACGAACAATTGATTTAAATTGAATGTATCAAATCAGCATTTTTTTTCAGTTTTAAATTCGTTTTCTTATAAAGCTTCATAAAAATACCTCTAGGGCAAGAATTTGAAGCTTAAATTCTGAAGTTTCAAATAATTGCTGTCAAAGATGATGCAAGTTATCAATTCAGACTGCATACAGCAGTCAAGTATTTAGAAAGCCAGCTTACACACCATGTCTAACAACCCAAGAAAGAAGAAATTGTCATCTGAAGTTCTCTTCAAAATTAGTCCCTCTTGCATTTTGAATTATAGAATTGTTCACATGTAATCAGAGATCTCTGTGTCTACCTCTATATTTCCTCCACTTTTGCTTAGCTTGTGTTCTCACTTTGCCTGGGATAAATGCTGTCCATGTTTCCTACACATGCATAATTTATTTATAGCTTCAGGGAGTGGCATTTTTACTTATTTCAGATCAAAACAATTGCAATTGTCTCTGAGTGATTTCAGAGACCTAAATATATCAGAATTAAGAGAAAATATTCTGATACAGAATTCTGTGTGTGGCTGTGTGTGGTGGGGGTAATGTTCATCTCTTGCAACATATGTATTTACTTACCCTTTTCACTGTGTTTTTTTCAGTTAAGGTCAAACACTTTAAAGGAAGGAGTTCAAACAGCTAAAACTGAGTAAGTAACAAACTGTGCATAATTAGAATGCTCTGGTTTGAACAGCTCCTATATATTTAACACAAGTGAATATTTATGCTATAAAACTGTATTTTGTGTTGTGCAGCTCTACTGCTTGTCATACTGGTTTTCAGCATTTCACTTTACAGCATATATTTGCATTCAGAATTCATTATGCACACATCACAAGCGCTACACAATGTCTGAGTTTGAACAAGTCTGTTTCTGTACTTTTGGATCAGATAAAACTGGCAGACTAAAGTACAACGAAAGCAGCAAATCTCAGTGATAGCTGGGTAGCGTCTTTTGAAACCTTCAGACACTTCCAATTACAGGGTTTCCAAATTATATTGCTGTTTTAGGGAGGTCATGTTTTTGCAGGATTTAATAAACAGTCAGTGAGAAGGTAATAACAGGGGAAATTTTCCTTGTTTAGTGACAAGCCTTTTTAAAAACATTAAAAAAAAGAACTGTCAACATTTCTGCTTATAGCATTTAAAAATTTGCCAGTTATCATAAAAATTTTAGTCAAAAAAAATTAAAATTTAAAAAAGAAGATAGAAAACGTATTTTTCTGTCTGAAGGAACAATCAAATTCATCTGGTATTTTGGGGAGGGAAAGAAAATAAAATTAATGGATTTCATCATTCTTGTATACCCAGTTCTACTGAGGAATCATAATATACACACTGCTTTTGAGTGAGTTGAAATCCAAGTTCAGTCCTTAAATTCACTTTGAATTAATTCATCTTGTTTTACTGAACTATTTCATTCTCCATACGTCCCTCCTTCCTTCTCTTGTAATCATCAGTGCTCTATGTCAACAAGCAGAGCTACTCAAAGAGCAACACAAAAGGGCAACAATTAGCATCAAAGAAAAATAAAAATAAATTAAAAAAAAAAAAGAAATTCAAAAAATAATCCGACTTGGCTTTCTAAAGGGTTATTTACTAATATAATCATCCCACGGAAATGTTGATCTTAAATATTTAAGGAAGTATTTGAGGAACTCATGTAAGCCATCTCTGTGATTGGGTTATTCAAGTGTCTGAAAATAAGCAGGGGATTAGTTGCTTCTCTAAATCAGGACCTGTAGAATGGTCACAAAAGAAAATGCAACAGATATTAGTAGTTTTTAGGGAGAACCATCTTGTTACCAATTGTTACCATCTTGTTACTTTGGCTGCAACACACAAGGATAAAGAATGTTTTGAATAGTGTTTTATTATTATTGTTTTTATCATTATTGTATTTTTATTTTACTTTATTATTATTGTATTTATTATTATTATTATTGGTTTTGTTTCTTTCTCTATGGAGATCATGTCTTCTGATATGTAAACTTAACTGAAAAAAAGACATTTCTTTGATAGCAGCACTAGTAGTAGTAGCAGTAGCAGTATCATGAACAGAATTTCTGGGGTTGGCATGGGAGCTAATTTTTCTTAGAAACAGAAACAAACCAAAAATGACAAAGTTGTTGAATTACTTTAGCACCTCACACAGTTGGATATATTACCATATCAGTGATATGTATGTGGGACAGTTTGGTGAAAGCAGGACACCCAACTGCCTAAGAAAACAGTAACAACTGGAAACCACTGGAGAGGATATTTTTTCAGCTCAGCTTTTCCGAGGAAATGCCTTTACTTGTTGTAAATGACACAGTTCATACAGACTTGAAAATAATTATATTCTTTTCTGAAGTCCAGATGTAAGAGATTTTTGTTTCTTTTGGATTAACAGAATCTGCTTTGAGAACTAGATCCTCAGAGGAGAAGTTTTTGTTCCCCATGGTAGCAAACATCAAACACACATGTATGGATCAGAAATGCCATTTCATGGTCACTTTGCTGGGAAAAGAAAAAGAAAACATGTAAGCAGTCACCTCAGAGCACAGTAGCATTTCCAGAGAATTACACCATAAGTCAATAAAACACAGCTAGTAGTCCTAGAAATGGTCAATTAAGGCGCCTTTTTTCCTGTGAATTTAGTACACAAAGCAAATGGACAACATAAAGAAATCCCACAGCTGCCCTCTTCTCTGAGTGTGGGAAAGCATTTAGTGCAAAAAAATGACAAGGGAATTTTCATGACACACTAATGCAATATGTATTTGATTAAAATATAATCTTTAGTAGTCCTTAGGAAACATTATTTTTGTGATATAAATAGGGAAAAAAAAATATTCCTCAACTATTTTGAAATGTGAAAAACAGAACATTTCTGGCTACTTAAATGAGTGGTATACTGTAATTTAATTGTGGATATGACAGTTAAAAGTATCTGTATCTACAGTTTTATACTCTAGATACATTTTCGTACCTTTGCTTTGGCAAATATCATATAAATAATGCAATTTTACTTTATTTGCATATTGGCTTGTTCTGGAACTAGTGACTGTGATTCACAATTAAGACTTGTGTCTGTTTGTGGGAGGAACTTATGCATAATGTGTTGTGCACAGAATTTTAATTGTAGTGGTCATTAGCATTCAAAATTGTGAAATAACCTCAGAATCTTTCCTTACATAGGCATGGATTTAAATCTCAAAACATGCACAGAAACTATTTTCATGGTTTATATAAAGTGGATGTGCTGGAGGGTTTTTACTAATATCTGGAAAAGAGCCAGTTTATTCCAGTGATTTCAGCTGTAAAATAGTGATGATGACAGGAATTAGAAACGTGTTTGAATTTCATTATAAACCCTATATATATGGAGTCTCTGATTGTTATTTATTCAAGTGCAGTTAAAAAATGTAGAGGAAGAGGATCTGTGTAATCATACATACAAAATATGAGTAAAGCTATTTGAAAAGACTTTAGGCTTTGCTCAGCACTGAGGGAAAGTGATAGACGACAATCCATTTTCTTCACATAGGCAATACATAACCTACCTATTTTTGTATATTATTTATAGGTGAATTCTGAAAATATAGCACTGAAAGATCTATTTTCAGAGATGTATAAGGACTAAGGACTATAAGAACTAAAACACATATGGATGTGAGGTGGTGCAGCACTCGGCCGGGCCCCCCGAACCCCTGGATGGAACTAGGCCGGGGCCCTCGGGCCTTACGGCCTGCTAAGGCCCACCGCCGCCCGCCGACGTGTTCGTGATACCGGCGCGTCGTGCCACCCGCTCTTACACCTTCCCGCTACCCCGGCAGGGAGCCCCCTCTTACCAGCCCTGGGCCGGTGTCCGCTGAGGGGGAAGCGGCTGATGTCACCATCCCGGCCTGGGTTCTGCCTCAGGTTAGGCAGGGCGCAGTCGGGTTAGGCCACCCGGATAAAGGGCGCCTCGGCCTGGACAGTCGACATAACAACTTCACAGAAGTCAGGGTCAACCACCAAATTTATTCAAAGCATACATCAACTTATATAGGGAAGCTAAGGGGGAGGAGAAAGGGAGGAGTGAGGTAAGGGATTGGGTGGATGCTAATTACCCGACCCTCGGTGGTTGGCGGAGCTCCGTTGGTGGGCGGACAGCTGGCCGGAGCAGATCGCTCCGGCCCCCACCTTCAGGAGCTCCAGCCCCCACTTGCGGGCTTCTGGAGTCTTCTAATTAGCCGGCAGGCCTGACTGAGCATGCTCCAGTCCCGGGGTCACAGGAGGGTCAGGGATACCCCCCTGTACATCCCTAAGCATCCTCAATCCTCAAACCCGCATCTCCCTACATGGATGATCAGGCTTTATTTCTTTCTTTATTTGGAGATTTATAGCAGCATTATGTTTTGTTTTGTTTGCTTGTTTGTTTGTTTGTTTTCCCCAAATAAGGTGATAGATGGGCAGACACAAAGGGTTCAAAACTTCAAAACTGGAAAATCGGAAAGGTTCTTATGATTGTGTATTGGTGAGGTGAGGCTTTTCTCCATAAAATACAGGTTTACTTTCTACCATATACTGATTTAAAAAAANTGTATCGGGAGGTGTCCGTCCCGATATAACTCCCACAATCTTTATTATGCGGGCCCACCCAGCCGTACCCCGGTCCCGGGTCGCTACGCGCCAGCAGTGCCCCGTTCCCAGGTCGCTGCAGCGGGCCCTCCCCCGTGCGGCGCTGCGGCACCTCGCGAGGGGTCCTTGGGGCTGCGTGTCTTTGTTCCCGACCGGGAGATGTAGCCACCCTTCCCCCCCAGGGGTGAGGCTTCCCCTTACCACTCTGACGTCAGCAGGAAGGGATAACTACCGCCGCTGGAGCAGGCCTCAGGTCCCAGGAGCCAGCTATCAGAGGCACTCTGAGGCGCGACACCTTCGCTGCCCAGTATCACTCCCCCTAGGGGATCTGGGTCAGCTAAGGGAAAAGAAAAGTGCGGAGCGCTCCAAAGAAAAATACCAACCAACAAATGAGGTGAAAAGTGGGGCTTTTTATTAACAGAAACATCAACTTATATAGGGTTTAACAAGGGGAGGGGAGAAGGAAACTCGGGAGATAATTGGGGACATGCAAATGTGGTGGTCTTTTCTGATTGGACCAAACCCGTTGGTGGGCGGCCATCCTGCCAGGGGCAGATACTCCTGGCCCTTACCTTCAGGATTCTCGACTCTTCTGGAAGCTCTGGGCATTGCTCAGTCAGGCCCGCGGGCCTGACTGAGCATGCGCCAGGCTTCCAGGGTCGTACAGGGGGCATCGGGACCCCCCTGTACAAAGTCCCACCACGCATGCCCCGACAGGGTGTTAAACAAAGGTCACCCATTATTTCTAATGGGGCCTTCAAACCTTATCAATATCTCCCTACAACTGTGCTTTAGGAAACTGAAAATTTGGTCTTTTAAACACCAAACACTGTTAAGCCAAATGCTTTGCTGGCTTAGATTTACTAACTTAACTATTTGATATCTTTTACTGTGGTGGTGATGTCAGCAGTTACTTGTATCTCTGTGGAAATATCTAGGGATGAGATTCAATTATAGTAGACTGACGACCTAAACATATGATAGAAACCACTTTGCAAGCAGTGTGGGGAATTTTGCTGCATCTGAGATCTATGGAGAACCAGAGTCCAAGGTCTGTATCACTGGTGATCCTCCTATTCTTATATTCACATTTTACAGAGAGTGAAATACAACAGGTCTCATGTCCAGCCACAGATGAGAGTGTTCTGTGCTGAGTTCCTAGAGAAGGGGAAAAACTACAGCTTGGAGCAACATTAGTATTTGCTTCAGAGTTGATAGATACTGCATATTGTTCTCACCAGCGCAAGAATGTGTTCGTATTGTCCTTGTTCCGTTCCTCTTAAAAGTGAGAGTTTCTTTTTGTATTTTGAGAAGTCAGACCAAAATGTCAGTAATTCTTGAATGGCACCAGAAGTCTTCTGTAGCAGCTTTTCTTCTGTAGCATTGCACACAAGTTATAATGCTTAATTGGAAGGACTTTTTTAAGAGGACTTTGCTTTTAATCTTTAAGCATTAGAATTGTTTAAATGCTAGAACTGTAAAACCAACAGATTTTTCTAAATATTAAATATTTAAAAATGGAAATATGTTATTACTAAGTATATGTTAACAATCTGTTGATAAAAATTCTGTGTCTGTTCCCAGCATATTCTGGAAAGTGTGAATTTGACTTCCTTTTACTGTCTTCTTTCTTTTTCTTAGGAAGTTGTCATGAAGAGTTCGTGGGTGCAATAGAGCTAAAGTGCTCTTGCTGTTAGGCATATAGAGGTCATTTCTTTGATGATTGTATGGGTTAGTATGGGAGTTATTTGTATCTGGTACATTCAATATTCTTTGGCAGCAAACCCACCTTGGCTAAATGGGTTAATGGAATTCCCAGGCCAAATGGAAAGACTGACCTAACAGAATTCAGAATCCTTTAATGGATTAAAATATCTATCATCTTCCACATTTTACAGCTTCAGCAGACTTGTGTCTCTCCCTCTCCCTGTCTTTCACACACATATGCATGCTCTGAAATAAATCCTTGAATGTATCAGATCAATTTTTATATATATGAATGCATAATTTGATTAAGCTAGTGAGCCAGCTCCTGTTATTTTTGCTTTCATAAAATAATCTAATTTATGAACAGCCAATTTAAGTCAAGTAAGTATTGCTCAACCCAGATAGACATAGCAGAATGTGGTCCATACCATAAAAATGACTGCAAAATTTGACCCTTATTATGGAAGATACAAGGTAGGGTATTGAATAGCTTATGTCATGTTGTAGAAGGATGCTTCTACTCTAAGCTGGAGTTTTCTTCTCAGATCTACAAGGCAGATCTCCACTCTAATATTATTCTTCCGCATATACATGGAACTTCAAAGGATTATGTATGTAAAAGAAGAATATCTTAATCAAGAACAGTCATGCACATCTTAAGAGCAGAGTCTGTATCCAAATGAGGACTGACAGAAAAGCGAAATGTTCATTATTATGACCAGAATAATGTACAAAATGGAGAAAATATTTTATGCAGTCAAGTTAAGCCCTCTCCTGTTGGTGTAGAAAAAGATTATACAACCCAATAGATTTCTCTATTATCTGTGGCCTAAATTGTGCCTGTAAGCACAACTATCAAGGAATAGGATATATGATAAACCACCCTGAGATATATATATATATGTCTCCAGGTACAAGTTTCTGAGATGTAATTGCTTCCTTCCTCTGTCTATGACAGAAGCTGTCCATAACAACCTCTGCTGATTAGCAGACAGATTGGAAGACAGTCTAAAGTTGGTGAAATCAAAAGTGTGTCAATTCTCTATTACCAGCTCTCTGTATCAAATCTAGTGTTTTTTCAAGGAAGAAAATCATACGATATTCACTCCTAATCTTAGTTTATCATGTCTGCATGTTGTTAATGGTACTTGTTAATGGTAAATGCAAACTGCTGCAAATACAGCTATTTTTAACTGCAACACCTCAGAAGAATCCTGTTACTCTTGCTAAAATTATGAGAGAAATCTGTCCAGATTAATTCAGGCGTGTTCTAGCTTAGTCACTGAGAAAGAATCAAATATTCTATACCCATCCAACCATCTATGACAGGAGGAGCATATGGGCACAACTTGTAATCTTCTCTCTGAGACCGGGTAAGGAAGAAGTTCAGGAATTCTGCTTCTGAAAGAGTAAAAATAAATAGATCAAAACTATCAGTTTGTTTTTAAATAACTAGTTCAATATATTTAGAATGAAAGCTGATACAGTTAGTGAGCAATCTGCTCACCAAAACATAGCTACATGCATCCACATAGGATGTAAGGTGGTCAGAAAATAGTCAGATAAAAAAGCCAACCATAGAAAAGGAGCAAAATTAAGCCTAAGTCCTTAAATTTTTTCTGTCTCTTGGACAGAAATGCTTGGTTGCATTCAGCAATAAAGACGCAGTTATTTCCCTTCCCAAGATAATTGGCTCAAGAGAGGTTGAAAGAATGTAGGTATATCCCAATGCTATCCAGAGACTTTTGGACATAAATCTCATCTTAGAGCTGGGAAGTAGTTTGATATCACCTTTGGTGCATAGACGCCCACAAAGAGAGGTCTTACATACAGTGAAGCTTTTTGCAGGTTTTGGTAACAAAAAGCTTTTCTGACAACATATACCCAGCAATTAAATGGAAAATGACATCTTAGGGTAACAAACATTATGAAGAAAAAATATGCAGAGGAAACAGCTGTTCTCCTACTGCTGCCTTATCCTCTTTCTGCCACTCATAAACCCTTCTTCATCTTTTATTTTAGAAATACATTCATTTTATGTTAACTATATTAAATTATCCAGTGATAAACAAAAAAAATTAGCAATAAAAGCATGAGCATTTGTATGAACTCAGAATATCATTTCTTTTTTTCCCCCCTAGTTTTTACTTTATGCAAACTTAAAATCATTTGAAAATATAACAAACCCACTTCAAGACTCATTAAACCTGAAGTATTTAACCTGGCCATTCAGCGCTTCTCCAGATTTTTTCTTAAGTTGCTCTTTGGCTTGATGTTTACTTGGTTGCTAGGACAACATGTCATCAAAGCTAAGTAAGAAGTGTACTGTTGCAGAGGATTTGCAAGCCTTTGTATTTGAGTGTTTTAAATTCAATCTCATTTTGTGCTTAACTTTTCCATTTTACTCGTGTTCTGAAAATGGAAAAATAAGTTCAATAACATTTACTTTCTCTGTGGGTTCTAGTTAGATCCAGGAGAGCTAACCAATGCTGGATAAAGACCAAATATCACATCCTTAATTGCCTCACAGCGTTAATCCCAAGATAACATAGAACAAGCGGGTTTTGTGTTTTTTTGGTAAGCCCATAAGCATTCCTCAGTGCTATCAGGATGCAGGATATCCTGCTTTGTACCCAAGTATGTCTGCTCTGTTAACGAATGCCACCGAAATCCATGAGAAATGTGTAACAACTCACTGTCCCAGACTACTTGCATAAGCTTATCTTATGATTACTAAGCTCTGAATTCAAGTGATACTGCAAAAAATCGTGTAAAACAAGCAAATGACTTTATCCCCACTAAATGTAATAGATATTTATTGTAGTTATTATATGTTTAAAAGTGAATATGAACTTGAAATATATACAGGGGTCATGAGGGAAGAAGATGGAGGAAAAGGGTTTCTTTCTGCCTCAGAGCACCATAGTATAGTTACTAGATATTCATGGAAGATTCACAATGATGTACTGCACTGCTAATATTCTTGTATGAACAAGCCTTGTACTTGAGGGACCTTATATATCTCCAAGCCATCATCTTTCCTTGGCTTCCCTACTGTAATTGTGAATTACAGTGATAATATTTGTGATACAGAAGTTCAGCTCTGGGAAACATTATAAACTCATACTCCGAGACCAACACTTTCTTTTGTGGTACTCTGTTGAGCAACCAGAGAAAGCACATAATTTGTATCCTAATTGTAAATTCACTTCCAAATGGAAACAATAGTCGTCAGAGGAGCTGATTTTCAGACTGTCCCTGAGACTGTTCGCTGATGATACAAAACTGGGAAGAATAGCTGATACCCCAGAGGGCTGCGCTGCCATCCAGAGGGACCTGGACAGACTGGAAAACTGGGTGGTCAGAAACCTCATGAAATTCAACAGGGGCAAGTGCAAGGTCTTGCACCTGGAGAGAAATAACCCCAGACACCAGCACAGCTGGGGACCGACCTCCTGGAGAGCAGCTCTACAGAGAGGGAGCTGGGTGTCGTGGTGGATGACAGGTTGACCGTGAGAGCAGTCATGGTCAGAGAGCAGTATGTCCTTGTGGCCAAGAAGGCCAATGGGATCCTGGGGTGCATTAAGAAGGGTGTCTCCAGCAGGTCGAGGGAAGTGATCTTCCCTCCCTGCTCTGCCCTGGTGAGGCCACATCTGGAGTAATGTGTCCAGTTCCAGGCTCCACAGTACAAGAGGGACATGGAGGTGCTGCAGACAGTCCAGCCCCAGGCTGGTCATCATAGCCTAGAGACTATGAGGATGATCAGGGGCCTGGAACATCTGACCTATGAGGAAAGGCTGAGAGAGCTGGGCCTGTTCAGTCTGAAGAAGAGAAGATTGAGAGGGGATCTAATCCGTGTATATAAAAAACCTCAAGAGAGGGAGTGAGGAGGATGAGGCCAGCCTCATTTCAGTGGTTGCCAGTGACAGAACTAGAGGAAATGGTCACAAAGTGAAGCATCAAAAGTTCCACAGGAACTTAAGGAAAAAAATGCTTAACAGTGAGGGTGACAAACACAGGAACAGATTGCCAAGAGAGGTTGTAGAGTCTCCTTCTCTGGAGGTCTTCAAAACTCACTTGCACGAAATCCTGTGCCACGTGTTCTAAGTGACCCTGTGTGTGCAGGAAGGTTGGACTAGATAATCTCCAAAGGTCTCCTCCAACCTTAAGAATTCTATGATTCTATGAAAAGTAACTTAGAGGGGTTCTGGGCTTTTTGATTCACAGTATTGTTTCCTCTTTCTACTGCCACCTCATCACTTTCATTTGTGCTGAGGACATGTGGGCTGCAGCTAAGAATGGATCTTTTATTCTCGTCTTTCATATCCTATGCTTCAGAGTATGGAGGAAATATTTGTTCTTAACACCATAGTAAATACTATAGGCTAGCATACTCCCTGAAGATGTGGGAAGGGAGTTTCTAATATCGTTTTTCCCTCCCTGGAGTGTGACCTCAACACAATGTCACAGGTGTCAGTGGGTAAGGATGCACATCAACTGCACACTGCTGATGTACTCTTTTATATAAGTACCTAAATATTTGCTTCTGTAAAGGCTAAGAGCTTTTTTCTATAAACATGGCTAGAGAGTATCTCATCTGTCTCAGAGCCTACATTCATATTAGGGAACCAGAGAGCAATTTTCCTACATTTTGTGATGAGATTTGGGTCAACAATATCACTTCATATTCTGATTTCAGTAGGAAGAAAACTTGAGGATGTGAGCAGCAAAGGGAGTGAGATGTGAGAGGGGATCTTAACTTCAGGTTCCAACAAGGAGCACAAATGCAGTGCATTTAGACAAAAGCCAACACATATCTAGGAATTACAGAAGTGATTTTACAAGCAGACTGTACTCTAGCAGGAAAGATTGACATTTCCATGCTGGGATGCTTAGTGGATAGATTATTTTGCATTAACCATTTCCAATTCTATCATCTCCTGGCCTACTTAAGAAAAAGAGCCCAAGTTTATAAGATCCTGTTGGTGATTCCCAAGTACATTTAAAATGAAGTCCTCATTGCTCTCTGTGTGTAGTTTCTTATTCCTTTTTTTTTTTTTCATTTAATTTGAAAATGAAACATTTTGTATAGAATGAAAAATGGATAATTATTTATTTTTGTTCTTAGAGGAACTCTTTTCTGGTAAGAGCCTTTTTTTTTTTTTCCCTAGCCCAAGACAAGTTCAAGAAAAGGCAAAAACAAGTCTTGTATTTTCGTTAATTTCTACAACTTCTGGAAAAGATCACAAATGCAGAAGGATGATATTTAATTATATGTATCATAAGCAGCTTGCTTCACACATCATAACAGCGTTAGAGAAGATGAACAGCAAATTTGACTGATTCCAATAAAACAATAGATAAGTTTCACCTGATGGCCTGTAGGAGATACAATGGGGATGTGAAAATAGAATTCGTCTGAACAAATAACTACTTTGTCCTAGTGCTAAATAAAGCTAAAAAAACAAATGCAAGTATATCTATACTGAAAGAAAATACCAACTCAGTAATCAAGCTAAGTTACTGAAAACAGTGTTATAACAAAATTTTAATACACAGTCTCTGAGGAGAAGAGATTCTTTGTTCAAAAATAGGAACTAGATTGTTCTCACAGCACTACTAACATAAAATGAGATTCACATTCAAGGCATCTATACTTGCAGCAGTAGAAATAAGTACATTCATTTTCATAGAAGCAGAGAATTTTAAGGAAACAGTGATAATTAGTGTCTGTAAATAATTATTTTCAAGTCACATTTCAATAGGAAATATTGGTGCAAGAAATATTTTTAAAGGAATATACCACATCAGAAAAAAGTAAACTATTTCTCTGAAATAAAATTATTTTTGTTTTCTGAATACCTTCTATGTCATACTCCTGTTGAGCAAATGGACAGATATTCACTGAAGCATTTCAATTAATGAATATATATTCAAGAAAATTGCAATTACTCAATTTGGGAAAGAGGTGAAATTCACTGAATAAATTATTTGTTATGAATTATTCATCTACATCTACTGAATATGCAATTCCCTGTAATTTCTAGTAAACACTATAACATTTGGTTTTCGGAAGACATTAAGTAATCAGTCAACATATCAGCTGCCGTAATTTCTCAGTTGAGGGTTATGAAGAGGTCTATGGGCTAAATTCTGAGCTCATTTCCCTCAAATAAAATTTATTATTCTGCCAAAGTCACTGGAGTCTCCCTAAATTTACACTTTGTAAATGAAGTTAAAAACTCTCCTTGTCTAAACAGTTTCATATCCAGGAGATAACTAAACAGAGAATTTATTTATTTCTTTTCCTGAAGCTTTAGATTTAATTTTCTAACAAAAAGTATTCAGCAACAGGATAGAAATAGGCAATACATACAGCTGTTCGCATTTCTTGGACAGTTGCTGGATGCTTTTAACAGTGCCATAAGAACCTAGCAAGATGCCTTGGAATGTAAAGAAGGAGAATCAAACAACTAAAACATGAATTTCTGCTCTTCTAAAACATAATGTCTCCACTGGCCATTGACAATAGATGTAAGAAGATTTCAATTTTGAAATACTGCTGCAAAGAACATAGCTTCTGATAAAAAGCAACACGTTAAGACTTTTATGCTCAAAATCAGTTCATGTTGAACTGGGCAAATATGCTATATCTATAAAGATAAAATGAAATATCTAGAAAGAAATATTAATCTAAAAAAATTCTATTTGTAAATCATCTGTGGAATAAAAGGGGTCTTCCACAAGAGAAGCTTTGTATAATAGGCCTATAATTCATTTTATCTTGTGTACAAAAATGTGCCAACAGAAAAACTTCATTTCTCTAGTGACAAACTTTGTTCAGTTATACATTAATTGCCATTATAACTTCTTACTTTTCAGCTATTATATCTGCTTAATATTGCAATGCTCCATACTTACCACATTTGTTTGTCCTTTCTCTCCCAGTTTCATCTGTTATCTTTTCTATCCTGGGATGTTCCTGGAGTGAAACAGGAAATCTGCCAACAACTTGATTTCCTCAAGGAACATAGTGAGATTGAAATAGCATGTTTTGCTAAGTGGCAACAATGTTTTCACCTTACAACAGAGTATATTTTGCTCATTCCTTAGAAGTAAGGCCAATTTTTACTTTTTAACATGGACCATGTCCATTTATTAAGAAGTAAAACTCTATCATGGTATTAACCTTATAAATATGTTGTATGCACTAGTCTATTCTGAAAACAAAATGCTCATAAGACCTCTTGGCACCAGACAACTAATTAGCTCTGTCTGTTTGGGAAAACTGGCTCCAGCTATAGTACTTATCTCAACTAATTATGTGTTTTTGTTTTTCCATGCCAATATCAATTGTAAAAATGGAGGGTTTTTATAATGATGCTGCATTCTGTCAGGAACAGATTGATAATGAGAAGTCTAGTGGATAGATTTTTTTTTTTGAAAATGAATACCATACAGTGGCTCTTAAACATAACACTAAGTAGCCATTACACTTGTAGGATTGGGTCATCACATACAAAGCACACTAGATATTAGCCTCTGTTTATTCTTTTGCCTCATTTACTATTTTCAAAACCCCTTTGAAACATCAAGCCTCTACACTTAGTATCTTTCAAGGCCATGGATCATGCAGCTCTTTCTGGGTATGACTTTAGCCTCCTTTCCCTTCACATCAAGAAGTTTATCTGCCACTAAGAGCTGTTCTCATTGTCTCTTCTCATAAAAGCAACTCCACGTCTTTAACACTATGCCACATCTCCTTGATTGTTTCTGCCAAAGCTTGGGCCAGAAGGGATAGCCCATGGGACAGCTGTGTTGGTTGGCTGCTCATGTCGAACTAGAGACCAAGAATAAGGCTTGATGCCCGGGACACCACTTATCAGCAGAAAAGGATCAGAGAGAGCAGTTTTTGCCAGAAATGTTCACTGTTACCTCCAGTTCAGCTCACCTTTCATTTCCAAAGAAAGAAGTCACAGCCCCTACTCACTTGATTCATGACAGAGACTCAGGAGAAAAAGACTGGGCTCATTTTATGAACAGCTTGACAGTCTTCTGATGCAGGTAAAACAGGCAGCAGAACTGGGCCTTGGCAACTACCTTGGGTGACTACGTAATTTTCTTATATCTGAAGTCTTACTCTTACCATGTATAATTCTGAGTCACTGATTTTCAATATTACTTTATTTATATTTAAATAAATAAATAAAAAACCAGCCCTGGAAAGTTATTGAGAGCCCCACATTATAAGTGATATTAATTTGAAAGGGAAATTGCTCCAAGGATAAATGCAGCAATGTTTAGTTATTGTCATAAAAGATCTGAAGAAACCATTTAAATATATCTTCCTAGGAGAGTTGATTATGTCCAGTGATCAACCTTCATACTCTTCATAAATGTAAAATCTATCTTCCTTTGCACTGAAATCAAACAGTATTTCACGGCTTATAATACAGCAAGATTTACTGATTCAAGTATGTAGGAGTCAACTATATTTTATGATTATGTTTCCAGTGTATGGAGAATAATGACACCAAAGATTTTTATATTTATATTTATTTATGAGTGACTAATAGTGTTGCAAGATGTAAACACAGCATTAAAAATTGAAAGTAACCATGTTCTAATGAGTGAAAGATACTTGTACATTCTCCAAAAACCCAGCGTTCTCACATTTGTCCAATACATTTCTCTAAAATCCATGGTGAGATGGGCTCACATTTCACTTACCTTCATCTATGTTTTTTTTTTTCCTTATTGAAATCCAGAGTAACACTCATTATGATGAACATGCAGCATAATCAATTTTCTCTATTGTATGAACTCACTGGGATGATCACATTTTCTTAAAATATGATAAGCAGGGAGCATTCAAGTACAGAATTTTTCATAAAAGCAAATAATGGCTGTTGCTGATTTGTAGTTGCCACTGGTGAAGACAAAATATATCTTTGGACAATACTATTTAGATAAATGTATAAAATAAAATAAAAAAAGAAACATTACAAGGCTCCTTTATTACTTAGCACTTATATAATATCTTGCAGTGAGACAAGGAGGTTTTTGCCTAATGCTAAAAGCAGTCCTGATATTTTTGTAAGTTCATTAAATGAGATGAGGTCAAAAATGCTCAGGAATTTTTAATTTATTTATGAATATTAACATAGATCTAAACTATTACTTTCTACACAAAATGCAGTCTAGTATAATAAACAGAATCTCAGGATGATATCGGTAACATTCACTGAGGTTTTTGAGGAAAAAGGAAAACTGTGAACAAAATTGCACAGGATTCAACTCCAGATTAAGACCTAAATTTAGCTCTCCACATGAATGGACTACATTTACCTAAACACAGACATGTAATACCACGCATCAACCATACAAGACATCAAAGCTGAGCCATCTGATATGTTGTAGAGCTTATATGAGACTTGCATGCCTTTATAGCAGGAGCTGAAGAACAGCTTGAATACTGCCTCAGGACCTAAAACAACAGAAGATGCCCTGGTTTTAGGCAACTAAATTCCCTAGCATGTGTGTAAGTTCCAATTACAGTGAATAAAACTTGAATTCACTTGTCTACACTATGATATCTAACACCATTTGAGATGCTTGATGGTACCCACTTCAGCTTCCTGATGAGGTAGTGTGTTTAAGCCATGAACTTGCTACTATAGCCAATATAGTTAGTGAGCGGTAGGAGCTGTTCACTCAGAGCAGATATCGTTATTTGGCCAGAACAATAACTCTACAACTTCCTGCTTTTCTGACCACGGATTCATCACCATTTGTCTACACATAGAATGTAGTATTGCTTGGTATGTTTTAGGGTGATTGATAAATCTGCATCAAGCTGGAAAACACGACAGGGCATACAAAGCATGATCTGGAGTGGTAGCTGTACAGCATCTCGAATAGCACTGGGTATCTATGTTTAAATATTTCTCTATTGTATGTTAACTCTATAATCAATAAAGCTAATACAACAATAAAACTATATTGCTCACAATTCAATGCCTGTAATTTCTGTTTCCCCCCCCTTTTTTTTCCTCTGAGTCATGAATCTTAAGGCTTGTCCCTTATTTGCCCATTCATACATTTTTATGCTATAAAGCAACATTCCGCCTTAAGTTCCTTTGGTTAATTTAACTTAATCTGTCTTCATTCATTTGGCAAAAGAAAGTGAGACAAAACTCCAAAGAATGGGGTAATGTAGTCATATGTGATAGCCTTTTCATAAACTCTCTTTCTTTCTGGAATAACTGTGAGATATTTTTGCCTTATCTTTCTCTGTACAGCATGTTGTATATTGTTGTAAGTATGCAGAAGAAAATGATGAGTCTAGGACAGCAAAGGAGAACCTGATCTTGCATTAATGAGACTTCAGTTATGTGGCTACCAAATCAACCTTGCGTAGCAGCAAGAAGGGCAAGGACAGAGACATATCAAGCAGTTAATTGTGTGCTTCTGATGCAGAGGAACACCACAAAAGCAGACACTTTTATTACATCTGTTCTGCCTATCCTTTTACAGCTTCTATGTAAGTGCAATAATCTATAAAGGTGTTAGCACCTGTCAGCAGCAGTGATATTTTCTGGTATAGGTTCTCCTAGGAAGACAAAAGTAGACATAATACTGCAAAATCTGTATTGATGCTTTGAGAGTCTTGGGATTAAACTTTTGTAACTGCAGTGTTGTTTTAAAGCAAGTAATTTTCTTCTCGCACTAATTTAAATGTATTTGCTTCAGTACACCAAAATCAGCTTTGAACTTCAATATCTAATCACAAGAAATTATCTTCATATTTCTACATTCAAGCAAGTGACTCCCTTTATGAAAATCAGAACCTTTTCATAAAGACTAACATCTGAAATGTGAAAGCAGTAGACCTGATAGGCCCAGCCCATCAGCCACTTAAAGAAAATTTGCGTCTTTGATCACATGCTTCTCCCAGAAGCAAAATCTTGACCTTGATAGCAGCTGTTTACTGCAGGTAAATATATAAAAATAAGAATAAAAGATGTCGCATGTCACCAGAAACTTTAAAATGCAGAAGGATTCAGATACTTCTCAAAGGATAATACCACCTTGCCCAAGTATGCCCAAGATATCTCTGTACCCTGCCTCTGCAAGATATGACCCTTGAATATGGGTGGCTCAGTAGAAATATCTTACCACTGTGAGAATTCATGAACTCTGTAGCTGAAAAATTAGCTGACATATTGAAAATTAATTAGTGCAATATATTATTCTAAAATTTTGTAGTTAAAAAAAAAAAAAGTAGAGGATTCAGGGATTACTAGGTAAGTGTTACATCATTTTCAGGGGCATTGACCAAGAAGTTACCTTTCTCCATTTTAATCATACAAAATAATATTTCCATGCTAAAAAGCCTTTAGCTCACAACCTGTCCTAACTATATTAACATGAAATATTAGGTGATAACAGAAGGGAGAGAGGTGAATGAGTAAGATATTTCTGAATAAACTTTCAGTATTTCTTCAATCTGCTTTTGCTGTTCCTTCTCCTCCAGTAATGTACACTGCTGAAAATTACTTTAATTGTCCTGATGCAAACAGATATGAAGTGGTAACATAAATTCACCTAGAAATATTGGGAATGATGCTTTCCTTGAACAAAAATACCTGCTATATATATTATCCTTCAGTTTTATCTGTTTTTCATTTACCTGTCTGTCCCTCTACTTATATAGAAATCAGATATTCTGGGCACATATAATATCTGCTTTTAAGCACACAAATAAATTCCGTGCCTGGACAAACTTCCATCTGATTCTAGTCTTTAGAACAATTGCAAATGTTTTCTGGTGAATGTATATAAATAAATCCCAAAACCCTCAGGTAAAGCTTTTATCTGAAAAGCATAGTCCAGGTGATTATCAGGTACATAGCAGTAAATGTATGCAGTTTACAATATCATTGAGATAATTTTATTTTTTAATAAAAAAAAATTAATACAGCTTTTCAATTGTCATTACAAATAACTGTTACAAATAAACAACAACAAAAGATAAAATGAACAAGGAGGAACAATTAACATTTAAGTCTCTAGATAAGAATTCAATATACTTTGTCTCTCTTCTTGCATCCTCCTATCTGGGCTTAAATGAAGCTATATTGCCAACATGCACCACTGCAGAGATGTTTAGGATCTTGGTTTCCTAAAGATTTGGGAGCAGGAAAATTATGGATGAGGACCTGGAATTTGATAGATGCTCCCATAATTTAGGCTTGACTTCCCTGTCTTTAAAATGGATTTAGTGATAACAATAATCTGCCCTTTTACTGTTATTTGCTATTTAAATTAAATTATATATTCTTCCTTGCAAGAACTATTGCTAACTATGCATTTTAAGATTTTAACAACACATTGATTCCAACCATGGTTGAGGTCTTTCATCAGTACAGTAAGGCAAATCTTAGACAGTAATAAAATCAGCAGGTTGAATATATCCTATAATATAAGGCAGTAATAAGATAAGTATGTAAGATGAGTGTGGTTATTAAAAAGTGTATGAAGTCTTGAATTTCTGCTCTATGTCACGATCCATCATAAACCTCATTTTTCACTTAACAGAATCATACTGCACTGAGTGCTTATAGCATACCGCACCGTATCACAAAATACTATAGAATTTTGAACTTACAGTTAAGATTAGCAATATTCAGTAGATGTTTATGAAAAGGAAACCATATTGTTATTGTTTTTTGTATTTGTCATGGAAAAATTCAAGACTATCTATCTTGCACCTTTTTTATTTTGGGGAAATGCAGGTGGGGGCTCATTTACATATTAACCTGATAGGAAAACATCATTTAACATGAGAAATGGTATTAAAATAAGATATTTTTAGCTTCTGATACAGATGTTGCTATAGGTCCTGCAGTTGCTCCATGTTTCTAAAACAAATATTTGTAACTCTATCAATAAACAGATTGATCCATTCATTGTCTTTTGCTCATTAAAAACTTTTCCAGAGCTGAAATTGACATTTGTGATATTTCTCGCTGTATTGCCTGTTAATAATGTCTTCATTATATAGAGAGGAGTAAAACATTGCCACAAAATGATATGCCAGCAGCATTCTTTAACATACTACTTTTATTCACTTTAAGTAAGCAATGTGGTATTTCAAGAAAATTAAAAGGAACCAGGCTACTATGGAGTGTCTTTTAGAGAAAAACAGCTATAAATACTGATTTTAAAGTACTTTCAAAACCCAACATTCAAAGCATTTTCTAAATCCTGCTTTTGTACTTTCATCCATTCATTCAGAATGTCTTAGGCTTTACCATCATCATTTTTTAAGAGAACAGAAAATCACATACATTATGGAAGAAGAAAGGGTATGTATTTTGCCCATAAATTTTGCACATGTGCAAAATTAGAACAAATTCCAATAGTGACAAAGGTAGTGGGGAAAAAAGATTTTTTTTCATAGATATTATAAACCTTATTGAAGCAGGAAAGTAAAGAAAGTCTGGCGGATCTGTGGACTCTCCTCTGAAGTTTATAAAATCTACAACCTAAATATAACAATGAACTTTGAGTTCAGCAGTTTGATAGAGTTTTGCAGTTTCATCAGTATCTTAAGGGTTATTTTCCTATGTGTGACCTTGTTCAATAAAGATTTTTTTGAATCTTACGACCTGTCTTACACTTGTATTTAGGTTTCTTTTGGATTCTTGTCTACCTTGAAAGTAAAGTTTACTTTTCCTAAATCAATATATATTTACAGCACAAAACAACAACAAGGTTCAGTTGGGTAGAATCAAAATTTTTGAGAAACTGCAGGAAAAGAGAAACAGCATAACTGCAACAGCATATTAACATGGTTAAATCCTTAGCGGGCACAAGGGTGGAATAAACTCTGAAAGTCAATATGTCAGCATCTTGAGCTTATTTAACCTTAGTGAGATGGAGTCTATCAAATGTGAGTCAGGACCATAGATGGAGAATATATTTTGGCTTTTCAATTTTAATTAGTCCATTTGGACCAGAGTAGCAGCAAAATATGTTAAGTTTCAGTCTTCTGAGCTAAACTTAGGTTTCTAATTTTTTAAAAATACTGTATATAACAGATGATATACTAATTAAGCTATGCAGTTAGACAGCTGTTCTAGTGTAATAGCAACACTATAAAATATAAATGCACCTGGCATATTTTTTAACAGGAAAGAAAAAGCTCTTTCTCACACTGGTTTTACTCAGATCTTCTTTACACAAAAGAATGAAGCGTTCTTAATTAAGTATATTAGACAAGAAAATGACGTGTAAATTAACTCTTTTTTTTTCTGTTTAAGTAAAATGACTACTCCCCTGGTGTATATACTTATATATATATATATTTTTTTTTTTCCCTGATATAGAAGAGTGTTATCAGTGGCAGAAAATTTACATGGAAAAAAATGCACAAGAAAACAAAAAATGTTTACAAAAAAACTTTTTATCCAATGGGAAAGTTATGTTTTCCTGTACTATTACATTTTTTAAATATGTCTGCCAAAATGACCACTGCAATAGGAAAGGATGGCTGACTTTGATTTCATAATTAATTAAAAGATCAATGAGTATTCCGTACAGCTGGATGCTAAGCTATCCTAGAATCTAATTCTAGCTTTCTGATGTACAGTTTGGGGCTCTTTTTTTTTAAATGTCATGTAAAACTGACCGAGTAAGTTTACAGAATACCTAATGAGAAAACACTACATCATTCCTAGCACAGAGCACAAGCAAACAGTTTTATTCCTGTTTGTGCAGCTTAACCTTCTGCAAAAGTAATTAGGTCTATAATTAAAAAGCTATTTGGAATGATTAAAACCCTGTTATCTAGTGGCATTTGAAGACAAATGCAAATGTCAGAAAGGATGAATTAATTAAAATTACTATTGAAAAGAAAAAAAGTATATTAGTGTAAGGGCTAGAGGATGTTATTTACTGAAATGTTACAGTGTGAGGTAAAGTTACATTTTCAGAGGATATGGTGAAGGTTGAAACAATTTTATCTGGCATTTTGTGAAGTGATCCGTTACCATTCATAAATATATATTGTTTTGTATGAAAATGGCATGAATATATGGCTCAGTCCATATGCATAGTCCAGGGGCATAAGGAGTGCTCTCAGGAAGTATAACTTCTTCTCTACTTTTCAGTCCTGAACTGTCATGGGTCAGTAACGGTGAACAGATGCTGCAAGGCTGTGTCAGATCTCCCAGGGAAGGTGCAGGGTTGCCACAGGCATGTTTTCCTTCTTTCTCTTATGCCTCATGCAATGGATTGATTTCCCCATAGCTATCAATACTGACTGGATGTAGAGTAATAATTTACCAGATTTACAAAATAGTCACATGGAAGGTGGCATGGTGTCTCTTTAAAAACTCAGATTTTCCAAGGCTCATTACAGAGTTGCTCATGACAGATATGTCTTCATGGGGCAAACCAGAGTATGTGCCTACAGTAGATGCTTTGGATCACCCCTAGGAAGAAGCTATGGCTTTTCTCTGATGACAAAAAGATATGTTTAACGTTTGAATACCCTTTCTTTTGCCAGCATGACCTCTCAGGTGCTTTATCGCGCTTAGTGTGGAATCATGACAGCATTTCCTCTGTTTTGAGTGATTCCGTTTTGAGAGCATGAAGCACTCTTTATCTTATTCAATTAGTTACAGCATAAAAGTGTAATACAGCCAGCATCTCTTTGCCCTCCCATCAATGACAAAACACACTGTGCCAAAACATTTGTGGCAATTAGCACCCAGAAACTGCATATTTTAAAACAGTAAACTTGGTCTCAAGTGATTGTATGTTTGAACAAATGCGGTAATTAGCTTCTAGATTTAGTATTTTCACAGTGAAGTTTTTAGTTTACGTTCAATATATGGCTTAAATAGCAACTTACCATTTAAGGCAAACAGGCCATGTGCCAGCCTTATATTTTAAGGCTAGGATACTGATTACTAATAACAATTCTTCACACTGCAGTTGCTGAAAATAATGTTAAAACGTCCAGAGAAGATTAATTTTCAGTGCACACTTTCAAATATTAACGCAGGAGTTATCCAAGTTTCAATTACTTGCTCAGAGGCAACTACCTCAATTAATTCATATGACTTATTTTGACAATCTCTGCTTATTAGTCTTGTGTCTGTTCAATTTCATTATAAGGAGTTCAAGAGACACTTGATCAAGAATGGCTCCATGATGAAAAGAAAAAAGGACCCCGTGAAATACGAATGATCCATTAAATAGAGAACAGTATATCTGAGTGTCTTCAAGCAGCACTGTAGCAATGAGTCATTACTTCTCAAGCAGTAAGACTCATAAAAAGTGTTAAATGGTTTTCAAAAAATAATACAAATTCAAATTTGAAAAAACAATTGTCCTGCAATTGCTTTTCAGTTTGAAAATTTTAAGCTCTCTGCTGTCTTTAAAGGGCACAGGAAAGCTCATCTCAAATATCTTACCTAAATGACATTATCAGTTATGCAGTTTTATATAAAATACTATGCTATTGATTAAAATGCACACACTGTGGATTTTTGTTGTTGTTCTGACTGCATAGATATGAATAGTTTTTTGTTACCTCACAGACAACTGTGAGGTCAAACTAACCTAATATCCAGGTTTCTTCTTCATAGAAAGCAGATATATCTTGAGCACCATAGTGCTCAGTAAAGAAATGGGACTCAAGCCTGGGCACTCTGAAATGCTCTTAGACTCTCTGATTTATAAAGTCGCAAAATCTATCTGAAACCATGAGGAGAATCAGGTAGATTTACAAGTAGCATGGCAGAATCTGCTACATAACCAGAAGTGCCAGAGCTTTATATATCATACAGTGTAATAGCACTGTGCTGTTGTCTTCATTTTGCCACACATATACACTTTTTTAGTAAATTTTTCAGAATAATATGTAAAGAAATAGTAGGGATATCCATCGTGAACTCATAATATCCAGTGATCACAGCTGAGTGATCAATTTTTGACTGTACCTTCTTCAGATGCATTCTGTGTTTGTCTATTGCATTGTAAGTCCATTGGGGCTGGGACTGTAGCATATTATATGTTTTCACAATATTATTTTCACATATTTCAGGGTATTTAATATAAACTGAACCTTTTGAAAGTAATAAATTAGTTAACTAATTTCAGATCTCTTATCAAAAAAAAAGTTAGTGAAATTGTGTCTTTTTATTTCTTTTCGTTATAATATTAAATGATTCGATTAAATAATTAGCATTTTGAATGTATTACTGTTTATGTAAACTAAGCCTTCATTCTGCAAGTCTTTGTACAGAACACAGCAGGGAACACAATGCCATTAAATTTCAACTCCAGTGTAAGTCACGGCATTATCTGAACACAGGAAAGTCTAGGCTCAAGTCATAATCCTCTGCAGTGAGGTCTTGATTCTGAGACTCATTGCACTGTACAGAGTAAACAGAGAAAATATTAGAGTTGGTTACTTTAGTCTGCATGTAGGAGACACAGGTTACAAAATAAACTCTACTCATTCTCCTGTTATTTGTGCTTTTCCTTTCTTTGTCATAGGAAAAAATAGAAAATGTAACAGGGAGCGGTTGAAATGTGTTTGGAAAATATTTGTAAATTACCCCACACACATTTTGAAAATCAATTCCTTCACACAGTCAGGTATTAGTGAGGTGTTTCTTTGCCTGACTTCATTACTTCACCTAGCAAGGAGTCTTTTTTGTTTAATCCCACTCTTGCTAATATCCATATTGGCTGTGCAATGCGCATGTGAGCTGGTGTTCCATTTTTTGTGGGAAGCAGTTTAAAGAAACTAATAAAACCAGAGGAGTCATTTTGCCTTTCAGATAAGTCTCTCTAATGTATTATTAGAGAGAATAAAAAAAGTGTTCAAAAAAAGTGGTGTTTGCTTTTTTGCCTGTCTCTTTGATTGAATGCCATTGTATCCCACCATCAGAAGTCATTCAACTCTAATTTCATTATTTGCAGTAAACTGCAAGAATATAACAGGATATAACAACATAAGTCTTCTCTAACTTTTTGTCTGGAAAGTTATCCTGGGTACTTTTAGTATATGTTTTTAGTACAGAGAATTCTACACAGAGAAGTATCATATGACTTATTACAAAATCTATTGTTTCATTTCTTTTTTACCTAAACAGGCAGAATGGATCTCCTAGGGATGGTGCCTTTGCTCATTGGTTTTCCTGCAGCCTGATAAGCTTTGTAGTCTTTCAAGCTATACAAATGGTTATCTATCTCATCTCCTCACACTCTGTTTGGTGAGCTTATTTACACTGAATATATATTGACTACTGGCCATATACAACTATCTGTTTGTGATATGAATTACTTAGAGTCAGTCAAAATGAATTGTTGGAGCCAGTCAAAAACTGTGAAAAAAATCAGTGGGATTAATCTGATTTTCTTTATGAAGAAAATAAGATGATTGGTGACCACAGGGGAAGTAGGACATTCTTTTAGTGATGAGAAAAAAAAAAAAAACAGATTTAATAGCCATGGCATTCTCTTTGGTGCATCCTTCTCTGATACCTCACATGTATCCCTCCCATATATTTTGGGAAGTGACCTAAGATTTTGGATCAGTACCACAAAGCGTCTTTTGTGTGGGAAAAAACAAACAAACAAAAAAATCAGGGTATAGGAGCACCACAGCACATACTATTCTTTTTTTTTATGTAGGTAAAAAGTCAATGAATGAAGAAATCCTTGCATTACAGTGAGAAAACAGAATCAATTCAGCCAGGTGCTAGTTCCGGGAGATAGGATTTTACATTTAATGCCTCCTATCTAGCTTTACACATTTAAATGGCAATTCCCACCAATTTAAATGGCAATAGAAGCAACCATATGTAAATCTACTTTAGAAATACAAAAGGTAAGCTGACAGGAAATGTGATCCAAGCTGATTTCAGAAAGTGTCTGTATGCAAAGTCTAATGTTTAAGATGCTAAACCTTTCACAAGTACATTCTTGATTATTTTCATTATCACAGAATCACAGAGTAGTTGAGGTTGGAAAGGACCTCTGGAGATCATGTAGTCAGTCCAACCCCCCAGTTCCAGCAGGGACACCTGGAGCACTTGGCACAGGGTGGCATCCAGGCAGGTTTGGAAGATCTCCAGAGAAGGAGACTCCACAAGGTGTCTCTCTGGGCAGCCTGTTCTAGGGCTCTGTCTCTCTCACAGGAAAGAAGTTCTTCCTCACATGGAAATGATGCCATAAAGAACAGATCAATATAAGCAGCCACCAAAAACAAATGATGCTAAACCATCTACTTTTGCCAGCGATACTAAATATCACCTAAATATAATACCACTCCAATACGATGCCCTCTAATAATCTGTATTAATCCAAATTTGCACTCAGTTGGACTTTTACATCCTATGAATGACCAAAAAACAGAACCAACCAAACAACCAACTAACCAAAAAAAAAAAAAAAGCTAATCTTTATAATGGTAAAGTACTGAGGATGGATTTAAACTAAAAAAGAGGATCACACTCAGATTGCACCCGGGAGTGTCCTTGCTTTTCTAATTTACCTTACACACACTTCCTAATTTACTTTGCATCACACCTTTAGGGTAAAGAAAAGGGGCTGCTAGGTTGACTTTCTGTTCAAAGTATTCATACTTCTGAATAGCTTCACTCCTCACTAGGCAGGTGCTGTAATATCTGGCGATGTTCAAGGGAGACAGATTCTTTTGGAAAGTAAAATAATTAAATTTCAGAATATTTTACCTGTTTTCATATTTGTTAATTAACTGTTTTTTCATAGTAATGGTCTTCATGAGAATTATTATATCTGTAGAAATGGTATCCTCAGAGAAGAATGACCCAAGTTCCGAGAATAGTTCTATTGATTGTTGCAGAATTTTTGTAAGGGTAAATGTGCTCTGCCAGTTTTAACAAAGTCAAATAGATATGCAACAATCTTGTTCCTATATGACTAGATAGGTTTCTCTTTTCCAGTTGGACTCACTTTACCTTATAAGGTTTAACATCTATAATATTAATTTACAACATTCCAAGCAAACTTTTTTTCCCCCAGCTCAACAGATGTACAACCTAGACACAATCACTAAGTGTTACTTAGGCAGTCAGACAAAATCAACTCTTGTCAGTTTGGCATAACACTCCACTTTCTTTGGTTGAGTAGCTAAGCCTCTGATATAGTGCATAAAAAAACTTATTTAACAAGGGTTAAATAGCCATTGCTATTCTATAGACATTCTTTGGTATGAAGGAAAAGATTCTAAGATCATCCATTTACATGGTGAGTAGTGAAAGGAAGCACTTTTCACTTCAGGTTTTATTAAATTGTGAATAGATCATTGAAACTAGGGGGATAATAAAATACTCTTTAACTGCAAGACCTTCTAAAAGCAGGAAACACTATTATTTATGCAATATATATGATCCTTGCCTAAAATTAACTGGCACCAGATATTGCATTAAATAGAAACTGCAACAGATCAAATACAAGGAATTCATTGAACAGACTCTGAGTCATTAAAATCAAGGGAATTGTTCCAACGACTTCAGTGGGGCTAGCATTTTACCCTTTTATTGTATAATTGCATAATATTGCATTGCATAATAATGTAAAGAGCCTTCCTATATTGTGAGTAAGCAGACTTCTTATATCTACCTCTCGAAGACACTTATTTTTTTGTATTATTTCTTTCTCTTCCACTGGCAGTTCTACGAAAGTGATGAAAGAAGGTCCGTGTAGTTTCTTCCATTGAAGCAGAAGCAGCAATATACTGTAAATGGAAAGAGAAGGATGTGGATGTTTGAACTCTACTTCTTTTCCTACAACAATCTCAATCAGTTGTTCCTTAAACAGTCTCCCAAATATATATGCCACTCATGTTTCTAACGTCATAATGTCAAAAAAACATTCTCTTGCTGAATAGGACAGAAACCTTAACCATGAATATCGGTATAGTATCCTATCTCCATTTAAACATCCCTGTAAACTGGGTCTATGTTCTATACATAGGGGTATAAGGTTAAGTTTCAGGGAATCTAATTAAAAACCATTACACATCTTAGTTTAGGTTTCATCTCTTTCAGGTGACTTTTAAGCAAAGAGGTTTTTTTAAAATTATTCTGCAAGTCTAGATATTACAGATATCATATATATCACATGATATATATCATATATCATAGGTACCATGTATCATAGTTAATGTTCACATATTAGTTCAGGTTGTTCCTTAGCTAAACACACACCAAAAAAAATCAGAAATATTGGGACTCTTACTGATATTTTATGTTTTTTTTTTTTACTGATGTTTTATTAAATTTACAGTATTGCAATTCTTACTGATGCTTTATTAAATCGTTAATCTCTATTTATAACACCTCCTGAAGCTTCAGAAGGTTTATTTGGAAAAAAAAAGTCTTCCAGTTGATGAGTACTCAACGAAATACCAGAACTGACTTTGCAGAAACATGGATTTTAAATCTGAACTTTTCAAGCTGTGAAGGGCACATTTCCATTTCAACTCAGGATACCTAAAATACATCCAGAGCTTGGTTGGAAATATGTATGAGGACTACAGCTTTAGACATTCATAAATATACAGGCATGTTCTAAAATAAGTAGCATCTGTGGCAGTAAAGGCTACCTCTGCAGTATTAAATGTAGAAAGCTATCCTAATGATAGTTCATTCAGAAAACATTACTGGCAACTCTGGAGTATGGATATGTGAAATAAGAAGGTACATAGCTTGGCTACAAGAAAACAGAAATTTCCATTTCTCATTTTAAAAGATAAAGAACAGTCTTTAAAGGCATCAAAACAAATAATTAAAAAGAAAAAAAAAGACTTTTGGTAAGAAATTACAAGAAAGTTTTATTTTGCTAGATGTTTTAAGAGCAGTATTTTGACTATACTGTTTGTAACTTGGTTGAATATTCTGAAAAAAATCAATTTTGCATTAGGAACCACTTAAACACATTTTTCAACGACTACTATCTCTTATTTTCAAATGTCAAAGTCAAAACCAAACACTGAGGACAGAAGGCTCATGCAGAATAATGGATTTTTTCATGAGTATTTCCAATAACCTTTACCAAAAATCAATATACATGTTCATTGTTTCCAGATTGACAAAAAAAAAACACAAGTTGTTCAGCCTTCAGTAATCAGAAATATTTATCCTCAATATCAAAGGAATTCTGTGTTTGTTTTGCTCACACCGCTATTGTGCTTTCAATTGTATGCTGAAAGGAAAATTAAAATGTAAGCTATGTATTGTTGCATTAAAAAGAATAGCTGTATTGGTCCATATTTTTTCTGAATCTGGTGAAATAAATTGCTTATGCTAGCAGTCAGTCACAAAGAACATAAATCTAAATTTACAGTGGCTGACATCTGAATTTTTCTGAGGGATTCTATTTGTATATACTCAGCATGCGTTTTATTATCACAAACTTCCTTTATAAAAGACTTCACCAAAAAAGGCAATTCTTTCTGTCTTAACTAGTAAAAAACTCACACCTAACTCACCATTTCAATAGCACCAGCCATGCCCATAGAAATTGTTGTTTTGAGTATGATTATTGGCTATAGTAAAAAAATTGTGCTTTTGTGTGATAAAGCTTTTTTTTTTCTTTGTGTTTTGCAATTAAGCCATGCAATATGACAGGATGTATGTCACTTGCCTCAGATGGCCTATTAGGTTTAAAACTGAAGGCCAAGTGACAAAGCCATCTGTGCACTGATACTGTGTCTGTCTGATAGCATCTCCCATGGCTCTACTTCAAGGATTTATCTTTGTTAGCAAATGTCCTTGAGTAACATGTATACATATATGTGTGTGTGTGTATGAGTATATAATTGCCAAAAAAATGGAAAGTGATATATTAAACATATTGTGGCAATGCTCACAGGCTGAACACTCTTATTGCTTCCATACATGCTTTCAGTCTTCTTTACCAATGTACAGCTATATTATAAGGCCTGAAGACATATTATATAGTTACATAACAAACTGCAACATATCATTACTCACTTGTTAATTACTTCCATAATAAGCCCCCTAATATCAAAGAATAACATGTATTGTATATTGATGTGTTATTGTACACAATGTAGGACTTTGCATATATATTATACAGAATCACAGAATGGTTAAAGTTGGAAGGGACCTCTAGAGATCATGTAGTCCAACCCCCTGCTCCCGCAGGGACACCTAGAGCACATGGCACAGGGTGGCAACCAGGCGAGTTTGGAAGATCTCCAGAGAAGGAGACTCCACAAGGAGCCTCTCTGGGCAGCCTGTTCCAGGGCTCTATCACCCTCACAGTGAAGAAGTTCTTCCTCATATGGAGATGAAACCTCCTATGTTTTAATTTGTACCCATTAGCCTGTGTCCTGTTGCTGGCCACCACTGAGAAGAGTTTGGCCCCTTCCTCCCTACATTCTCCCCTCAGGTATTTATACATATTGATTAGATCTCCTCTCAAGTCTTCTCTTCTCTAGGCTACACAGACCCAGCTTGCTTAGTCTTTCTTCATAGGATGCTCTAGTCCCTTAATCATATTTGATGCTCTCCTCTGGACCCTCTCTAGAAGTTTCACATCACTCTTGTACTGGGGAGCCCTGAACTGTACACAATACTGCAGGTGCAGACTCACCAGAGCTGAGTAGAACTGAGTATACACCTATATATGTAATATATATAGATATAGTTTGGTATGTTTTGAGAATCATATTGAGATAAAACAGAATGAACAGGTCAGACAGAAGTAATCACATTTATTTATTCATCTTTTGTTAACATAATTAACCATCTTTTCGCTCAAAATAGCACACAAGCATGGAGTACTCCAAATGTAACAAGAAACAAATAAACATCCTTAGGAATCATAGAATCACAGAATGTTTAAGGTTGGAGGGACCTCTAGAGGTCATCTAGTCCAACCCCCCCTGAGCCCCCTGAACCACCTAGAGCACATGGCACAGGACTGCATCCAAGCAAGTCTTGAAGATCTCCAGAGAAGGAGACTCCACAACCTCTCTGGGCAGCCTGAAAAATAGAAAAAGGCTACAGTACCTGAATGAGTACAAATCACCATTGGCTGGAGCCCTCTTATAGTTTAGCTTCCAATGAAAATATAAACCAAGCCTTCAAAATGAAATGCATCATCAGGCAGGACTGAAAAAAAAATCCCACAAGCATAATTCATCCATCCTTCTAACTAGGCTAAAATAGTCAGATAAGTAGTTATTCATGCCTTTCTGGGTGAATGAGGGTGTTGAATGTGAATCTCTCACAGTCAGATTGAGGGTACCAAGCACAGGCCTATTATATAAAATAACAATTCTGTCTTGGTCAGTTCTGAGAGGGCAACATGGTTTCTTGGTCTTCCAAAAGCACAAATTAACAAGTGGAAGTTTCCAAGGCCGAAAACACTGGAGGTCCTAAAACTGTTTTCTGAGATGTATAGATTGAGCTGCATCACACTTTGAGGTGAAAATGAAATGACATTCTGCATACCAAGAGCATATTCATACTCCTACTTAGGCTATGAAAGTTCACAGTTGCCTAGTTGCTGATAAGGGAAAGAAGGAAAAAAAAAAAAAAAAAAAGAAAAGCAGCAGACCTTACTTTACTGTGCAGATGAATATTTTAAAAGCATTTTGATAGTTTTCTACTAAATCTAAATGATGATTAAGTAGAGCCATCTGATTTTATCCAGCCATGGTTTGGAATCAATGTAATAAGTACAACACAGCCTTTCTGTCTCTTTTGGCCCTCATGATACAAGAAAAACTGTGCATTTTCATCCAATTCCTTACTGATAATCCTTTGAGTGTACAGTTTCCCTTTCTCGCTGGACTATGCAGTCCTAGTTCATCAAAACTAGACAAGAAGGGGGATGGGGAGCGTCACATAGACACGGCAAACAGTACCACACAGCCAAGGTCAGATGGGATCCAGCGAGAGTATAGTAGTGGGGAAGTTAGGATAGGAAATAATTCTAGAGGGCACTCTGTCACCCTTCCTGGGGTACCTGCAGGCTCAGTTACTTCCCTGAAATGCCTGTATACCAATGCGCGAAGCATGGGGAATAAGCAAGATGAACTGGAGATCTGTGTGCGGTCCCAGCGCCACCATCTCATTGGAATCACAGAGATAGCTTGCACGACTGGAGCGCTTCCATGGAAGGCTATGTGCTCTTTAGGAAGGACAGGCTGGGAAGGCTAGGTGGTGGAGTTGCTCTTTATGTGAGAGAGCAACTGGAATGCACGGAGCTCAACCTGGGAGTAGACGATGAGTGAGTAAGGGTTAAAAGGCAGACTAATGTG
>VWPW01001142.1:0-22958 GCA_013389825.1 Crypturellus undulatus | reverse complement strand
GCTGTGTTGCCACCTCCTGTTCCATTTCGAGACAGTCTTCGTGAGGGGTTTTCCGTTCCGTCAAGTCCCGGGCCCCGCGTCTTACCCGCCATTGTCCTGTTTTGTGATGTCTTTGAGTCCCTGTTCGGGCGCCAAATGTTGCGGCGAGCGAGGCGAAGCTTCGGGATTACCAGACTAAGACTCAATGTGAGTTATATCCAGCTCCGTTTATTTTGCGTTAGCGCTGTCCTTTTATACACTGAGCGCTTCAGACTCGCTTCAGACTCGAATGTGTATCTAGCTGACTGGTAGATAAGCGCAAGGAAGAGATAATGGTTCCTTTCTCTTCATTGTTTACCATGGCTATCTTCTTCCAGCCAGTCCCCCTGGCTATCTTCTTCCTGCCAGTTCCCCTGGCTATCTTCTTCCTGTTTATCTTGCTCTAATCCTTTTAGTCAGGTACGGGCCCAGGGCACTCCCCTGTACCAGCCAGTCCCCCTCATTAGTTATCTACTATTTCAAGGCCAGTTATTTCAGAAGAACATCAAGATATCAATAATGGCTTCATTCACTATTGCTGTTAATAGGGACAGAACTTACTGTAATGCAGAGACAAACTAAAAAATATGCCATCACATTACTTTAAGCAAATATTGACATGCATGACATGCAGAAGGGCAATGAATAGCTGAAGCTTTCTGTTACTAGCCCGCTGCTCGTTTTGGGGGTATGCTGCCTCTCTTTACTCACACCTACCACCAGAATGCCCATTAATTGAAACATTAACCAGGTCAGCCAAGGGGTCCAGGCAACCACAATTCTATAGACAAAAAATGAAAAGCATTGAGGAAATTCAAGATTACAGTACTTACAACTGCTTATATTTAGCCACTATAAGATTCCCTTACCTCTAATTTAGAATCTGATTTAGGTTAATAAAAAGTAAATAATTAACAATATACTTATATCTCCATTTCCTGGTGATTCCATTTTGTAACTCAAGATCAGTTTCTGCCCATGTCCTAGCAACATGGGCAAATATCATGCTTTATCCAGTGCTCAAAATATATAAGTTTCCAAAATGATACTGAATCTACAAGAGGGAAGGAAGGGAGAAAGTCAATTCAGTACAGTTAATCTAAGCACAATATAAGTGTGGGTCAAAGAATATATGGGTCTGTTACCTTGCTAGCACTCTTGTGCTTCCAAGTGCCCTACGCTTTCAAGTTTTATTTTCCTTTTTAAAAATATAAAAGGGTAAAAAAGGAAGTTTACAGCATAGCATTTATACATATTCTAATAAATCTCTCACTAGGTTGGCAACTTCAGTATTGAAAAGCTTGAGCCAATTCAAAAGTAATTCTTAGTCTCTTCATAAATTTGCTACTGTGATTACAACTGGAACTCCTAGTGTAGCATACTAAAGGCAGAATATTTATGAGAAAAACTATTATAGAACGAGATGTATTTTAATACAGAAGAATGAGATGTGTACATGCATACATAAATATGCCAGCAGTTATATTTTTTCTAGGTCATTTAAAGTATTTCTGTATTACTTAAAAGTGCCAGCCATTATGGCTAGGATCCTGCAGAAGAATTACATGGACCTAACTACAACATGTAATTTTGTGTATAGTGCTGTCATATACATGAGAAAGCTATGCAGCACAGCCCAATTTCTACTCACAGATTTAAACAAGTCTGTTAAAATGGGGAAGCTGAAGGGAAGTATTAAGATCCTAATGGTAATTTCATTTTAAAAGGTAAATTCCAGATTGATAAAAAAACAATAATACAGATGGTGAATGTGTGTGTATAAAGAAAGGGGAGTTATCCACTAGGAGAGGCCATGTAATACACTGTATTGAGTTTAAAAGTTAAGTGAGACAATATCTTTTTCTGCAGTGTAAACACAAAAAAAATGCCAGCATTCTGACTGCAAACAAGAACTGGGGAAGAAACAGAATAGCAAAGGAAAAGCTTAGAGCAAGACTTACAAACCTCATATTACATTTGAGCCAGAAAACACAAACATGCTTTCAAGTGTTATTCAATTATTCTTTACAAACTGAAAATCCACCAAATTCATATTCCAAATAAACTTCTGTCAATGCTCCTTAAAATACAAGGAAATATGCCTAATTAAGGATTATCCTGACTACCAAATATGAAAGCCAAATTGTACTTTTCTCTTTGGTAACTGCAAAATCTTCTACCTGTGAAGTACTTGTAATTTTGCCTTCTAAGAAAAAGTTGCTATTACACTTTAAACAGGTAAGCAGCTGGTGATATTTCTACTACAATAATTGATAAATTGTTTTTCCTCCCTCAGTCAAAAACTCTCAGGACTTTAAATCAGTAAGTTATCTGATGCCCACATTCTATTTTAATGTTTCTAATAGTTCCATTGCACATATAAATCTACTACACAACCACATTTGCATTTAAAGAGAATCTCCTTGTCTTTATTATGCACCTGCTCCATGTAAGTCCACCTCTTCTGCCTTTGAGAGAAAAAAACATCTGCCAGAATGAGTGCAATCCTAGGCACAACCCTCCAAGTCTTCTTATTGGTCATCTAAGAAAATGCATTTCCTTTTAATTATGGTGCTCTTTTGATAAGAGTTGAAAAGAACAATTACATTCCATTCTCAAAAAAATCTCACATTTAAAATATACATTTCAATTGTATAAGATCAAAAATATACTTCAATATTTTTTTAACTGTGGAGAAAACCACTGTATTTAATAAATGATATACAATAAAGCATTGACAAACCAGTTCCTTAAAAAAAATTAAAAAAAAAAAAGAAATTCTTTATTTTACTTAACTAACACAACTGCAAGAAGAAGGAAGAGGAGAGAGGGAAGAACCTGGTATTTTACTTTTAACTGTACTCTGAAATAAATGTATGTTTATTCTAATAAAGTTGAAATAAAAAAGGTAGGTTCTCCCCTTGCTTTATCTCTTTGCTCCTGTAACCATGTTATCAATTCATGGATTGCTCCTAGAGCTTCAAGAGTGGAATGAGGGACAGACAGTGGTGGAAATAAAACTCTACTTGCACATCCCATTGGGTCAGTATTTAAGTGGGTAAAGGAAGAAAATATGCTGTATCCCACAAAGACTATTGGAACTAATCCTCCTCATACCAGTGATGCACAGGATACAGATATCTATATCACCCTCCCAACTATCCACAATGCCAAACAATCCCACAATTGTATGTACAGCTGTGTCAAAGGAAGGAAACTAGAACAATTGCAGTGGGGCTGTCAGGCTGTCCTCTTCCTGCTTCAGATTAGAAAAGCATTCAATTAGGGCACAGTTGCTGAGTATGTGGATACAAGAAGCCTGGGAAGTCCTGGAAGAGGACTGTGTGAGAATGAGCAGTAGTAGCATGAGTAGCATTATACCTCAGGTACATGGAAGAAGATGTGATCCCAATATGTCACCTTGTGCTACAAAGTTCACCATGGGGGCAGGTGTGAGTTCTCAGAGAGACTAGACATTTGGGAAGCAGAAGGGTAATAAGAGAGACTACTACAGTACTTGACACTCTGTTGATGCCTTGTGTATTGGAGATGGAAATTTCTATGATCTGTAGAGTCATAAAAATCTCCTGTGGGAAGCAGAGGCCAGACCTTGAGAAAGAAGATGTTTGCCTGCCTGGGCTGAGCGATAAGGAGCATGGATGCAGCTGCTCAGCCCAGTTCACAGGCAGCCCCCTCCGAAAACCCTGTTGAAGACGGCCGCTCGACCGGGCTTGTAGCCAACTTAACTGCAGACGTCCTCCAAACTAGCTTTGGAGGTCAAACACCCGAAAATGAGGAAGAAGATGAGGAAGGCAGGACCCTCGAATTGAGGGCTGGGACCCCCGACTGGCATGCGCGCCTGCACACCCATGGGGGAGAGTTGCGCAACTGAAGGCGGAGTTTGTCCGTCCCCGGCCTGCCTCCTGGGTCATACTGACCCTACGTGCCAGGATGTACCGGGCATAAGAGGACAGTGAGGAGAGAGGAGGGGTAAAGGAGAAACTCCTAACTCTGAGGCCTGTGCTGTCTCCGTGGGAGCTGGTCAGCATCTCTCTCTCTCTCTCTGACCTGCCAGCTCAAGTTGGACGACAAGTTGACCATGAGGCAGCAGTGTGCCCTCGTGGCCAAAAAGGCCAATGGCATCCTGGGATGCATTAAGAGGAGCATCTCCAGCAGGTCGAGGGAGATAATCCCGCCCCTCTACTCAGCCCTGGTAAGGCCACATCTGGAGTACTGTGTCCAGTTCTGGGCCCCCCAGTACAAGAGGGATGTGGAGCTGCTGGAGAGAGTCCAGCGCAGGGCGACTAGGATGATCAGGGGCCTGGAACATCTGCCCTATGAGGAGAGGCTGAGGGAGCTGGGCCTGTTCAGCCTGGAGAAGAGAAGGCTGAGAGGGGATGTAATCAGTGTCTATAAGTGCCTCAAGGGAGGCAGTGAGGAGAATGGGGCTGGCCTCTTTTCACTGGTGGTCACCGACAGAACTAGAGGAAATGGTCACAAACTGAAGCATCAAGTTCCACAGGAACTTAAGGAAAAACGTCTTGACGGTGAGGGTGACAGAGCCCTGGAACAGGCTACCCAGAGAGGTTGTGGAGTCTCCTTCTCTGGAGATCTTCAAGACCCGCTTGGATGCGGTCCTGTGCCATGTGCTCTAGGTGGTCCTGTGTGTGCAGGGGGGTTGGACTAGATGACCCCTAGAGGTCCCTTCCAACCTTAGGCATTCTATGATTCTATGTTCGGCTCCAGTATCCCACCGGCAGGTATCACCTTGTGAGTAGTTATCTATACTTTGCTTCTTTTATGCACTTTCACCTGAATAGATGCTCGATATAGTCACCTCGTTCTGTGTGATTATTGCCGAATCCCGAGCCCATCTGGAACAGGGGGTGGCCAAGCTCCAGTGTCTGAAGGGTTCCAATGTAACATTGCTCACTGAGATGATCAACCCTTCATTACATGTACCGTTCATTGGTCGGAACAAATAAATAGACAAACAGTTTGTGCCTTGGTGGACACGGGAGTGGAGGTCACAATAGTGCACGGGAACCCAGAAAAGCATAGGGGTGAAGTAACCCATCTGGGGTTTGGGTAACCAGCCCGTCAAGGGAAAACGTGTGTCCTACTGCCGTCAAGCTGTACACCAGACTCTTGAAGCTGCTGGGGTGCTGCGACCAGGGAAGGTCCAGATGATCCAATCAGAGTGCTCAACAATAGAGGGTTGTCCAAAGAGTTGACTCCCCTTACCCTGATGAGAGGGATACTCCGTGTGAATTGTGCGGTAGCCACCTCGACTGTAGCATATGAATCTGGAGCAAACTCTAGTCTCTTCCCTGCTAGGGAAGGGTTGGTATTAAACCATAGAGGAATACTTGAATGGGACCCCAGAGAGGGGGCCAAGAATTGAAATAACCTCCCCCCCCACCCCCATCCATCCCCCCCTCCCTGTTCCTGCCGCAAGTGGACCAGATGTTGAGGGGGAGAAGGATTGGGAGTTGTACTACATAGTTTAGTATAGGAAACAAGAATGATGTGACAGTCAAGCTCCAGTACAAGGGCTAGGGAAGAAATTGAACAAAATAATGTGTCCCTCTCTCTTAGTTGCACCCAGGCCCAGACATGGGTGCAGAGTGTCGTTGCAGGTATATTGAGAGACGGAGACAACGGAGTCCTCCCCACTGAGATCTGAAAAATCGTGTGGGACGCGACCATGGAGGAATAGCAACAGCTTAAAGCGTGGTGGAGACCTGTGACCTTCACCCACGACCAGGTCCTCAGCGCAGTCATCGCCTACATACTGACCGTGGCGGATGTCTGTGTTCTACTCGCCCCCCCTGCCCAAGAATATGGGCAAGGGTGTCTGATAAAAAATGGCAATTGGTAGATCTAGAAGCCTGTATTTTAGAACAGGGGCTGGGGTTCATATGCGAAGATGATGCCCTTAAGGCAAGCGATGTTTGTNCTTAAGGCAAGCGATGTTTGCCTTGATACCAAAGAGGGCGTATCCCATTTTGGGATTAATCCGCTGAGTAGTAATAAAACTGCATTAGCTTATATAGGGAAAGGTGTTTTAGAAAATGCTAAGGCAGAAGCTAAAAAGATCCTAATAACTGTGCATCGTGATGGCAACAGGATAAAGCAGGTGATGGAATGGATTAAGATGTGGGAGGCCACCACTGATGGGAAATTTTCTTTGGCTGGTGACCCACAGCAACCGGCATGTTCAACGCACTGCTTCATCCTGTCACAGTTATACTACTGATGCGAATCTGTGTGCGTGTTGCCATAATAGTGGCCTGCTACTGCATGAGGCAAGTGAGACACTACCTTGATGACCAACTGAAAAGCCTAAGTGCCTCCTACCATAGCCAAGGACAAGATTGGGTTGGCCTCTGTGTTTGCCACCAAGAAGAACCTTGAGCTCCGCTGTTGGCTGCAACCCATGAGGCGTTGAGCGGTGGGGACACATGCCAGGCCAGGCCTTGATGTGAGTGACGGTCACCTCTCTCTGAGGGCCTTCTAGGAGGTGAGTGTAGGCCAAGCAGCCTGCTACTGGCATGAGTGACAGTTAGCATAAGTAACTGGTGACTAAGTACACAGAACTCACCTGTAAAGTGCTTATGCTAACTCACACATAGGCCTGCCAGACTGCTTATGCCAATCTGAACAGTAGGGCAACTTACCATTTTACAGACCTCCCCCCTCCCAAAAAAAAAAAAAAAAAAGAAAGAGAGAGAGATTCAGGAACATCTTCATTGCCCATGACAGGGTGCACCAGGCATAGAGAGGACAGTGTGAAGAGAGAGGGAAGGAACCTCTAACTCTGAGGCCTGTGCTGTCTCCACAGCAGCTGGTCAGCAACTCCCTCTCTGATCTGCCAGCTCGAGAGGATGTTCAGCTCCAGTATGCTGTAGGCAGGTATCACCTCGTGAGTAATTATCCATACTTTGCTGCTTTTATGTGCTTTCACCTGAATAAATGCTTGATGTAGTCACCTTGTTTTGTGTGATTATTGCTGAATCCTGAGCCCATCCGGAACAGCATATTTCCTGTATCCTAATTTTCACATTGCATATGTGTAAATATATGAAAAATAAAAACATTCCATGTGGATAGTGTAGCATGAACCATGTTGCCTTTTGTGTAGGAATATTACTAAATTGGTAAAGTGCAACTTACACTCTACAACATGTGAAGGAAGAAAGAGTGGATGTCAGTAGGCCAATTATAGGTGAACCAGTCATGACGCTGCGTGGAATTAAATATACTAATCAGATTCTGAGCTTAAGGGACAGAAATAGAAAAATAAGTAGAGCAAGACTGTAAATAGTGTTGCTTCCTCTTTTATCTTTTCACATACCTAATATTATTAACTTAGACTTTGCAGACAAAACTGACATTCTGTAAAGCATTTGCCCAAGTAAGTTGAGTTGAACATTATTTTTCACAGTTGTTTTAGCTGTTAAGGGTTAAACAGCCAACAGTCCTTTTTTGCTTCAGCGACTGGAAGGATACATATATAGAACACATTGCTCTTGACCAAGGTTGACAGTGCAGAGTGGATAAGTGCAAAGGGAAAAAAAAAGTGAATGTGTTATCCTATTAAGCCATGGCAAGGTAGCCAGCCCATCCTTCATTAGCTTAGAAAACCAAACTCTTCACGGATACTCAGAATAGCAAACGAGTAGCTGAGAAAACCCCATCTTGACTCATAGCAACAGTAAGTATAAATATCTTTTTATTTTACATGGCACCCATAAGTGTCAGGTATTGTTTTATAGATACTTAATTGCTGTAAGTCATTATATCTTTTATAAAATACAGAGTTTCTGTATTGCTTTTACACAGTAGGTGCAATTTAAAGAATTCAGATTATACTTGAGTATGTAGTTTAGGTTTGTGAATAAATATGAATAATGGCTTCCTAAATAGAAGAGATTTTTAAGGTGGATTTATCATTCCTAAAGTATGCCTGTCATCTTATTTACAAGCGGATAGGGACTTAAAATGTAGTAATATATATTTTAAGAACTGAAAGCCTACTTAAACAAACTTCAATTTGTTATTTGTGCTGTCTTTATCCACAAAGACCATTTCAGATGTGGAAGGTGAAGAATGCTATGGTAAGGTCTAGGACATATTGGTAATGAAGGAATTTTACATACCTTTGAGTAGAGAAGCTGGCAATCTCAGCTTGCAGCACTTGGAGAGATGGGGATGGAAGGGCCTCCTCCATACTAAACCACTCCAAGAAAAGTGTTTTTCCTATTCCTCTTTAAGGAGGGAAATACTCTACCAGTGGATCCCTCCCTTGCAGTTTGGTGAAGAAACAAAAATTTTCTCAACACACCTCCATTGAACTAAGAACAAGCCTGTGAAATATTAAACACTCCACTTTTTGGTTATCCCTTCTCCTATTCTATGCTCCTACACACTATAAATTCCGTTCCTCCACAAAGTGACCTTGGAAACTGCTTAGTCCAAAAATAAGGTAGGTAGGATGTACTCTAAGCTCTCCCATTACAGTGAATGGAAACTGAAACATGGAAACTAGGATCATTCTTTTTTTCTTATGGCACTTTATAAGAAAACAAAGATTTTCTCAATCATCATTTATAGTCTGTAGTTACACAGTTGCTCTCAAAATAACCAGCTAACTCACTTCCAAAGAAAATTAACTGTAGTAATATATTAACTGTTGCACATGTTATTGATAAGCAGAGTTTCAAGTAAAATAAAAGAGGTTTGGGGAGGGTTACATTATTATGGTGAGACTAAATTCTGAAATTCAAAAAATGACCATAGGGTGGCTTGACAACATTGGTGGCAGTACCATCTTTTACAATAGAATTTATATTTCCTGCTATTGGAAAGAGCAGGAGCAGGGTGTTACTGTGAGATTTCTACTAACTTCATGTCCATTTGCCACATCACATCTGAAGTGCATTTCACCTACCTGTTCTTGTGGTTCATACCAACAAAGTTTGATTTATGTACCAAAACAACAGCAACAAACGTGACAGAGTGCAAGAGAAAATGTGAATATGACAAACTTATTGACAAGAAAAGCTCTGCTCAAATTGGCTGTTTTTCATTTGGCCTCCAAAAAGGAGTAGAAATGCTCAAACAGCTGGGGCAGCCATGGTAATTTATGAGGAAAATTTTAGTGAGAACAGAATGTTGTTTGTTTGGTTTTTTTAATCCAATATAACAGATGCAATGCACAATAAAGTAAGCTGTCCAGGCCACTTGTAAAAATATGTATTTTATACACACATAGTAAATACATGAACATCCATTATATTGAATTTATACCATTGAAAAGCTGAACTATAATTTTTGTATGCATCTGAAGGCATTTGCATTCCCACTAAAAATAATCTGGAAAATACTTGACTGACTCACTACTTTATTAGCCTTTTTAAAACGAAAGCAAAGAGCAATATGTGGGAAGGGAGATCTTTTAAATGTGATAACCAGAATAGCATACCAGCTATTCCTCTGAAAAAGTCAGTCAAAACCTGTTTCACAGTATCTGTCTAATGTCACTTGTTGCTTACATTAAACTAATGTAAAATCCTAATTCCACGGAGTTTGAGTTGCCTGAATGTGGTCCTTGATACTACAAGTGATGTTCTTAGTTGCTCAGAAAACAATCTTTCCTGAGGATCAGAAATGCAGTAGAAACATTACTGACTGCTGTTCGCTTGTCTTCTGATGAGCTGAAAAAGCAAGATCCTGATTCGATGTGGTTATTAAATATTTTGCAGCACATTTCATGAAATAAAGGTTAATCACCCCATTTTAGTACAATTGCTGAATAATTTCACTTATCCATGCTTTTCTAAGTATTCAATGTGAATGTACTCTTCTCATATAATTGAGTACTGTCAGATAACTACCAAGGCTCCATCTGCATGGAAGCTGATTCTTTGCAGCCACATCAGTCATGTATTAATTTTGTGAAATGCCTTAGGGTCCTGTTACTCCTCCATACGTATCCCGTGGCTCCTATCCAGTGGCTCAATGTCTGTATTCTCATTTAAGGTAACTGGACTAGTGAACACTCAGCTTCTCCCAAGGAGTGTGTGGCAGTGGATAGTACTGTCCCCAATTACAGGCCTTACCCTGCAGTCCTGATGCCTTCAACTAATCATTACCCCAGGCAATGGGACTACTCATATGACTAGAATCAAAGGTGATGAGATTGCTAAATCTGTTAAACTCAGCACATCCCAGATGGAGAACCAACAAAGCAAGAATAAGGAAAGAGAATAAGCAAATGAGCAACAAAAGGAGAAAGTATAATTTACCATTTGGAAATGTAGCAGAGACAATAAATCTATCCAGTATTCCAAATGTCCTAAGAACCATTGTCCTTCAGCCATCCATTCAGTAGATGACAATAAGAAATACAAGATATCCTCCAAACATAAAATCCAGACTGCCGCTAGCAAAGATGCCTGCCTGAAAATGAATATTGAAGGCAAAGAAATGGTGAAGTACACCAACAGAAAGAAGTATGTGCTGGTTAACATCAAACCCAGCGGGCAGGCACACACCAAAAACTGCAACGACAACCACGAAGATACATATTGGAGTGTAACAGATTATTTGACAGTGGAGGCGCCATGCAACGGAGATGGTGAGTCATGTTTCAGTCTGTTATAAACGGACAAATCCTCTGAGCCAATTGATTTGCCAGTATGCTTTATTGTAAATAGCAAGCAAGCAGCGCTGGGCGGCCGGGGAGTCTCTGCTCTACCAACGGCGCGCCCCGTAGCCCGTGGAAGCACCTTTTTTATCCCTTTCTTATCTCTGTTTCTCGAAAGTTCCTTCTTTTCTGCGCATGTCCTTCCTTGTTGCTAGGGGGTCTTTTAAACCCCCCTGGTGGTCTTCTTGATGAAGGCTCCTCTTCTTCCTCAGTGAACTTTTCCCTTCAGTGAACCTTTCCCTTCTTAAAGTTAACGGGCATGCACTTTTTGAGTCCCGTTGTTTTCATTCCCAACAGTTTGCTTACAGAACTTTTTGTACTCCCTCACATTTGCTCATTCGCACAAACCGCTTTTTTTTCACGGATTACATTCCTGTTTATCACAATTCTTCACAAGAAGGACAACTTGACATCTTTGGATGGCTGCCTACTTCTCCCTCCCCCAGAAGAGTTTGCCAACTGTGACACAACACACCTGGATACTATTTCAGAGGAGGTGTCTTGGTACTCTGAGAATGATAGAAGAGACTCCGACAGTCTCTGCAGCCTTGAGAATGTGGGAGGAAGAAAATTACTTCTGTCAACATGATAAAAAGGAGTATGAAGACCATGCCTGAAAAGGAAGATGTTTCAAAAGATATAACAATTTTCTCAAAATTGAATAACAGAAACATTCTAGATAGATAATAATATCTTGAATAAGCCCAACTTTGATAAGGAATTCATCATTAAGAGCAGTAGAACAGTTGAAGAAAGAAATATCAGCAACTATGTCAGTGACACTGGGCAAAAAGCAGCAAGAAGAAAGTCTTTTCCAGATACTATCCTGTATGTGCTATCTCCAGTTCATCCTAGAAGAGATTCTGGCTTTTATTCATTGCCATCTTTATCCTTAAAAGTATTATGTAAGGAGGTCAAACTGAGAGACATCTATGGCAAGAACTTGCACATTCATACTAGCAGTACAGAAGTTGGTAAGTGTTCTGACTTCACCTCCTCTCCGAGGAGTTTGAGAAGTCCTAAGTCTTCCTATCAGTACGCTTTCACCTCCTTTGATCATAACATTACCATTTATCCACCTCAAAGTCTAGATTATGCTTGTTTACTAACTGCATATGCCAACTATATAGGCCAAAGTGAAGAAACAGAAGAAACTCTATTGAAGACTCTGTTCTAGTGACAATGTAAATAAGAAACAAGAAAATAAATGTGTGGAGCCTCTGAGAAACCTAGCCATACAGGAGGAAGATACAGAGTCTACCGAAAGCATTTTAGATGAAGGGCCACCTGAGTACAATCATCTAGAAAAGCAGGCAGATTTGCAGCTGACACAAGTCTCTTCACCTTCTCCAACCCCACCAGGTGAGCTCCTTAGTGACAAGGAAAGCAGTGATGATGCAGCTACCAAATGTGTTCCAAACCAACTTCTAGCCTCTGCAGAGCCTGCAAGAACAGAGAACAGGAGAGAATCAAAAATGACTGTAGAGATAGAACAAAGACTTATCATCCAAGGTGACAAAAAATTCATACCTGATTCCTTTGGCCCTCAAGTTAGAAAGGAGCCTAACCTTCCCTGTAGTATACAAAAAAAACCTTGCTTTTAGATCCTGAAGAGCTTGACATGGAAAATGAACTGGACAACCTGAATGAGATACAGAACAGATGTGGGAACATCCTTGATGAAGCTAATTGCCATAGCGATTCTGCACAGGCTGCTGCATTACCTGCTTCTTCAGCATGCACAGAAGAGATTTTCACAGAACATTCATATATCAAGGAAACAACCAAGAGCCTTTGCAGCAAACGGTTATCCGACAACAGCTTCAGGAGAGAGCCTGGAGCACATCAGCCACATCAGTTAGCCAAATACACCTCTGAGGAGACCGAGAAGACTGAGAAGAAGCCCAAAATGAAGGGGGATTGTGGGGGTTGTAGCCGTATTGTTAACAAGACGTATTGCACGTGACAGAAGCAGAGATAAGGAATAGCGGACGGAAGATCTCGCGATGTCACAGAAAGGGCAAGGGTTTAACCATATTAGGGCAAAAAGTGATATCCAGAACCTGATTGGTGCATAAGACAACTTCCGCCTTGGCAGAAGTTATAAAAACCAGCAGCGTATTTCAATAAACGTCATTTGGCATATCATCTCATAGGTGTCAGTGCTTCTTGACCCTGAGGTGGATGGCCTCAGAATTCCCTCTAGAACCACGGGCAACCACCACGGGTTGATACGAATCCGACAGGGGATTTTCAGCAGAAAACAGATATCCCTCCATCATCAATAAAACAGATTAGTCAGAAAGGTACGTGCTCTAAGATTTCTGGATTTAGTATCACTTAGGCACCTCCTCTGTAGTTGGCTTAGTACTTTATTGAAATCTATTTGAGAAAAGGAAAGGGATCATATTGGTATGCTTAACTATCTGGCTACATTATAGAGTTATCGTACTGAGGATCCTAGGAGCTGTCTTGAACAGTCAAGTAAGTTTTAATAAAAAAAAATTAAAAAAATTAGTACAGCTTTGCTCAAGAAGTGAGTTTTCTACAATAAACACTAAGCCACATTAATAAGTTGTGCAAGCAAAATAGCTAATACCATGCAAACATGCATCCACATATTTTGACATATTTTGCAGATATTGTTGAGGAGGGACCACAACGAGATGATGTTGTTGGCCTTTGAGGGACCACAGGGGAGCAAGTTCCCCTAGGGTCCCAAAGAAACCCTTCTTTTTGACTCCAGAATAGAGCGCATCTATCAGGCTTGGACACTAGGAGTTTCACAGTGTATGAAAATATGTAATTTTGATCATGGGGGAAATACTTTTAAAAATCATTTGTTAAAAGAACCTGGAAAGTTTTTAATAACATTCTTCATTCACACTATCTACAGAAAATATTGATATGTCCACCAAGTTCACTATTTTGGTACTGCCAGTGGGGATCTCAAAACTACCAAAAACCTGCTATTGACTAGATAGAGATATATGTATACTCTTTGTACACAAAAATAAACAGAAAATTAATTTATGAAATTGCTTTAGAAGTGCAGAAAGAAGACACTGAAGGAAGTCATCAGAATAAGGGAAAAAAATCTAGCTTCCACCTGTGCCAGGAATAGTGGCTTAGCTTGGAAATGCTGACAAGGAAACAGCTAAGGAGTAGAAAGAAAATCTTGTTTTGATTCTAGCAAGGCTTTCTAACCAAAAGCTACATGTTTTCCTCACTCGTTGCAGCGAGCCATTTTTGTATTGCTATTCCATTCTATCATCTCAGGCATGCTCAGGAAATCTTGATCTACACATTAGACCTCGGGGTTTAAATATGTTGCACAGAAATGCACTTAGCTCACAACAGCAAGGTTTTCTTGGTTTTGTTCCCCTCTCTTTCCATTTCTCCCTGGCTGAGGCTTTTCTGTGCATGTGCTATGTGCTGACTCTTAGCTATCACCTCACCTGGTTTGGGTCACCCAGTATCTAAAGCTTTGGCCTCCTTTTAGTCCATGGATAAATTTGAATTTTGCATAGATGTTATTTCTGCAGGGGTCCCACCTTAAATAAGTAAGCATTTGTATCCAGGAGGGAAAAAAAAGAAAAAAAAAAAAAAAAAGGAGGGGACAGCATTTAAAGTTTTCAAAGTGATTAATGTGAATTAGAGTCTGTTTGGAATGGGGGACTAACAAATTAATTAGCCAAGTCTTTGGGCACAAGTGGCAGCGTCGGGCTTCCTGTGCTCAATAGCTGAATGATGCTGAAAGAGAAAGATGATAATTTTCAGCAAAGGGAGACTACATGTAGAACAGAGGGGGAAAAAAAATAGAGAAAAACATTGTGAAAAGGACTAGCAGGTAGAGTCCAGACAATATAAAAATCTGCTGACGATGTGAGAACTTAGGAAGTCAGACGGACAAGGGCTCATGTAAAAGGCATTTCAAGAAATCCTTTACTAACTCACTAATAACCAGTTGTCTTGGAAAAGGGACTCCATGACACATGTTGGTGACAGTGATCTGAGTGAGGCCAGAATGAGACAGAAAGGACAAGGGTGTTACTGAACCAAGAGCTGCACTCTTTGTGAAAAATTTCTTTCTTCTAAAAAGATACAGTTTATGAATGTTTTCAGTACTATTTGGTATTTTCGTTTCTGTGTTTGCAAACAGGCTACTCATATTTACAATGTGGAAATTTAAAATGGGATAATTGCCTGAGCATATTCTGAAAATTATGTCTTACACCTATTTCTCACAAGCAACATCTGATTATAATTTAGACCTGAAATCAGAACTGAATAAGACCAGAAGGCTGCCTTTGTTGAAAGGCACCAGAGCCAGCAACAGCTCCCAGGAAGAAGCAATAGACCAATGGGCCAGGCGGCGGAAACAGTTCAAAGACAGCAAAAAATGCAGTTCAGCTGGAGGAAGCTCCATAAACAGCATGATCACTGAGGGATCAAGCGAGTACATTAGTCTGGCAACTGTATTTTTTTTTCCTCCTGTTTGTGACTGATACCCTGTTAAGATTATCAGCCATGGACATGGATCTTCAGTTCATAATCTGAGCCTCCACCTCGATCCTTACTGCGAGCAATGACACTTGATCCAATGTATCCCTTCCTCAGCATGGGATTTAGGTTCCTTCTTTCCTCTTCATACATGAGAGCAAACAATCTGATTGATAAAAAGTAAGTGGCATCATCCTTGACCATACACAATTAGTTACAGGACAGGCTCTAAACAAACAGGCAACTGCTCATGGCAAAAGTGTCACAGTCTCATTGCCTACTTTGCTTAAGCTAGAGCTATAGGAAGCCGGGAGTTGCTTTCTCCTCACTAAGATGCCTCCCCCAGCTTCTATCTTCAGGTTTGCTGCTTAGGTTGTCCTTCATTGTCCCTCCAGTTACTATCTCATTAAGAAATCTATCACCTATACCAGTCTCAGCAGCTTGAAATCTCATGGGAAGGAATTTTAAAGATTAACTGCTTAATGAATTTACACTTCATGCAACCAAAGTCCCCATGCAGGGACTGTTCAGTCTAGGAGAGAACATATGTTGTACTTCTTACCTAACCCTGCCTTTGCCTCCTGGTTTGCTATTTTAACAAATATAAAAGGCAGACTTGACAGATGAAGAAATTTTAATCCTTTTGTTAATAAACAGGAAATATTATTGATACTGCAGACATATAGTGTGGGGGTTGTAGCTGTATTGTTAACAAGACCTGTTGCATGTGACAGAAGCAGAGATAAGGAATAGCGGACGGAAGATCTCGCGATGTCACAGAAAGGGCAAGGGTTTAACCATATTAGGGCAAAAAGTGACATCCAGAACCTGATTGGTGCATAAGACAACTTCCACCTTGGCAGAAGTTATAAAAACCAGCAGTGTATTTCAATAAATGTCATTTGGCATATCATCTCATAGGTGTCAGTGCTTCTTGACCCTGAGGTGGATGGCCTCAGTATTCCCTCTAGAACCACGGGCAACCACCACGGGTTGATACGAAACTGACAATATAGTTCTCTTTCTTACAGGAATACTTGGTGCTAGAATGTCTTTTTTTTTGTGAGGGAAATTTTGGCAATAGATGGATAACCTCCTTTCTGCAGGAGGTTAAATGCAAACCTATGTAAGCCTGACAGCTATGAGACTAGTATCTTCAGTGTAGGTGCAACATCACATAAACTGCAAACATGCATGTTACCTGGAGAGGTAACTTCTGCAATCAGCAGGAGCTCAATTCATTGCCTGAACATAGGTGGTTAGTGCCAGCTGGGATGCCATCAGAGTTCCCTATGGGGCTTTCGGATACACACATGACCTACAGGATATCCATGCCCTTTTGAAGCAGTAATGGCAGGACAAGCAGGATACCCTAAGCCATCTCGTATGATACCTGCAACCTATGTTCAGGCAAATAAGCCATTGCCCGAGTATTTAATCCCCACTACCAAAAACAGCAGGGGTGACCAACTGATTCAACATACAAACCAAGAAGTTGTTTGTTGGCAGCCACTTTGATCTTTGATCCTAAGATGCTAGACTTCAGTATTTTATTTGTCAAACATTGTGCTGTACTAAACTGCTTGGACTAGTTTAGGTTTTCTTCATTTCTAAATTCATGCTAGTTGTTTGAGACATGCTTTAAGTATGACAGCTCAGTACTATCTACTTGTTAGTGCTTATTATACAGATAATCACTGCATCTCATACTGTCTGTGTAAGAAAGGAGAGGTCCAGAGCTGTGGCCTATTTGTGTATATGCTACAGTTAAACCATCAAAGTCAAAGAAAATTGGATTGCATTGGATACATGCTAAATGTAACCAGAAAGTAACTCACTAAACAAAAGGAAGTTAGGTTTTATCTTTGGAAATAGGCAGTCATTCTACAGAACTGTCACAGCAAACACAGGATAACAACAAAGCAAATAGTGCCTTTCCCAGAATCATACACATCAGTTTGTAATTGAAGGACTGTGATTCTTTTCCCCTTTCAGACCATTTATACTAAAGCATTTTTTCAGGCTATCTATTAATGTAATCTCTGACATTCTGTGCTTTTCTATGCCTTTCACTGTCTGCTTTTGGCTTTTGAGTTGTTTCAACCTTTCTCCACAAACCGTTGCCTACAGCCTGCCTCTCACTCGGCCGTTTCCCCTCTTGTCCTGGCCTCTTGTCACCCTGAAAATCACTTGGTTTCTTTTCTTTTTTTTCTCCTTTTTTCCCCCTGTAGCAGAGGAATTACAGACTTCTTCACTGTCTCCATGTTAATCTGAGGGATATGGTTTGAGCTAGTGAGCTGGTTACAAGACACAAGATTAGAGTTTCGCATGAAAACTATTAATTATGGAAGGATGTATATACAGGCTACTTACATTAGGAAAAATGTAAGAAGAATTAGAATACATTAGGAAGGTATAATGCAAGCAAGCATTTGATCATACCCTGTTCATAGCCTATAATGAAGCTTTCTGTTTATCTGTAACACGTCTTAACGTCTTGCTATTTCATAGGACTTTAACACAGATGTTTACAAAAGCACAAAGGACAACAGACTAAAACAGACAATAGACAACAAAACTGTACTGTAACTAAGTGAAAAGTAGCTCACTTGTCCATATAATCCAATCTGCTTAAAATAAAAATCACTGATTTAACATACTACACAGGGAAATATAAACAATGGTCACTATATTGCAAAAACAGGATTTCAGAACTTTTGTAGGCACAACGTAATGTTTCACATAGACAATCAGGGGTCAAGAGAAGACACAAAAGTGAATCTCTTCTGTGTTTACAAACCTATAGAAAAGCAAAATTAAAAATGCCTATTAGCAGACTAAAGCAAAAATATAATATCTACAAAAAAAAAAAACTACTACAAAAGCAGAGAAATACCATGTACTGTGACACTGTATTTTTCAGTAGGACATTAAAAAGATTATTTTAAGAACAATTATTCAACAGGAATGTATTGATTTGAGCTTGCTTACTATATATAGACACACTTACATTTTTATGAAATCTCCTGATAACACAAGTAACCATAAACTAGGTCAAACAAAAATTCAGAAAAATCCCCAAATAAAGCTCCTTATTTCCCTTTCCATAAAACTAAATACACAAAGACTATGCATCTGAAAGGATTGAGATGAAGCAAACAAATGTAGTAATCATTATTTGAGGTATTTCAGTTACGTTCCTACTTCTTTTAGTGTTCCCACATGTATTGGACTGGTACTAAACTCCTATAAACTTGTTTAGCTTGCTAATGAAATCGACCAGATAAGAAGTTTTCACAATTAATCACTGAATGCCAGACATCTCAAACAAGTGCAGGTTTTGACCAGTTTGCCTACTGATATTGTTTTCATTTGTTCTATTCTCCTAATAGTGAACTCAGAGGATGCTCGTTCATTAGATCTGGGACTACATTCTGAAAATGAGGACAGAGGTTTCTACACAGAAAACTTTCATTCCGCTCCTTGGGTTTCCAGAGGAGATGATGTTTCGCCCAATAATAGCCCCAGATGTCTCAGCAAAAGGCCTAGACCAGTGGCAAGTAAGTAGTCTAAAGTCACAAGTAATAAATGTCATAAAACTACCTAATTTGGGCACTCTGCAGCTACTGCGGGATTAACATTTTGGAGAAGATACCAGAGTTATGCTGAAGACAAGAAAAAAGAGGAATACAAAAAGGTAAAAAGAAAAAAAAAGGATGAAAATTTAAATATTTCTTATTGAGCTAATCTCTCAAAATATTGTGATTACTTGACAAAAAAATCCATATTTGTAATAGGACTGAATAAAACCTCATCTCTTGCTGCATGATAAGCATAAAAGCAATGTTTGTCATAGTTTCTTTAAGCATGGCAACATCACACAAGATTATTTGTGGGTATAAAGCATATTTAATTGTCATAAAATCAGTCCTCTCTCAAGCTTTCAAACAGTAGATCCAGAGAGAAAAGCTTAAAGTTGGCTATGAGCATGAAGAAGTTTTCTTGTTCTATTTGCCTACCAAATGTTACATGATTTGAGGACAAAACTATCAAAATATTATTAAATTGGTCCCTGTTAAACAAATAAATAAATAAATCAAAAGCAGACACTCAGAGAAGAATTTGAGTTTACACTGAAGTCTGTCAGGAATATAACCTTTACTAAGGACCCAGACCTTCTGAGACATGATACTAATACTAGGCTCTTATTACTGTCTCAAGAAAGAGAAATGTTGAAATGTGAAGTAGCGCATTAGACCCTGATCTTCCTTTCTAAGGAGGATGGTCCTTTTATGTGTTGAATGTCACTGACTTGAAAGACACTTCCCATGGGTACAGTAATGTGATAGGAGATCCCAATGTGGTGGAAGGGTTTGGACTGACACAGTGGGAGTGGGGAGCAAACAAGGAAAGAATGAAAGGGAAGGAACTGATGTCTAAAAGATAGAGAGCTTCAAAAACCTAAAAGAACTACAGTTCAAGAAATAGACTTAAACTCATTCAAAAATTTAAGAGTGAATTTTATATTTGTAGCTTAGAACTCTGATACACATTCATTTAACAGAGGACAGGAGTGATTTTCTCTCCCCTAAAGAAGCGAAATGTTTGCACGCGTCTTTGCCACTTCAGTACAACGTCCAGCCGCTTCCCTTTAACTGCTGCTGAAATCGTATTTCACTGAAGCTGTCTGCCTTGGTTCTGAGATGGATGAGGTTTTGTCAATCCACAGCGTGGGGGAGGTAAGGACTGATGGAGAGGTAGCACCAAGCAGCAATGAGCGGTACTGTGACCATCAAGCAATTTGCAGAATGAATGAGCTTGGGCTCCTAGAGAAAGGAAGTTTTTATAAACAAGCTACTGCTTGTTAAATTGGATTTGACTCACAAAGAAAAAAAGGATCTCCTTTTCCCTGCCCTATAGTACGGGAAAGAACAGTGAAGATTGCTAAAGGGACTGGCAGTTACCCCGGGGCTTCTGCAGTTCTCAAAGCCTATCCTTATGACTGAAGTTGACACAAGTAGCATTGCCACCTATTATTCACCAACAGCTTTTTACAGCAGGAGTTAATTTGCACAGTTAGTGGATGTGAGATATTTAACAAAATATACTTGCACTTCTGAATTGTCCATGACAAACCCTCTTAAGGCCCCTGCAAGCTGACATCCATTCACGACCATAGAACGAAATAGGAGGGCTCACCAGCAAGGCATCTAAAAACAGCTCTGGCGCACTCCTGGCCTTATGTATCACATGTTCCTGTTTCCTGACTGCACTGGTCTAATATCGGAGGCCTGCAAATCCATTAGCTGAGCCCATCATTTTAAATACTGCATACAAATGGTGTCGTTGTTAAACTCCTCTAGAGAATAGCAGAAAAGCCAGAAATCTGAGCAAAGGAATCAAATGCAGAGAAGCAAATGACATATCTGAAAGGTCAAATGCATTACAAGCTTTAAGACTTGTATCAGAATCCCCCCACAACTCCTTAAGATTTGAACATTGTTAGATTTATACCTCAGCTATCATGTTTTGTACATGATGCTGTTCATGACTTCTAAAAGTCATTGTAACTTATTGCCTCAGAGCAAGTGTCCTCCTTATTAAATGCTAAAAATAAAGTCTTCAGTCTAGAAGAGAAATTCATGCAAAGGAAAGATGTATTCAATAGAAAAAAATAGTTAAAAGTGGTTGGTTTATTTTCTAATCATTTGCAGAGCTGGCTACGATTTATCCAAGGATCTCTTAATCTCTTACTGCAGTCTACATGTAAATAAACATGATTTTGGTAACAGAAAAAATGTTCTGTGCTCAAGCACATACATTCAATAATTCCATTATCAATTGAATCCTAGCCAATAGTATGAATCTAAAAAATATTTTGCCTGTAGAATACTGTACAGGGGACTAGGTAAGACTGAATTATGGCAGAAGGGACTACATAACATTTATCCCAAACCACCTACATAATTTTACTCCAGAATACTTTTTTTATATCCATAAGCTGTGGAAGGATACCTCGCGGGTAATGGCTACCCAATGGACCAGCAGAGGTGGACTAGGCCAAAGGGGAAAAGGTCAACGTAGGTTAACAAACAAAGAGATAAGGAAGGATGAGCGACCGAAACTGTAAACAAGCCTATCTATGCGGAGTCGTGAGAGGGCACGGTGTGCACAGATCAATTCAATGTATGCGTGGACAATGAGTTGTAACCAATCGGTAACCAATTATAATGAACCTATATGCACGATAGTATGATCTTGCAAAAATTGTCAGATAAATAGAGCACGCCAATGTGAATAAAAGGGATTTCTGCTTGACTCACATTGAAGTCTCCAGGAGTCGTGTGTGTGCTCCCGCAATAAGCCATTGAAACTAGATAATCTTCACAGTGTAACTAAAATGCAAAATGATATGGCATGAATCTGAGAAAGTAATTTTGAAAAAACAACTTCTCATCTTATTAGAAGGTTACTTTTAAGAGTGAGGTTAAAGATTGCCATCATTCATTGCTAATTATTTTAGGAAAACAAAATTGCTGGGCTCTGCCATCATTGGTCTAAATACCACAACTGTGGTGAAGAGCACTTGGAGAACTGGGAATTCAAGTTCTCACTCATACACAGTTCCCTTAGCTCCAAAGAGATCTTCTCCCTTGTTTTAAAAGTTTCAGCCAATTTCCCCATTGTAAACATATAGATTACATTTTTACATATAATAACATATACATTTACATAACATATAGATGACTATTCTTTCCTCCAGACAAACTCTTTGTAAAATTTCATTTCTTCAAAATATGGTCAGTCTGATTAAAAGAGACATAAAGTAATCTATCTTGATTGCTTTTCAGTTGCACAGTGAAATAGATATTTAAAAAATAATATTTTAAAAATATTTATGATCATGAAACCTTGTATGATAGGTTGAAGGTCAATTTTCTAATTTGTGAATGATTTGTAACAAATATGCGAGTGAACCGTGGTTTTATTATTAAATTTTTACTAATCTATTCCTCCCCAGATTTATGCTGGGCCATATACCATAATCCTTTTATCTCTCTAATGTGAATTTCTAAATGATAATGATACTTATTATTTATTCCTCCATCAAAATTAAAGGAAAGATTCCCCCATCCTGTATGACAGCAGTATTCCAGTTCTGATTCCTCCGACCACCATATCTCAAACCCACTTCGTGCTCCCTTAAAGACTTTACGTATTATGATTATAGTAGCATGATTCCTGCTGCTCGCATTTTTCCATACTGTTGTTGTGCGATTGGATTTAAATTTAACAATCCCTTCAATCCAATTCTGTCCTCCCCCCATCCCCCATAATATAGCCAATATTATTAAACCTTAAACCTAACAATATGGCAGTTCCCTTTCCTGGAGATTTCCTAGCTTCCCTAGATTTTCATTTTTTAACCCTTCGCAATATCATACGCAAGGGGTCCGCAGTACGTTCACACCAGTATCCTGGGGCCGCTTTTATCCTTGTGTAATGAACCCACGGTTCAATACCCTCTACCTTTACTGCAGTGTGGGCTGTCAAGAGTACTTGGAAAGGTCCTTTCCAGTTCTCCTTCAGTGGTTCTGAGCTCCAGGCTTTCACATAGATGAAATCTCCTGGTTGATGGGGATGCACCGGAGTATCAAGAGTGAGGGGTCCTCTCAGGACGATGTGTCGCCGAAGAGTCGCCAAAGTCTTTCCTAAAGAGATTAAA
>VWPW01001141.1:301007-369133 GCA_013389825.1 Crypturellus undulatus | reverse complement strand
GGGATTTCATTCATGAAGTCATCTGCAAATTGGTGAGGCAGTTTCTAAAGTAGAGGATGAAAAATTTCTGTTCTTTGGAATCATTTTATCCAGAGTCTTATCTTGACCTGCTTCCTGAGTTGTAATATATTTTATATTATGCCTGAAAGAGTAATTGTTATTTAGGTATGTTAATGCTCTTAAAATAGTTCATTGTATGTGGGGGGAAGAGGGGGAGAAATCCAGAGGAAACTGTAGTGTTGGTGGCTTTTTCTGAGGGTGTTTGAAGGTGTATTCACCTGCAAGGAGATAATGCGACAGAGGTTGTCTCAGATCTAGCTACCTGGGCAAACCAGTGTCCCCTGTTGGTGCATTTACCCCTCTTGGCTGGTAGCTGCAGGAACAGGTCCATAGTCTGTGAAGAAGATGGCAGTGGGCACTGCAAGCTGTGTGGATCAGGGAAGTGGGGAGGACAAGAAGGGGGTTACTACAGGCTGAGACTGCCTTCCTGCACTTCAAGGGCAACAAATAAATTGTGTGTGGAGCTGCTTTAAGAGTGGGAAATAAGGAAGTGCTACAGGAGCACTCAGTCATAAGACTTGCAATAAGGAAGTCCTGCAACTCGGTGTGAAAAATTCTTGAAATAGTAGGAAACTGTGAAAATGACTTGGTAAATATAAACAAGTATAAATATGAAATTAATGATATTGTTGAACCCAGATATTTTCAAGAATAGTTTTTTAGTCCATTGCTTTTAATGCTTTAAGATAGGATTGTAGCTACGGGTGGATTTCTAGTATTATACTCAAGAGAACAATTTTTAAATCTTATTTTGTAGTGTGAATGAACACTGTGTTTGTTTTGTCTTTTGACATCTTAGTATGGACTTCCAAATACTACCATTAATCAGATGTTTTACACCAGTCTTTCCTATAATGTAATGATTAGCACTTAACAGTACCCATAAATTACAGAAATTTACAATACTGAACCAAAATTGTTAGGAAGACTGGTCACAAGTCATTGCTAACCAAAATAAATTGTAAATAGTTTAGTTTCTGATACATAGCCTATATAGGCAAGCCACGTTACAGCCTGAGAATAGACGAAGTATAGCACAGAATATGTTACAGCTTTTGGTGTCTCACCAAAGTGTTTGAGAACTCGCTACACAGTCACTGTATAGCTTTCATATTTAAATTTCCTTTTGTCTTCCTGTATTTCAAGTTCTGTATGACCGATCCTCTGACTGTGAAACAAGGCATTAGTCGTTTCATTGAGTTAATGCCTTTTTCCCTGTGCTAGAGGAGCACAATATTTGTTGACTGAAAACAAAGGGATCTTATTCAAGATTACTTGGCCTGACTCAAGCACAAGTTCTCCTGTGTGTATGAAGTCCCACTGTACATGTGTTCCTTAATGACTAATGCTAGAGAAGGGCTATGATTTGAGGGTAAGATATACATTAAAATGCTTGGGTTTCTTTGCTTGTATGTTTCTGCTTGCATTTCATTTTGAGTTTCCAAACATTTGAACAAATGGTATGCTCTATCTAATTTCTCTTTGGTTTCAGTATGTTGCTTTTTTTTTTTAAGATTTTGGGGTTGTGTGATCGCTTTATTTTGCATTTCTCTTGGTAAGCTCTTTTCTTTTTTAATATAAAACTAAATATAGCTTAATATAGAATTTATAGTGAGCTACTTCATTCTGTAAAACTACACTATAAAGATTGCTTGTGGCAGTTTGTCAAACATACCAAAATCTTACTTTTTCTGTATTAACTATATTTTAGCTGTATTTCAGGTATTTAGGAAGTAGCTGTTAATGGAACATTTCATATACGAGCACAGAATAAGGAAGACACTCTAATCTTTAACGAAATGGCAGGATTTTTGGACAACTTCCGATGGCCAGAATGTGAGTGTATTGACTGGAGTGAAAGAAGAAATGCAGTTGCTTCAATAGTCGCAGGTGTATTGGTGAGTCCGGAGAGGAGGTGGATTATAACTGTGCTGACAAATTGGGAAGTATGACACAGGACAGACAGTTCAGCGTTTAAAATGTTGTGTTGTTTCTCTTTTAATTAACCCTCAATCTAGGGCATTTCTTGAAGATTTTTTTGCAGTGTATTTGTTAGCCAAGCTCTTTGTAAGTCATCTGCATGTTGCTCAGTAATGATATTCCAGTTATGCTGTCTTTTATTAAAAAAAAACAAAACAACAACAAAAAAACCTAATGGATTTTTGGTTAATTTTAATAGAAAATTTGCTACATTCCCACATTCCCAAGTACTACTTCGAAAACATCAACTTTAAGGTCTAATGACACTAACTTATGCACCAAAAAGGTTTTAAACCTGATCTGAAGCTAATAGCTACCTAAGATAGTTTATACTTGTTAAACCAGGGTACACATGAACACTAGGCCTGTTTTGTGGGTGTGTGCGGCTTTCAGGCTCGTAATGTTGGTTTAATTTTATTTCTAGTTTTTCACAGGTTGGTGGATAATGATAGATGCTGCAGTAGTTTACCCAAAGCCAGAACAGATGAACCATGCATTCCATACCTGTGGTGTGTTTTCAACACTAGCTTTTTTCATGTAAGTGTGTGTGTTTATCTCACTATATATATATTTTAAGGAAAAAAGTGTCCAATTAAAAGCAGTTTTTACTAAGTGATATGCTATATAATAAAAAAATGATTTATTTTATTATAAATTATTTGTCGCTAATTTTGCAGTATCGTGTTACATGGCAATGTAGAGGTTTTTTGGTTAAAAATAAAACCCATTTTTTAAAAAATGTATGTAGTCTTTGTTTCTAATAGTAGTTTGTTCATTCATCGTTCCCTTTCCCCTATCCTATTTTGTCTATTTAAGGTAAATTGCTTTTCCTGCATACTTTGATTGAATGTACAAAACCAGGCCTTCCTTTATGCAAGTGGCCTGTTGAAATAGGAACTCCAATTCTTTGAATTGAAAACTGTGTAATGCTGCTCAGTGACTCGTCTGAATATACAAACATTAGGCTGCATTTGTTGCTGATTTTTAAGTAATTTCTCCATTTTTTTAATCTCCTCCAAAACCTCATCAAATGGTAGTGACAGTAATACTCTTCTTTTTATAATCCAAAGATGTAAGTGTGGCAATCTTTAAGGAAAAGTAATTTCATTAAAAAGCTTTGATTAAATTCCACAACATTGGAGGAGAAAAAAAAAAAAAAAAAGATGCTTTTGGCTACATTGGGCCTTTTTTAATGCTTGGTGTCTGAAAGGATGTGGGTTTTTTTTTTTTTTTTTCCCTTCCTCCAGCCACATAGCTTGTTTTAAGAAGACATATTGTCTCTCCTTGCAGAGCGTGTCTCGCTTGAATATCTGTGGGGTTCACTGGGAAGGAGAGGCAGTAAAAAGTACCTTGTATCCTAATCAAATGCATCATGTTACAGGCTGTTATTACTCCTATGAAGAGGCCTTAGATGTTTTAAGAACTTGAACAATAACCAAAAAATCAATGGGAATATTTCATCCACTAAAAAAGGGCAATTAAGCTCTTCCAGCTTACAGGTCTGTTAATCTAAAAATTCAAGTGAAACCTCTGAGAGGATTTGGGGTCTTTTTTGAAATCCATTTTGAATCCTTCCATTAAGGGATGTGTAGTAATGTGTGGCTATACAGGAAAGACTTACTGAGTATTTTCTCAGAATTTATTGCATCTTAAAACTGCTGCTGTTTTATTTTGCATTGATTTTCTGATGACATGAAGCATATGCACTTTTTTGGTTTTGTTAATAGGATAAATGCTGTGTCAAATGCACAGGTGAGAGGAGACAGCTACAGTGATGGATGTTTGGGACGAACAGGTAAATTAACTCACTTTAAAATCATTCTGACTTGAAAGTTCTTTTTTTTTAATGCAGGTTAAATAAATAATAGTCAGAAGATAAGGAGAAGGAGAGAATTTCTGTGAACTTCCTTACAAATCTAACACGTAGAGGTGGTTAGATGTCACCCCTCTGAAGATATCTTCCTGAAGGAAACATGGGAAGGGGTTGGGTTTTGTACCCTACTTAAATGCTATCCCAGCCTCAGAAACCATATGATTTTGGTGGAGACCCTTTAAGTTTATGTTAAATGATGGAAATTAGAGCTTGTGCCACAGGTCTTCACTTCAAATGAGTGGAAATACATGCAAATTATTTGCTCCCTAAAACATGGTGGACAATCAAACTACTACCATTTGTATTAAAGGAGGCAAAAATTGGTTTATCTTGTCCTTGATGCAGGCTTTATTCCTTTCCCTTTGGATCTTCAAGGAAGTAACACTGCATTGCAATGTGTCATGGATAATATTCTGTGTCTTTCTCAGTGGTTTTAATATTTCCTGCAGGTGCTCGTGTCTGGCTCTTTATTGGCTTTATGCTGATGTTTGGTTCACTTATTGCTTCAATGTGGATTCTTTTTGGAGCATATGTTACACAGAGTAAGTCTCCTTGATTAGTTGTAGCTAAGAGGTGGGTGTTGCTGTTGTTCTAGAATGATCATCACGCTTGATGCAGAGTGCTCTGCTCCAGTTTGATACCTGTCCTGTGATACAGCACATTGTTAGGAGTTCTTCCATTTTTTTTATTTGCAACTTGAATCTGAAAATCTAGTGGGCTGTTCTAAGCTCTTTACTCTATGGATTTCACTGAATGATACTTGAGGGGTTGAAGTGAGGAACTACCACTATGAGCTCCTTCAAACAATCCAAGTGTGGATTTTATATGTATCTGTTTGCACCTAGGCAGACAAAATACATTTATAAATATATATTATATATATGTGTATAAAAGGTATAGATGTAATGTGTAGAATAGATTTTTATATATGTTAAAAAATATATACATATGGGTAGCTAACTGGCTGTATTTCAGTATTTCAGGAATTGCTGCTGAGTTGTAAAACTGTGTTTTATGTGTGTGTGTGTGTATGTGTATATATACACACATACTTTAAGGACAAATACTTAAATAAAATTCAAAAAAGCTCTCTGAAGTCTAAGTCGTTCTAAAGTATTATGGATTGTGTTTTAGTTTTGAGGTTTACTTTCACACAAGAAAAATGTTTCTGTTGTAAGCTGGGAGGCGGAAGACCCAGAAAATGGAAATGTGGTCTGTTCTTTTCAGAGTAACACCATGTAGTTGTGCAGTTAGTGAGACCATGAGAGTGATAATTTGGGCAATGTTTTGAAATATACTTTCTAGTACAAACGAACTTAAAATTTGTTTTTTATGTAACTTGCAGACACTAATGTTTACCCTGGATTAGCAGTGTTTTTCCAGAATGCATTGATATTTTTCAGGTAAGTTATCTGGGTATGTTTTCCTCTTTCCAAGTGAGAATTACGCTTGCTTGTTTGCATATGTGTAGGTACCCCTAGAAAATAGATGTTAAACGCCAGAGGCTGACACCACACTTGTCCTTAAACCACATGAGCTTGCTGCTTTCAGTGCAGCACTCCCTGAGATTTCACTGTTACCCACCTTGAGCTTTCCTACGTGAGGAGAACAGCACGTAAAATAGGTGCTTCTTGGGTCATAGAATCATAGAGTCATTATGGTTGGAAAAGACCTTCAAGATAATTGAGTCCAACCATAAACCCATCACCACCATGCCTGATACTGTGCAGAGAACCGATGCGATACTCTCCATTTCATAAACCAATCAGACTTTCTTAACTACTGTTTTTTTTTTTTTAACTCTACTGCTTTTTTTTTCAGTGTTGCCTGCTTCAGTGCCTAGAACCAATTCTTAACTTGCTCCTTCTTATCCTGCTCTTTCTTCCTGTTAATGCAGCTCTTTCTGATCCCATTCAATTTGCTGCTCTAGAATGTGGGTGACGAAGTGGGTAGACAGTATTTTGGTTGAGGTATTGACAGTGTTCAGGATACTGGCAGTAATATTTTCATCTCTGCACTACAAGCACCTTGCTGTGCCTCCTGGGAGCAGTAGATGATAGATACCACTGATTTTTTTTTTCCAGACTGTTTCACAAGAATGGTTTGATTTTTATCATTTTATATTTTTTTCTGATTTGATGCTTTGATATTTTTCTACTGGATGAGCTTTCCATTATGTAGAGTGATGAAATTATTTTGTATGACCATGGTGGTGTGTTTCATAACAGAAGTGATTAGTCCATCAGTACGACTTTACATAATGGCATCCAGTGTCTTGTAAGACACTTTGAAACTCTCTATAGCTATACTAACTTTTAGTGCATTCTGTAATACGTTTTCTATGAATATTATTAGGACTGGCTCTGGGGAGCCCGTTTTGTTCTTGTTTGGCTAAGCTTGTTTTTTAGATATGAACTATAAGGCTTTTTTTTTTTTTTTTTTTTTTTTTTAAGAAAACATGTTTTGTTTGGTTTTATCCCACCACTTACCTGAAGCAGTAACCCTTCTGATTTGTATCCAGTGCTGTAGACACACTTGCTCTGGGCTAGATCATGGTCACTCAGCAACTCCTTTTTCAGTGTCCTTCACGCTTTCCCCTTTCTTTTAACTGAAGCAGATCATCTTCAGTCAGTGTTCTCCACAATACCTGTATTCCCTAAATGGTGCTTCAAGACTGAAGCACGAGTCCTGGTTGTTATTCCACCATTTTTTTACTTAATGTAACGTGCTCTATAAATAGTTCTCTTCTCTCATGAGTTGTCTGGGTATTGCTTTATTTACCATTACTTCATTATTATTGTTATATAGTGTCAATATTTCTCATTTTTCTGCCTATTCACTGTCTTGCAATTTAGTGTGATTATTCCCCTTACCATTCATTTGTTGGTTATAAGAAAAAAGATGCGCCCAAAAAAGTACAAGTTAAGGAAATCATGCTTGGTTTTGTTCCTCGGACATTTCTTTTGTTCCGTGACAGTGTTTAAGGCATTTTGGAAATCACACTGTAATTTTATCGGCCTTGTCCGCTACAGGATGTGTATTCTTTCTGGTGTCCTCATACAAATTTAATTGCTCACATTCTCATCCTAACATGATGCTCTGTGTTCAGCTGGTTCCTGTATTCCAGGATGAATCTTGTCACTCAGTAAGATCTTCTGGAATCTTTGTAACTCCACACATCAGTCCTAGAATCTCCTGAATAGCAGAATTTGTTACTTCTGTTTTTCTTCAGGAGGGCAACTGCTTTATTGCAAGGCCGGGTGTTTTTATTAGTTGAGCAGTTGCTGCAACTCTATCTATCTCATACTTTCAAAAATGGATAGTGCGTGAAATATAAATGCAACAATACTGACTTGAATAAATAGTAACCTGACTTTTTTTTCTTTAGTACTCTGATCTACAAGTTTGGAAGAACAGAAGAATTATGGGGATGAGAGATCAAGAAATGCGTTGTCTATTCCATAGTGGTTATGTTGTATTCTTTATGTAGATACATTTACATTTATTTGTTCTCATTTTGCTTTCTCAATCATATGAACTGAGACAAATTACAGTTTCTGTAATAAGTTCCCCCTTTTCATAGGAACGCTTTGTGAATATGTACATATGAATGTATATATCTTAAAAAGGGAAAGTCGGGCTCGCTCTCTGAAATCTTCAGGCTCATTTCTTCAAGCGCACGGGGTTCCATCTACCTTCAACACTTCCAGAGTTCCACTTCAGTGGAAGTACAAAAGAATTGGCAGGATAAAGCAGGTTTCCTCATAGTAGTGGTTATTACTCTTAGGCATGGGCCTGCTGGAGCTCCTTCTTTTGCAAGGGTTACTTGTACACCTGAAGCTGCAAGGAGCTAAAACTGTCTTTAATGGCCGTAAATTCTGTTGCATTCTTGAAAGTTGATTTCAAGAATTTACCTGCTCTGAAAAAACTTAGAAGTAGCTTTTATTTGTAAACAAGGCCCTTGTTTACAAGGCCCTGTGTTTGGCAGACTCAACAGATGCAGCTGTTGCTGACTCCTGCCCGCTTTAGCACAAAGGACACCTGGCAGCAGCACGGTCCTCGCAGGATGGGGATTGCACCCTTCAGTGCAATAGACACTAATAAGCATTTACTGTATCTGCTAATACTAAAGTATAAAACGCTGGAACTGATGCTAGTCAATCTTAAAGGAATGTAAGGAAGAAAGGAGAGTCAGACTAACATGTCTAGTGTTAGGCCAGAATAGATTTTCCTCAAGGAAAGCTTTTTGCTCATTAAGTGAATCTGCTACCTATTACTTTTTAAGTAGAAATGGTGAGCATTTCAAGTGGGGATGTAATAGGAATGTATTTATTGCTGTAGTAGTACTAAAAAAACTAATGATCTTACTGAGCATCTTGACTTCCTGAGTTTTAGGGCTGCCACTTGCCCCAGTTAAAATTTTATTTCCCAGATTTGATGGGCACTTTATGGAAATGCTGCCATTATTGAAATCCAGTTTCTTCTGGCTGAAGTAGACAGGAAGGGAGACCATTTATGTTTTATAGCTTTGGACTGATCTTGTATATACCCCTTGCTGTTGGTGTCTTTCTTCCTTCCCTTACGAGTTTTATGTGGTCCTTAAGCATTTAAATCTACCCTGTGTCCTAAAGCTTTTATAACTTCCCATGTATCAAAATAGCCCATGAAGTGGTATTGCCCATAAGGCTGTAACTTAAGTGCATGGTTACTGTATGCTGTTAGTCATCTAATTGCTCCCTTATGGGAATCTTTCCAGTGGACAGAATATGAAGCAAATACTGCAGCTGAAATTGTGCTACTGGCTAGACTAACTTCTATCCTGTTCTCACCATCCTACAGTGGGTTACGATAGATTCACTGGTGTCAACCACAGCGTTGTGCAGGAGTTGTCTGTTGGGTTGTAATTCCTGAAAATGGCAATAAACTTTATCTTATGTTCTCAAAACAGTGTGCAAATGTCACAGGCTAACTTTGTGGTAGTGTCTATTTAATAGCTCAAGTCATGCTGGGCTTGAAGCGAGTCTTACACCAGCTCATAATTAAACACAAATGTTCTCCTGTTGGGCTCCTGTCAGTGAGCTCGTGAGGTATACATTGGCTTTGCAACCAAGTGAGAAACAAGCACAACATAAACCGAGCCCTGCAGAGGCTGTCTGCAACAGCTGCCCCTTGAATACCCTGGCAGAGGTAGGCAAGTGTTTAACAGGAGGGCTCCCAGGGTGCTGAGAGGAGCTGCCTCTTAAAACCCTTCTCTGCAGAGCAGAGAGGAAGCTCCTTTCTGGAGTGCTGGCATCTTCTGCCAGAGACTTGCTTGCTTCTGACTGTGTCTTGGCCAGCTCTTTTGGATTTAGGGAGCTGGTTTGGTAATACCTACTGAGCATATAGCAGGTGGGGCAGAGGGGAAAAGGCACAACTCGGAGGATCCTAAGTTCCAAACAGGCCTGGTGCAACAGCCATGCAGGTTTTACTCAGAATGTCCCTAGGTTACTTTGACACTAAGTAGTTCCATAAGGTTGAGAGGGATTGCTCATTTTAAATAGTGCTTTCAACTCTTATGGTGGGTGGGCAGTTGTGGCGATAAACTTTGAATTACTTTTACTAGGTGTGTGTGTGTGTGTTTTAAACTTTAGTCCTTCTGCAACAACGTAACCACTTCAAATGGAAGTCTTCTATGTTTTTACTTAGTAGGCCAGGTTCATTCTGCAAACTGTAGGCTGCCTGTAATTATTCCCAGGGAATGTTCTAGCTGCTGTACATGGAAGCCAGTATTGACACCCTCAGTTACACATACCCAAGGCTGTGGTTCCTCATTTGTTTACAGCAGTTTTGAAAAAAGTATGGGCAAGCCTAAGAGCAAAGTGAAGATGACGCAGCTTCCAGACAGATTTTAACTTCTGTCAGATATAAAGCATGACTCAAGGCTTCAGCTGACCCTCTGCCTGGGCATGTTAAAAAATGGCAGGTGATAGAAGGATTCCTTCTTCAAGGAAATAGCTCTGTTAATGTTACTGCTTTTTCACACTTGTCTTATGCCTTCCCAGAAGGGGTGGAAGAGCTTTATCTCAGATGAGCAACAGTGATGGTTGTAATTCCTCAACAGGTTGAAGAGGTTGTAGGTCCCTCAACAGCTGACTCAAAGTAACTTGGAACAAAATGACTTGCATGTAATTTCACATAATTACTTTTATTTCATTAAAAAACATGAGTAGAATAAAAACAATCTTTATTATGTAAGAAGGGGTAAATTATTTTCCTTCCATTTTATTGGCAAATTTCCAGCAGTGGAAAGGGGTTTTACCTTTCCTTCCACGCTGTAGCCCTTGATGGTGTAACCTGAGCTCAGTCTTGCTGCTTCTGCTTTGTGGGATCCCCCCAGAAAAGCTTTTCTTATTGCAAGACTACAAAAGATTTTAGTGTCAGCGAGTTGTTCAGACATTTCATGTAAATGCTGAGCAAGCTCTAAACTAGAGTTCATTTTTTGCCAGGAAGAATAGCACTGTTTCCCCCCAGGAGCAAAAGATTAATGCTTCTTTTGACTTCTGCCTTCTTTTGAGGCACATATGCAGGTCAGAACAGTATATGGTGGCTGGCATGAAGGTTAAGTCCAAGGAGGGTAAAGTCCCATCCGGCTTCTTTTTAGACCACATTTTTAGCTGGAGGGACGAAGCAGAAGCCACAGCAGTACTTAAGCTGAGTCAAAAAAGGAGAATAGTGTAACTATAACACACTCGGAGGGCTAAAACAGTGTTCATAAATAAGGCAACCAGAAGAGGAAAAGAAAATCCACATAAAAAGTAATCCATGCGACAATTATTCAACTAAAAAAAAAAAAAAGGACAAAACAAAATAGGTTCTATCACATCTTACCATAAAGTGCTATACTTTTCAAAGATTTGTTACAACTAGGGAGAAAGCCTTATGATGCTGAACGTCAATGTAACCGTTTCCATCCAGTCTGTCTCTCATGACTAGTTAGTGTTCACATCACCATCACATTCTACCTCATAAGTCTCCCAGTGAATGCGGGCGCTTCCGTGCTGCAGCAGAAGCCCCAGGGATGAAGGCCAAGCTGCTGCCTGGTTCACGGGAAGCCAGGTCTCAGCCCGGCTTGGGCACGGGCACTGTTTTGTCCGTAGCTTGTTGTGCCAGCGGGAACTGATGAGCAGCACTCGGGGTAGGAGGCTCCACAAGACTGGGAAAGGGGATCTCACTGGGGTGCCCCTTAAGTTCATTCAATTTCCCTGGAGCTGCCGGGGCAAGGAGCTTTATCCTCTGTGCTAGTGTCGCCTTCCTGGCTTCCTTCTCCACTGCACACCACAGAGAGGAAGTCGCAGGGATCATCCTCCACGTGGCTCTCCAGTGCCTGAGGAAGGACCGCGCTGGGATCTTGCAGATACTGGAAGAAGCCAAAACCAGCAGCTTAGGGGCGGTGCAGGGAACCAGTACATTAGAAATCACAGAGAAAGGGTAGTTACCAGCACCTCTGATCCGGATTCACGGAGACAACTGCTAATGTATAGCCTCCCAGGAGCTACACTGACCTGGGAAAAGTGAAGATGGTAGGAATACCCTCAAAGCTACCTTCTATTGCTGGGGAGGGAGAATATGCCAACAAACATCCCTCTAAGTGAGTTAAAGCTACCTCATTTTTTTCATTTCTCTTTGGAAAACATTCATAACAGTTTAAGCAAATGCCTTCCATAAGGACAACCCCACAAGTGAAAGGTGCTGCTGGGGACAGAGCTTACAAACACAGGAGCCGGAGCAGCTACTAGCTTAGAACTCACCTGGGCCTGTAGCAGGACAAACCAGATGAGGCTCTCTGCAAATGGGTGTTTTTTTTTTTTTTTTTTTTTTTTTAAATTGTTACCAGGAAACCCTCATGGACTGTTCTTGAAGTTACTTTCTGCTTTGTCACCCCATCACCACACACACACAGCGTACCCCAACTCATCAGCTTTACATTACACGTATAGTTTTTTTAATCAAAATAAAAAGGAAGGTTGGGGAAAAAAAAAAAAAAAAAAAAGATGTTTTCTGTTCTGCCTTCCACCCCTATACAACCTCCTTATTAGTAAAAGTGTTTCAAGGCGAATTAAAGCCACTTAAAGCCATTCATTCCCTCACATGCTGAACAAAACAAAACAAACCAACCAACCCACCCACCCCTTGGTATTCATGTTTTTTTCCCCTCTGATAAAAAAAAAAAAAAAAAAAAAAAGAAAAAAAAAAAAAAAAAAAAAAAGAAAAAAAAAAAAAAAAAAAAAAAGAAAAAAAAAAAAAAAAAAAAAAAGAAAAAAAAAAAAAAAAAAAAAAACACACACACTAGAATACAGACATTTTCACATTATTACAAGCTACATCACATGAATTTTACCCAAAAGCTGCTTTCCCTGCTATTGGAGGTAACATAATCCCCTGAGACAAAGCTGCAGCCCCAGAGTAAGGTGTGGTACGCAACAAAATTAGCCCAGCTTTCCAGGAGGATGTCGCTGGATCTCTATGCAGCTTTCCAGGAGAACGTCGCATAGCAGGGGTGATGAGCAACAGAATGATTTATCGTGGGAATTAAAAACAAGATTCATACAGGAGCGTCAAATACAGACATTTTGGTGAATTCTGGACCTAAGGGAACTATGATTTGGCTTTGGGAGAAGGAGCCTTTGTGCTAGAAGTGTTTCCTGTAACTCTGACACTCATAGCTTAGACACTTCTCTAAAAGAAGCAACCATGTGATTAGCTGAAAGCCTGGAACGGAATGTATGAAACTCTCCTGGAATTAGGGGTATTTTGTACTAACGGAAATTCCTTTATGAGAAGGCCGAGGCCCATTGATCCCATCTAAAAATAGATATTTAGAAAATTACATGTATTTACTGATGTTATTCCTTTTCTTGGCAATATTTTTCCTGAAAACAGGCTCACCACTGCACTTTTACTGTGTTTTTTTTTTTTTCCAGATTAAATCAATTACTCCAGAAATCATGATTATAAACTCTAATGGAAAACAAATAGGAGGGGTGATGGATTAATTCTGGCAGTCCTTTGCATGAAACGTGCACTATTTTACTGTGCTATAAAATAACTTTTTGTTTTTTTCTTCCATGTGCTGTGTTTTGGTGTTTTCATTGTGTCCTGATAAATTGGAAACTGGGGTAAGCACAAAGAGAGAAAAATGATTTGCTCAATTCAACAAGGCCAAGTGCACGGTCCTGCACCTGGGGAGAAATAACCCCAGGCACCAGTACAGGCTGGGGACCGACCTGCTGGAGAGCAGCTCTGCAGAGAAGGACCTGAGCGTCATGGTGGACGACAGGTTGACCATGAGGCAGCAGTGTGCCCTCGTGGCCAAGAAGGCCAATGGGGTCCTGGGGTGCATTAAGAGGAACGGCTCCAGCAGGTCGAGGGAGGTGATCCTGCCCCTCTACTCAGCCCTGGTGAGGCCACATCTGGAGCACTGTGTCCAGTTCTGGGCCCCCCAGTACAAGAGGGATGTGGAGCTGCTGGAGAGAGTCCAGCGCAGGGCCACGAGGATGATCAGGGGCCTGGAACATCTGCCCTGTGAGGAGAGGCTGAGGGAGCTGGGCCTGTTCAGCCTGGAGAAGAGAAGGCTGAGAGGGGACCTGATCTGTGTCTATAAGTGCCTCAAGGGAGGCAGTGAGGAGGATGGGGTTGGCCTCTTTTCAGTGGTGGCCACGGACAGAACTAGAGGAAATGGCCACAAACTGCAGCATCAAAAGTTCCACAGGAACTTAAGGAAAAATTTCTTGACAGTGAGGGTGACAGACCACTGGAACAGGCTGCCCAGAGAGGCTGTGGAGTCTCCTTCTCTGGAGATCTTCAAGACCCGACTGGATGCCACCCTGTGTCACGTGCTCTAGGTGACCCTGCTGGAACAGGGAAGCGTTGGACTAAATGACCTCTAGAGGTCCCTTCCAACCTTAAGCATTCTGTGATTCTATCATTCAAGGGTCTGCAGGAAGTCTTGTCTCATTCACTCGTATTTTTATAAAAGTACAGCCTAATGCAAAGGATTACTCCAATACAGACACATATGCAGCCAAGAAATAAAACGCAAGCAACTACTAACTTAAAAAAAAATGGAAAATATGTTGAACAACAACTTTTAAATAAAAAAACCCTTTCCTTAAAGGCCACTTCCTGTTTAAATGATAAAAAGAGGAAGATGAAGAAGATTGAAACATTGTTAAGTACAGAAATGTGTGAGTTGCAAGGAGAGGGAAAAAAAAAAAANAAAAAAAAAAAAAAAAAAAAAAAAAGAGTCCCAGGATGATTTTATGTATTTGAGAGTTACATAAAACTACAGGGAAAGAAAAGAAAAAGAAAAAAAAAAAAAAAGAACAAATACAGTTAAGAGAAATAACAGGAATCTCATGTAATATAAGAGTAATAGTTCACAGTAAATGAGCAATTGGTTATATCTAAATGAGTGGCTGAGGAAAGGCCTTTGACAACTAGTTTCAGTCGCATTCATTTCAAGCTCACCACTGCCTTGTGCAGGGGGAAGGAATGTGGGAAAACAGAAAGTCTACACATACCTCTTCAAAGTGTGATGGGATTTTGAAAGGTGGCCGAGACCAATATTTAATTGTGTTGTGGTATCTCCATATAAGAAATAAGCCAATTATTGCGAAAATTAGGAAAAGCAAGATTAATAAAAATATTAGTATAACATATTCAGTTGTGGTTGCCTCTGGAGAAAAAAAAAAAAGAGAGAGGAAAAAGAATGTAGCAAGGTCATATTTGCACAACATCACATCAAGCAACATGTCATCAGCTGAAATTTGCTACCCAAGCTAATCAAAGCAGAACTGCTGAGGTCTCATCCGTGCCCATGGCCACAGGGGTTCGAGAACAGGACAAAACTCTTATTCTGGAGCTTCCGCCTTCTTCCCATCCCCCATCTCATAACCTCTACAACCACAAGACGCTCAGAAACCTCCGAGAAGGGGAAGCAGGCCAAGGAGAGGGACGTGCCTCTCTTGCAAGAAGCAGTGATGGAGGGACTGGAAATTTTGCAAGAGTAACACTGTCTCCTTCACCAATGAAGTATTTGGGTTTTTTTTGTTTGGTTGGTTTTTTTTTAGGAAGTAATACCTGTAGAAAGCTCCTGTCAGAAGTGCCCTTGTTGCCCTCCTTGTAGCACGGTTATCTAACTCACTAGCCCCACCCATTGCATTAGATATCAAAAAAATAGTAACAAATAGTAACAAAATCAGGTTCATACCACTGACGGTAGTACTGTAACACTGTGGGGCACTTGGTAGGCCAAGTATCTCAAAACCTGGTGGTGTCATGAATTCTACTTGCACTTTGAAACAATATAGTGTCGACTCCTTGAGATCTGTAATTTTGAATAGCGTATTGCTTGTGCTCATCTCCTGTTTAAAAGGCAAAAGAAAAGGTATTTATAGAAGAAAAAAATAGAGCTGTGTTGAATACAATTCCCCTTCCAATACCTAAGTTTCCCAGTTAAAAAAAAAACAACACAGATTTTACTTTCATAATTCAGCTTTCCCTACCATGTCAAGCACATTTCAACTTTCCTATTTTAATGCATTTGAAATTTCACTGTTTTAAAATAAAACGAAGCCTGAACATTTAAAACCACCCACATGGACACAAAAAGCAAAGACATGAAAACTGCCGCAAGGTCTTTTTTGATCCACAGCATTCCACTGGACGATTTGTGCACTGCTAATATAGCACCTCAGGCAGTGCAAGCATCACAGGAAGAGAGAGGGAAAAACAAGTCATGAGGCGCATCCCCACCACTGCAGGCTGCTGACACTAGTTCAGTGATCACTAGTTCAGTGAGATCTCATCTCTTCCTCCTAAGCAGGGAAAGAGCTGAGCGACCAAACAAAACTCTACCTTCTCAACATGACCCCCACATCGTTTTTTTGGTAACTTTTGACCTTAGAGGTAAGAAGTCTCGGAGCTACCAAGCCTCAATTACCAAACCAGAGCGGCTTCTTGTCTAAAATCAAACATGAGGGCGTTTTAGACACATCAGAAAAAACATGCCTTTTTGGCAAGAGAGGAAGGAAGCTGGGGCTTTTCAGATTTGCAAGGTCCTTTGGGACAGAAGGTCTTAAAAGTAAAATTATTTCAAAAATGAATCTTTTTCTGCCTTTTTTTTTTTAATTTTAGAATGCTGTGCTTTTGATTTTTTTTTTTTTTTTTTTAAAGTTAACTTCCTTTCTCTCCTGTAAGGTCAGCCTGCCAGCAGCACATTTGCTCATTCCCAAGGTAAGCATTTGCCACCAGGACAAAGTTGCAGTTTGATCAGGGGCAGCTGCTCATCCCAGCAGTGGCCAGTGTGTTTCCTAGAGCTCCTGCCTTTCTTGGCCCCAGGGGCACCAGCAGCAGCAGGCCCTGTGAGGTACCTCCTGAAGCTGTTGGCACAAACCAGCCCCCAACGGGAAAGGAGGGAGGGTATTTCAGAATCTTCCAAACTGCTCAAGCTTTGACAGTAAGATACCACTTTAAAAGCAGCTTTGCACTCTGAGGACTCTCTTCTTTGCTCAAGGTTTAACCTTGCTTTTATAAGGAGGAAATTTTTTAAGTTTATTAAGACATGCAACACTTGAGCCAGGACCAGATTAACTTCTGTTCAAGCCACCAACTGCTGACATTTGCTGTTAGAAACAACCCAACAGACATTAACCTTGCTTCCTCCATTTCTGCTCTTTTCCCAAGAGCCACTGACTCACAACTCCCAGAGGCATTGCAAACAAAATTCATTCTTAGAATTCTTACTTTTTTCGTAGCGCTTGTTGAATTCTCCCAGTAGAATACATGATACAGCAGAGTGTCCCCTCGCCTCGATGCAAACGGGGGTGTGACACTAATGAGAAGCGAGTCAGAGGACCGGGCCTCAGGCACACTGCTCACTCGAGGGGGTCCGATAGTAGCTGCAAACACACACAAAGAGAGCAGTGAAGCTGGGGGATGCCGCATGCTCCGCCGCAGCTGAGCCCAGCTTTGGTTGGTTCACTCTGCAATCTGCTGAATATTGAGATGTGTCTTGAGGGAAGAAGGGGTACGTGAGACTTGCTTCTCTAATTTATTACAAACTTTATTAGATCTAGTTAGAAAACCAGAAGAACTATTCCCAGTCAACTTTCCCTGCAAAATAAACAAATATCCATCCATATCTGTTTGCACTTAATGGCGATATCCGTTTGCTCATTCCCCCCCACCTCCTCAAATAGCCAATTCATCCACATCATTCCAGGTTCTCTAACGACATTTTTGGGTCAAACTAGACTCTCTCCCACTTTGATTTCGCCATCTGTCCTATAAACTAATGATGTCCTTTTGTGAAGTGCTCTGATGTCTAAATCATGAAAAATATTATGCAAGTTATTATCATTACTAGTGCGAGAGGAGACATTTATGCGATTGCAGGTCAGCTCCTGATCACAAGTCATTTATCCTTTGTATCTCATCTTCTTTCAGAGGTTGAGCTTATCAAAATTTGCAAGGCCTCCCAGCATGAAAACAAACACTCCTCCTTTGCGCACTGCAGGAGGGAAGATATTAACAATAAAAAACAGTCAATTCTTGCGCTCAATCACTGCTTGTGTTGCTTTGTAAAAGATAAAAAACAAAAATAAAAATCAGCACATCGTGCTCTCTCTTCCGTTACTTTAGAGAAAAACATGGCCCTGTGATTTTTAGGTTGTACGGAAACGTGGGTTTCTCTCTCCTTCCTGTCTCTGAACAGCTGCAAACACTTTCTTGGGTCTGGCACAGACTCGCTAGGAGCAGCGAGTTTCCTCCACGAGCTCCAGCAGAGGGGCAAGCACTTCCTCCAAGAGAGCAGACCTGCACAAGGGACAGCTGCTGCAGCCCCACTCCTGCTCTCCTTCCAAGCAGAGATGCACAAGCTCATCTCTGCCCCATTAAACCTCTTCTTTGTCTGCATTTCTATTTGCCAAATGCTTTTCCTACACCCCCTCCTAGGATCCAACTCCCTCGCACAAGCAATTCTGCTGGGCAAGCTAGGCATCCATCAGCTGTAGCCTTCAATTCAAGATTTGGGCAATTCCCCTCCTCCCCATGCTCTTAACTACTAGAGAAAAGTCAAGGCTTAGAACTGAAGTCACCACTACAGTTCCTCACAAGGAGAGGGAGACTCTGAACTAAAGAGTTAGTAACTCCTTTCCTCTGCTTCGTTATTACTTAAGAGGCATTTTAAACTCAACACTTACCTCTTCCTAGGCCCAGAACTGGCCACACTACGCAAAGAGCAGATCTTCATCAAGCACAGCAGCACACTCGTTCACACAGGTATCAAATTAATTCCTATTTTACCAGTATGTAACACATGCTGGTAACACATTCCTCTTCCTGTTGAGGGGACAGATACTAACAGCACTACAGAGCTGCCAGCTGACACCACCTCGAAGGAAGCGAGTAGCATCACACTTGCTTAACAAAGATTGCAAAGTCTCCATGTGTTGCAACAGCCACAATTCTCTCCTTTGGCTGTTTTGCGTAACAGTCAAAGTACCCTCAAAACAGACATCTAACATTTTTTTCAGATAAATCTCCTTCAAGAGACTCCCTGAAATCACAGAGAGCACTTACTGTTCCTCTCTGCCACAAAGGGTTCTGACTCCACCCAGTCAGAAATCGCTGGCCCCAGCTCGGCCCTCACACGCAGAGTGACGGTCCAGCGCGGTTCATTCAGCAGCTGCGGGAAGTCGCATTCAGTCCTGCCAATACGGGTGCAGTTCATCTCATCCCACTGGTTAAAGCCTCCCCTGCAATGCAAAAAAGACACCCCAAACATCAGCAAAACAGGGCAACCACCAAAGCTCCGAAATGCAGTTGCTCCCACTGAACCAACTACTGTTACACAGAACCCTACAAGGCAACCATGTGGGTTTCACCTGCTGCCCTCTCAACACCTGCAACTCTGCAGCAGCTAGGAAAACTAAAATTGTTAGGGGTGATTCAGCAAGGCTAGACCTACATAGGAAACCAAGCTACATCACTGGGTGCTCTTAGGTGCTTCGCACCTGCACCAGGAAAAATAAAAGCCCAAATACCATGCTTATAACATAGTTTAGAACAAGACACAAGATCCACTGAATCCATGAAAAATACCTACTGCATTGCCTCAGGTTTAAAAATGATGCAAAGAGGAAATGTCTTTTTTCCTCTCTCTCTTATTTTAGTGGAAATACCACAGAATTCTCAAGTTTTGAGAAACTCTCTGCACACATACATGAAAACAGCTGTAGTAACTCATTTGTTCCATTTGTATGCTTATTCATTTTTAGCTTTTTTTAATGCTAATTCTGTTAATGGATTAAAACAAAATCACCTCATTATTTTAGAGCTATTTACTTACGTTTTAAAATGTACTGTATACAACACCGGCCCTCCGTCCACTTTAACAGGAGACCATCTCAACGAGCTACGGAAGTTATAGGAATAAACCCTCACATTCTGTGGTACTGGTAAATGGAGAGAAGATTCTGAAATAAGAAGGGAAAGAAAAATAAGATTAACACATTCATGTATGCAGTAACTACCTTTTTGTCTCCAACTTTTGTTACGACGTATTACATTTTAGCTGCTTTGCAGGCAGTGTCATTCCCCTCCTTATTCCATTTCTAAGAGTACTAATAACTCTTAGGGGATATATTTAAACCCCCTACTACCCACCAAACGAATTACAACTTACAGCTTTTATTTACTCTGTACAGGCTACAGCACAGAAAATACCTAGTCCAGCACTTTAAAGGAAGCACTTCAAAATTATAGGCAAAAAAGCAAGACTCTCAAGCCCCATAAAAATCCTTCCCTCCCATGAAACTGTAAATTACGGTCCACCATCACTTGCTGTTACAAAAACGCAGCTATTCAGTGCCTTTCTCCTTTATATTTTACTAGGTGCTAACAGTTCAGAACACATTTCTCCTGATATCTGCCTCTAGATAACTTGTTTGAACAAGTTGACGTCACATTGCTGAAACCCTGCCCAGAAACAGCCGAGGAAAGTGCGTTAAATATTTATGTTTACGTAATGCTCCCATTCCCCTTTCCGACGCCGTCACAGTCTTCTGGTAGCAGTGGGAATGCTCAGCAGAACTGAGCCATGTTATAACTGGCTGTGGCACTAGTATAGTGGTTATATATCACAGTATAGCATGTATATATCACAGACTAGCGAGGGCAGAGTGCTCATGCTGCCTAGCACCTGTACAGTGCCCTAGGACCTGATACTACCCTCCTCCTGCTGACTCGATCACATGGAGGCAGAGGAACACATTACAGCACAGCACAAATAGATCATGCTGTTTGATACACAGGGTCAAGATCCTTTACAATTAAAAACATTACAGAAGCTATCAGCTTTTCATGAATATTTTTAAGGCTACTAGGAAGCCTTTCCTTCAAGTAAGTTTCTGCTTTCTAGTCAAGCAGGTTCTTTCTTGCAGTGCTACCACTGGTCTGGCATGTGGCAAGGTATCTCACACCATCAGCAATCTGACTGTAGTCAGACATCCGATACTACTAATTTTGCAGAATTCTAGGACAGTCAGACCAAAATGCAAAGAGCAGCATTTCTTTCTCCCTTGTAAAGAACAAGCAGTGAAGAAAAAGCGCAAATAACCATCACTCAAACCACTGTATCCAGGAAAAGACAAGAAAGCTCTGTCTTCACTTTATATTTCAAACATGGTTTCAGTGCATAGGCCCTTTTAAAGCATCAGTTGAACAATTCTCAGATTCTTCTTTCTGAGACAGAAACCTCTTTACTCTCCAAGCCGAGAGTCCACACTTCTGTGTACCAGAGGGTGAAATCATAAGCTATGGTGAAGGCAATCAGCTCAGCTTAGCCCAGCTGCTGATCTCACAGCTCCCATGCCTGCTCCTCAAGAGCCCCTGATCTCTTCCCTGCACCCATCTTAACACACTGCTTTGCAAAACTGGCAGAGAGTAAGTCCTTTTTGTTGTTGTTTTTGTTGTTGTCTGTACTGAACTGGCTTGCCCTATTGCCAGACAAACACCAGGGCCTGCAAAGGGGACCAGCTGAGGAGCGTGGCCAGGTGCAGAGAGGTGACCTCAGCTGCAACTCACTGTTACTTTGGCTCAAGTTTTAATGTGCAATAGGTCCCTTGTTAACAGAAGAAACATATGTGGCCATAGAAGAGCCAAGTGGGAGAAAGCTGCATTCGTTAGCCAAATACCAGGACAATTCCCTGGAAATTCCCCCTGCTGGCCTGCAACAGGGACAGGACTGGGCAGCAGTGCCTACAGCAGCTCCTCCAAGACGCCTTTGCCCACAGATACTTTTCCGGATGCCAAAGCCTGGCCATAAACCACGGGCCTGGAAAAGCAGCTGCAGCTGAACAGCTGGAGGAGAGCCCCCCACATTTAAACGGACCCAAAAGAACACACAGGAGCTGCCTGCCTACCCGAGCAGGGGCCACACTGCACAGTGGCACCTCCGCCCAGCCTCCACTACAGCTCCCTGCAACACCCAGCTCCCACACACCAGATACTACCAGCGTTCCCGCAAGAGGTGGCACACTGAAAATAGAGAACTGCTTTGCTTTCAGAGACTATTCTGCCAGTCTGGTTTGACGAACAGATGGAGATCATAAAGAACACAACTGTGAATTCAAGGCTGATAAATTTCCCAGGAAATCAGATAAGAGTCTGCTAGTCATCCGAGAGGTAACAGGGAGAGGAACTGAAAAGCAGTAAGAGCAGATGCTCAACTACTGCGCCAAAGCAGCAACAAAATGGCTTACAAAGAGAACAAAAGAACTGAAGGGCACCTTCCTGCACAGGTATGACATCCACCCAGTTGTGCTATTCAGGAGGAATATCTGCTTCAGAAACAAATGCCTCAACGTTACAATTAACTATTTCCTTGCCGCAGGCTGGCATTTCCCACTTCTTCCAAATCTCTTATTAACCTAACCACCAAGATGTGTCTTTCATTTCCAAGGTTACTCAGTTAAGCACCACAGACCAACGTTCGCTTTGCTCCTGGCCCACTCATGCTAAGCCAATACTCAAATGTTTTGTGGCAGCTCTTTTGCACTTGCTGAGTATAAGTACTGAGGCCAGAATTCTTCAGCTTCAACCAAACACCTCTCACCAACCTGAACATCGAAATACTACTAGTAATAGAGCAAAACAGGACCCTAACACTTAGCTTTGCCAAGATGTTAGCTAATAGGCCTTGTATGTAAATGCTTTGTAACTTCTATTAAGCACACAAATCCAATCCAACCTTTAAAATCCACAAAACTAAATGGAAATGGTGCAAATGTGGCAGAAGAGCAGTGGGTGCTACATCACAAACAGCAGCTGCACCAGAAGTTCATAGTGTATCAGGCAGATGCAGGGCTGAAACCATGAGGGATTCAACCTCTCCTAAGGGGAGTCTTTGGAGGCTCCAGGGCTCCAAACCGCCCCGCAGGCACCTCCTTGGGGCCCCAGGGCCAGCCCCAGCCTGAACGCGAGCCGGCGGCAGCCCGGGAGCCGGCCCGCTTCCCAGGACTTTCCAAGTGGCGCCCGGCCCTCGTCGGAAGGAGCGAGGGAAGGGGAAAGCCCATGGCACAGCGGGCGGCGCCGCGCCGGAGCCTCCGCGCCGCTCCCACCCCCGCTGCCCCCGCTCTCCCCAGCTGCGCACGGGGCCCTCAGCCCCGGCCCCGCGCCCGCCGCGAGTCCCGCCACGCACCTGCAGCCGCGGCCCAGGCCAGGCCTAGGTGGAGAAAGAGGAGGAGAAGGAGGAGGAGGAGGCGCAGCACCCGGCGCAGCATGGTCTGGCCCGCAGCGCCGTGGCGCCCTCCCGNCCCTCCGCCCCGCCCCGCACGGCGGCCGCCCGCGGAGCCCCGCGCGGCGACGGCGGCGGCGCTTGAGGCCACCCGAGCGCTTCCAACGGCCCTAACGGCTCCAGCGACCCACGTGGTTCTAACGGTTTCAGCGCTCCCGATGTTTCTAACGGTTCCAGTGCCCCCGATGGTTATAACGGCCCTCACAGTTCCAGGGACCCAAATGGTTCTAACGGCTCACGGCGGCCGCCCGCGGAGCCCCGCGCGGCGACGGCGGCGGCGCTTGAGGCCACCCGAGCGCTTCCAACGGCCCTAACGGCTCCAGCGACCCACGTGGTTCTAACGGTTTCAGCGCTCCCGATGTTTCTAACGGTTCCAGTGCCCCCGATGGTTATAACGGCCCTCACAGTTCCAGGGACCCAAATGGTTCTAACGGCTCTCGTGGTTCCAGCGCCCCCGGTGGTTCTAACGGTTCCAACGGCTCGCCCAGCCGTGTTGGGGGCTCGTAGAGGGAGTGCACAGAGGGGCATCGGATAAACTGTGATTTCAGGAAAAAAATAGAAAAAAATCTATATACATACACACACACATGTATATATGCACATATGTATCTTCCTTTTCCAGGGCCCCAATGAAGCACAGTAAAAAGGCTGTCTGGGACCAGGTGAAGCGCCGGCTCAGCCCACACCAGGTGAGTTTGCTAAGAGCTCCCTGGAAAGGGCAGCTCTCAGCTGGGACAGGTCCCAGATAACTTCCCAGGAAGCAGCAAAACATCTCGCCAGCCTCCGGAGTCCTGGCGAGCGAGGCACCGGCTCCTGTTCCATAAAACACGGGAAAGCAAACGGGGTGAAGATGTGTCCCCTGCAGCCCACTTTGGCCGTGGGCCAGGCCGGCCGTGTCCCAAACGGCCATGAAGCTACCCCAAAATCAAGCTTCACCTACACGCCCTGGCTGCGCTAAACGCAGGAGGCCAAAGATGCGCAGTAAGTGCGGTTCAATCATTAATCCAGCTGGATGTGTTTATGGCAGTGTATATAAAATATTTGCAGTCCTGACTGCACGTGGTGCAAACATGCTTAAAAGTGACAGTATTTGTGTATTTATGGCGTGTGGTTTATGTGAGAAAGTCTTGTATTAGGTGGTTAAAGTTCCTTAGCTTTCTCTGGCTGTAAGCAGCCTAGCACCAACACGTGGTTAGGTCTAACCACATACCTTTAACTGATGCTATTGTCTGCACAGTATTGAGATTCGAAAACCTGTAGGTGATATGGGAGGGCAGTGTTCCTCCTGAATCACTACTGTTTTAATAGAATGATTGCTGTCTTAAAATAATCCACTAAATAGGGTCTCTTGTTTTATAGGGCCTTAGTATTGCACTGCCATTCAGTCTACTCCAAAAGCATAGTAACCTGGAGGGGTCTTTTTGCATTCCCAGAACAAAGTCAAAATACTCTCTTTTGGGTGCTTCGAAGAGAAAGTACATTTTACCACTAAAAATCTGAGATTTTGGCAGAGCTGTGACTACCAAGACTACCCCAGAAAGCAAACTGTGTGGAGCGAGGATGCTTCAAGCACCTGTAATTCCAGGAGGGCATTAATAGAAGTGCAGCTCAGCTGCCTGCTGGCTCACCATGCCAGTCTAGGAAAGACTCGCACTACCATCATCCAATTTCCTGCATAAGGAAACGGGCAAACCAGGCAAGATTACCTTGTGCTGAAAGCACTAGATTAGGGCTGTGCAGTTTTGATTTTCAAGTCATCTCAGATGAATCACGTTTCTCTGCCATTTAGTTCTGCCGCCATCAAAAAAGAAAGGTGATCTTTCTCCTTGCCCTGTACGGCCAGAGTGCATCAACTGCCGGCTTTTCGGGGCAGGGATCTTCCTCCTGCAGGGGAGTTTGATAATAAATGTGCCAGAATCATAGTTGAAGCTTTTCAATGCTAGCACAAATGCTAATAGCTAGAAAACACTAGGGAAAAAAAAACCTCACTGAAAAGCAGACTTACTAGTTGGTTAGCTGTGAAAGTAAAGCGGGCTAGAAAGGGAGGGTGGTAGTGATTAAAGTAATTCGGTTATAAATTCAGCCATTTTCCCCTGCGCTGAGTGTGTCTGACCCGGTTTTGAACCCTTCTCAGAAGGGTGACTCACGCGCTGCTCGCTTGCGTGGCGGCGTTCGAGCGAAACCCTTCCCTCTGTCAGCCTTGCCCTGGGAGTTCCCCAGCGCCAGGCCTGGGCCGCGGCACGGATCCCTTCCCAACCGTGTCCGCGGGCAGCGAGGGACTTTCGGTCACGCTGTGTTAGCGTCATGTGGGGAGCGCTGGGCCGCGTGTAGCCGGGCGTGTAGCTGGGGAAGTTGTTGGTGTTTTCGAACGGTAAACAGCAAAGCTGCTGGGCAGAGCACATCCAGAAGGCCCAGTAATCTCAGGGACATCTCTAGTTCAAGCGTGAATGAGATTTTGATGCGCAGAAGAAACTTACATATATTAAAGAGCAGCTGAAAACATGGATTTGGAAGGGAAGTTTTCCTCTATCCGTGCACTGAAAGGTATGCGCTAACTGTAATTGCTAGAGAAATCCCGCAACTCGTCATTTGTGTTTTCCCTTCGTCAAACCAGACAGGAGTCTTTACAGCCTTCTGGTTTTGTTCCAGCTTGAACTTACCCAGAGCCCGGAAATTTCTTCTCTTACAGGCTAAAAGGCTGCCAGGAAGAAAGTCAGAATGACTGGGTGTGTCCTCATAAGTACAGTTAGTGAAATATGTGGCTTTCACCCTCAGTGGATAAGTGGTGAATCTTAAAGCTGGTATCTTAAGGAGAGCCTAACAGACACAGGAGTGAATTGAAAATAAATTGTGATTTAATTAAGATAAAAGGGAGAGAAGAGAGAATTGGAGTCAGTACATCTGATCCCCTCCCTGAGCTCCAAAGGGAAAGAAAAAATCCACAAAAGATAAGGAACCTCTCAAGAAATGACACATTTCACTTCTGCATTTGAGTTACAGAGTTGAAATGAATTGATTATGAAACCCAGGGACACCTCATGCATCACGTAGTGAATGGTAGGTGAGCAATTTGGGGGAACACCGGGGAGTAAGAGGGAAATCACCCACCTTTCTTTTATTCCTTCATTAACCTCTTCTCAGGGTTTAATGTAAAAAAAAAAAAAAAACAGGTTTAAGTCAGTTAAGAAGCCAAAGAAAAGAAGAAGAGAAGATCCAGTCCCCCTGCAGTGTATACATGACCCCAAATTAACAAAGACTGGATTCAGCTTCAGTATTTCTTCTGCCATTGTTTAGGGTAATATGAACTTACAGCTGTTTCCAAAATGTGTCATCCATGTACAAGAAAGAATATAAATGTACTAGAAGAGGAGGCTGAAGTAAAATAGAAATAAGAAAGCCCATTCCTATTCCCACCATATTTCAGCAAGCCTTAAGCAGATTAATGACTTTGACAAAAGCTCTCTCTTCAGACTCTTACCCCTTTCCCTCCACTTTGGAGTATTTACTGCTACTATTTTTAAACTGCTTCATAGAAGGTAAATGTCATTGAGTCGTTCGTTGTTGACCTACATGTAAAAAAATAGCTTAGAGGAAAACCACAGTGGTCTGTTTCAATATGAAGCCTCACCTTGCTGAGGCTCTTCGGCACCTCCCAAAAACTTGACCTCCTGTCGGCACGATCGATGCACCCTACTCCTGGGGAACGCGGTTTGGGAACCCCTTAGCTTGATACCATCCTTGAGAAAGAATCTAACTGAAGGGAATTCCCACAGTGTTGCACAACCAGAAACATCTGTGTCTCATGATGTGAGGTTTTAAAGGTCAGCCTTTCCCTCTGACAAAAAATATTCTTATAGTGCAGTCAGAATATTTTGCTAAGCTGTTCTGGGGTAAATTTGACTGAAAGAGCGAGATAAAGCAGTAGTGGCACAGCAGCACAGAGATTTGTTTAGCTAGTCTTAGTTTTAGCTACTTCTATTTGAGTTCTAGTTGGAAAACTGGTCTGTCATGCTTTGAGTTGTGTCCATCACTGGCCTGTAGAAGTGGTGATTTTCCTTATAGGAGGTATGAGTTAATAGTTTTCATTGGTCAAAAGCAGATATTCCTTTTATTTGTGTAGCAGTTGGAGAGAAGTGGTTGCAGGCTGCCTTCTCGCACCGATTGTGCGTGCGGAGAGGGGAGAAGAGCACAAGAGCAGGAAGTAGAGCTAGAAAAACTTTCTTGTTTCTGTTTGCAGAGCCTGTTTGTAGAGTTCTGTTTGTAGAACATCATTTAGGATTTTTTTTTTTGTGAATTGAGCAGCTGGAGTAGACTTTCCTAGAGGGATATATACATACATATATAATATGTGAACCCTTTGTGGCATATTGATTTCAGCACTTTGCAGTGATTAAAATTTAAAAAAAAAAACAAGCTTTAGTGGTCTGTTTGCAGTGACTGTCTGATGAAGTCAAGTCTCCTAGGGTGGAAGTATAATCAATTAGTTTTCCTGGAGCAGCAACATGTTTTCCTGGAGCAGGAAAAACAGACATGTGACTGAGTAGATTAAAAAAAAAAAAAAAAAAAAAAGCCCTGTGTGCTGCAGATAAGCTCCTTTAGGTGAGTATTTCTGAGACAGGGCATGAAATAAATGACTTGAAATCTGAACTGTGATCATTACTATAGAATGTGTAGGCATGTTGTTGATTGTAAACGGTTGTATTTAAAAAACAAGATTCTAGTGTCAGAAAAAAACTTGTTCAAATTTAGATGCAGAATTGCTTGGCAGGTAGGATTCTCAGCGTTTAAATCCTGTGGAGAAACTGGGTTCTTCACAGAAAACGTCTATCTAGGCCTTACACAAACAATGAAATAAAGCAAAACAGAATGGGGAACAAAAGGCCAAAGAAGCTGTCAATTTTACTTCTGGGCTTTTCTTGATATAGAAAAATGAGAGTTTTCCAGATTGAAGAGAGCAACCCAAAGTTATGGGAAGAGAAGCAAGCCTTGGAGACAGGGTCATAACTCAGCTTTGGGCTGTGAGTGTCAACTGTTTTTCTGTCTGTCTGTAGTCATAAATACATTGATATTATGTGACTTCCTTCACTACAATGTCCTGTGATATGGGGAAGAAATTGCTGACAAGCTTTCACTGCAGGCACCATGATAGGAACATGGCAGTCCTCCAAGATGCAGAGAGCACAAGCACAGTCTCACAAAGTGTATTCCCAGGGAAATGGGGCACCTCTATCTGACACACCAAGGAGCAGAAGGGGATTGAAACATCATCTTCAGAGGTGAGTAGTCTTTTCTGAGCCAATCATCCAGTTCAGCTCTTCCCCTTTTGCCTGACCTGAGCAGTCACTGTGATTCCAGTTTTCACAAAGATTTTGTGTGTGTAGGAGAGGGTCATGAATTTAAATGAGGCATGATTTGGGACCACCGGGGAGCAAAGATGCTTCTGGTACGCAATCTAGATGGGAGATGTCAAAATACGCAGCTTGAAAATTCCAAGATGTGAACCAGATTGAGTAATATTAGTCTCCTGTTGGTGCAGATTCTCACAAGTAAGGTCCCTAGAAAAGAAATAGGCAAAATGGATTTGAAAATGGCAATGCTGAAAGTTAGGTCTAGGCATCATAACCAAACACTGTTTGTTATAATAGATTAGATATTTGTGCACCATCCTTTGGTGACCAGCTTTAAGTCACCTTAAGCTGGTGCCTTAAGCAGGCGAAGCTATGTGGGTCTGTGTGTCTTGAGTTACTATCGCCGGGATGTGTGAAAAATGTCAGAGCCCAACTCTCTACCAAAGACACATTCAGAAGTCTTCTGGGAAAATCCAGCAAGTGGTAAGATCTTTTATGTGACAAATGAATAAGCTTTGAAGAATGAAGAAGAAATGAATAAGCTGTAAATTGGAAAACAAAAAAAAAAAAAAGAAATTTGTTCTGACTCAGCCAAGAAATTCAGCCTGAGAGAGAGGGCAGCTGCTCCATATACAAACACACTGGGAATCCTGAAGTGGACTGAAGTGACAAAACGTAGAAGTGGGAACAACTAGAGAGTTATCACCTTAGACCCCATCAGAGCATAAATACAAATAGTTCACCTACCACCAACATTTCCAGCAAATCCATGCATACATTTTATGCACGTTACAAAAGACCTTTTGGCACAAGACATCAACAGGCACATTTACTTACAGGATCAAGCTTGAACAAATAGCTGAGTTTTTGACAAGGTTGTTTGTGTGACAACCCTACTTGAATGTTCATATGTTTGGGAGCTTAACTTATGCTTCTTTTGTATAACATGACATGAATCATCTTTTTAACTGCACTGTTTTAAGAATGACTGGCCACGGGGCTCTTGATGCCAAAATCAATATTATGGTACATGGTTTCTGGCAAATCTCATTGTCCTACTCTGTATATATCTCCATCTCTATTTTCCTACTATCTATATCTATAGGTATATCTCAAGGATTCCATGCAATCAGACTGGAAAGCCTGTTTACTAAAATTATTACAAATCCCCTTAACCCCGGGAACCAATCAAACAAAATGAAACCAAACTTCTGGCTCCATATGATAAAAGGCATCTTCAGGTACAGGTGCTTTCTAAGCAACGCTGAAGAACATAAAAATCTGTGCAGGTAATAGATTTAAGGGAGGAAAAAAAAACTCACCGCACCCTAGCTTATGTGTCCAAAGTGATAACACACCTTTATTTAATAAAATGTCTAATTTTTTTCAGAAGTTCTCAGTCTTCATTGACTTCTATCAATGCTCATCAGGGAAAAAAAAAAAGAGATCCATTTTCTTTCAAATAGCTAACTTGATAGTTTTAAGTGGGTTATACTTCAGGAGCACATCTTCTTTGAACCTAATATACCAATGTCTTGCCTCACTATTTTGTCACTTTGCAAGTACAGTTGTGAGCACCTAAAGACCCTCCATCCACTTGGAGGTGATGTCAAGCAACATGGAATTCAAACCTAACCAAACCTTTGTGGAGTATTTTGCTTCATGAGAGCGCAGGTAGAGTTTTGCAGGCAGGAAAACACACCTAGTTGTCAAGGTGAAGTAATTTCCCCACGAGTCAGAAAGAGCTTCAGCCGAGCTTCCCATGCCTGCGCTGCATACCCAGTAGGGCTTAATACCTCCTAGCTGCAGGGCAAGAATTGGACGACAGCAGACTTCACTTCTGCAACCATATCCACTTTTGTTTAACCAGGCTTTAAGTGTATTTAAGCAGCATTAACTGCACTTAGGAATCATATTAAAGAATTTTAAGCATACTGTTTGCTTTGTTGAGGGAGAGGTGAACAAAGAGAGAGAGAGAAACTGGCAAAGATAACAGTAAACTACACGCATAAAACTTTTTATGCTCTTCATGAATACAGAAATGTCATCTTCTGTCATACTCACGATTCACACGGCAAATCATTTCACAAACAGTGGAAAGCTTTGGGGCAGCCAGCAAGTCAAGGGAGGGGATCCTCCTCCTCTACCAAGCAGAATCCAAATATCGTAGAACATTTTCTAAAACAAAAACAAAGTAACCAAAAGTACTTGCCTAAAAAAAATTAAAAGCACAAGCACAGTTGCTTTTTTTCTTCAAGATTTGAGTCTCCATCACAAAATTGTGGTAGGTGGTGAGTATTGAAAAATATTCAGCCATTAATAAGGCCGTGTGTGATGCAACTGAGATTAATAAGTCTCTCAAATACAGTTCCTCCTCAGACTTCTTTCATAGGAAATAAAGATTTCCTAATAAAAATACTTTGAGTAAGGAAAAATGTTTCAAGAGTCTTAAGCTTTAGAAAGATATTAGAAATTGAAACAAATAAATAAAAAAACACACACAAAACAACAAAAACAATCAAAAATCAACCCCTCCACCCCACCCCAAATTCCAAAACTAGAAACGAAGCCTAGCAGAATCACAAAACGAATCAGAGAATGATTAAGGTTGGAAGGGACCTCTAGAGATCACCCAGTCCAACCCCCCTGCTCCAGCAGGGACACCCAGAGCATGTGGCGCAGGGTGGCATCCAGGCGGGTTTGGAAGATCTGCAGAGAAGGAGACTTACCCCTCTACTCAGCCCTGGTGAGGCCACATCTGGAGCACTGTGTCCAGTTCTGGGCCCCACAGTACAAGAGGGATGTGAAGCTGCTGGAGAGAGTCCAGCACAGGGCGACTAGGATGATCAGGGGCCTGGAACATCTGCCCTATGAGGAGAGGCTGAGGGAGCTGGGCTTGTTCAGCCTGGAGAAGAGAAGGCTGAGAGGGGACCTGATCTGTGTCTATAAGTGCCTCAAGGGAGGCAGTGAGGAGGATGGGGCTGGCCTCTTTTCACTGGTGGCCACTGACAGAACCAGAGGAAATGGCCACAAATTGAAGCATAAAAAGTTCCACGGGAACTTAAGGAAGAACTTCTTGACGGTGAGGGTGACAGAGCACTGGAACAGGCTGCCCAGAGAGGTTGTGGAGTCTCCTTCTCTGGAGATCTTCAAGACCCGCTTGGATGCAGTCCTGTGCCGTGTGCTGTAGGTGACACTGCGTGTGCAGGAGTTGGACTAGATGACCTCTAGAGGTCCCTTCCAACCTTAGGCATTCTATGGTTCTATGATTCTATGATTCCACAGCCTCTCTGGGCAGCCTGTGCCAGGGCTCTGTCACCCTCACAGGAAGGAATTTTTTTCCTCAAATTCAGGCAGAACTTCCTGTGCTTCAGTTTGTGGTTGTTGCCTTTTGTCCTAGCGCTGGCCAGCGCTGAAGACAGTCTGGCTCCATCCTCTGGCCAGCCTCCCTTAAGACCTATCAGCACACACTGACCAGATCCCCTCGTTCCCTTCTCTTTTCCAGACTAAACAGGCCCATCTTTCTCTGTCTTTCCACATAGGAGAGACGCGTCAGTCCCCTGCTCATCTTTGTAGCCCTACCCTGGACTCTGTCCAGCAGCTCCATGTCCCCCTTGTACTGGGGAGCCCAGCACTGAACACGTGGCCTCAGCAGGACCGAGTGGAGGGGCAGGATGCCTCCCTGGGCCTGCCCGCAGAGCTCTGCCTCGCGCACCAGAGCTGCCCTTGGCCTTTTGGCCACGTGGCTGCCTCCTGGGCAACATGTTGTCCATATGTGCAGGACCTTCTCCGCAGTGCTGCTCTCCAGCAGGTCACCCCCAGCCTCCACTGGTGCCTGGGCTTCTTCCTCTCTAAATCCATCATTTAAACAAAGTTTCCTTATGCATTGCATGGACCAGATCTCGGAAGGTGAACAAATTATTTTTCTAGTATCACCTCCAGATATATCTGAAGCACGTATCAGAATGAAATCACAGGAAGTAACTTAATTTTTCTTGCTTAAGTGGTAGACATTATATATATGAAATCATTACTTGCATCCTAACCTTCCTTTTTTGCTGCTTCTGGCAATCCTAAAATGAGCCAATAGAAGGTTTTATGTATGCCATGTTCCAACCAAGGTTTTTTTAAAAAGTAATATTATTTGTTTGAACCCTACTGCAGAACGGGGTTACAACTAAGAAAAGTAATCTGAAATTGAAGCTGTCAGTAAAAAAAAAATCCCACGAGTCCAGCTAAAGCCTAAAGCGTTGCAGGAAGAGTTGCACAACATATCTCTGCTGCAGGGGAATGGAGAGCACTGACTAAATTGAATGCACGATGTAAACGCAGCAGACCTCCCGCTGCCTTTCGGAGGTTGTGAATGTTGCAAGATATTTATTTACCAAAGAGCACAGTGATGACGGGAGTGCTTCCATTCTGTATACTCATTCTAAGGCCTAGTTCAGACTATGAATCAGCACTTCTTTCTGATTTCTAAATCAAGTTAAAATCCCATCTAAACCCTTCTCAGTTTTAAGCAGTATTCTTCACAGTGTGTTTCAGGAGGGGCAGTAAATGAACACATGTGGGCGGCTTTCTAAATATCTGTAATGTAGCTTTGGTGTCACTACATCCAAAGAAATAAGGAATCAAGAAAGGGATAAAGAAGTAAATGTGCAAAATTTATTATGTTCTCCAATGAACACAAGAATATTAAATTTATAAAATATCGCATCTTTGAAATTAAAAAAAAATAAAAAATTGAGTCACTTGTTACAACTAAAAAAATGAAGCTCAAAAAGTTTACTCTAAATCAATTTTTGCATTAAAAATAAACTGTTAAAAAGAATAAAAAATGATATGTAAATTGAAAAAAGTCATTGCAGCACAGCCTTCTATTTTGCATAAAGGAGGGTCTGTTAGCAAGATGAGACCAAACTGGATGAAAAATGTCCCCATCACTCTGTTAAAAGACTTTTTTTTGAATGAAACTTGAGTCCTTGTTCTAATTTCAGAAATAAGTTCCTCTTTGTTGGGAGATTCACATTTCTAAACACAAGTCATTTAAAAGCAAGTATTTTACACTTCTGGGTATATAACCATAAAAAAGAAAAAAAAAAAAGGAAAGAAAAGAAAAGAAAAAGAAAACAAGAATATGCCTCAACATGCCTTCGCATTAATGATGTACTACGTTTTCTTCTTGCAGTGTACATCTGGCTGGGACATTCATTGCTTGTTGCTGTCCATTGTGCAGGACAACTTGAACAAATCTCTCTTCACAAAGAGTTTCTGCTGTTAAACTTCTCTTAGTTAGGCAGAGTGAATCTCCCTCTACGCTGTTCCTCCGTCATGCCAATCGCTGGGCATGCGAGACGAGAGCGCCCTGATGCAGGGACGCAGTGACAAGCACAGGAGAGCAGGAGCATCCCACAGCACAGAGCTCTCTCCATGGGGCCTTGGCAGAGGCACTTCGCTGAGGCTACCGCCGTCATTGTATCTGCTGCTCTGCATCTCACGGGCCCTGGGGGACGTGAAAGGATGTCAAAAGAGTTCTCAGAATTGCATCAGGCATCGGTTTCCTCCTGCCTGTGTAAACACACAAAGATTCAACACTAAAAAGTGTTGAATCTACAAGGTTTCTGTCACAGTACATGCTGGCATTCAACCCAAATCTCCTAAATAGTGAGAAACTTTTTGCAGAACATCAGTCGACTTTCACTGATGTTCTTATCTTCAAGTATATGAATTGTACAGATCCATTCATCTTTGTTCACATGGCATCCTTCTTATCATAAGCCAAAAAATTCAGCCAAAATGGCCTAGAGTAGCAGAACTCAACTGGCCTTTGACTTGAGTCCACTTGCAGCAGAGAGGGAATTTAACTTTCCACCAGAAAAGTGCACGTTTGGGAGCTTCAGCACCCAGAAACCAAAGTCCTTCTGTTTTTACTAGGTTGAGACCTTCATAATAAGAAAGTTTAAGTGCCTGTTATATGGCTTGTCCCATTATTTGAGTTTTATTTTAAGTTACACTAATTCCTTTTCTTCTGACACTTTGCTCCCTGAATTATCATCATCATTAGAATAATTTCCTGAATCTCGACTGCTCTGTTTAGAATGTTGGCCCCCTTCAAAATCAATTTGCTTTGTTTCTTCCGTGATGATACTCTCAATTATACAAAAGTTTTCTGTTGGCTCTTCAGTTAGCAGATACGGACTGCTGAAGGGCTGTCCTCCAAGATCCTGCAAAAAGAGAAGCAGAAGACAAAGAGAGAGGAATAATCAATGTGATACCTAAATAACAGCCCCAATCCACACAACAGCTGTGCAAATCCAGTTTATTTTGTAGGATTATTGTGTTTGCTACCTACAGCACACTATTTGTTTCCCTAACAAAGTTAGGATGAAATTTAGTTGCACTAATATAATCAAGAACTAATGAATGAATAACACTTTAATCCTAACTTTTCTGCTGTGTTTATGGTTGACAATCATCTAAATGAATTGCACAAATCAGACTCAAGAACTAAAGAAAAATCCCAATTTAGTGCATTCTTGAAGAACATGAAGTAACAACTGGGTGACAAGGGCACATTTGCAAGGTCTACAAATGATGATGAGTTGAAAAGTAAAATTTGAAGGAAGCAAGAAAAAGTGAGCTGCTGGGTAGAGCCTGTCAAGGCCTTTAAGGCTCTCTAACTTCATCCAGAAATCGCTGTATCCTATACATCTTAAGAGCTTCAGTGAGAAGGAGATACACATTAGGAAGGCTGTACATGGCTCAATGTTCAGAGATATGAAAGCAACAACAGGGAAGAACAGTTTTTGCTGCATTTCAAAATATACCACACTTACGTGTTGTTGTGTTCTAGAATGGGATCACTAGTGAGTAGCAAAGCAGAGCTGGAAATGGAACATCTGCCTTTTCAAAAGATTTGAGCCATCCAGACCACTAGCTGAGGTAACAGTGAGAACTGCTACCTGCTGCAGTAAAATTTCCTCTAAAGACCTGGCTTGCATTTTTGCCACCTCTGAGCTCTCCAGGACTGGCAATACAAACACTTGGGGATTGTGTGGTCCCTCAGACAATGCAAATACATGGAGGGGGACTCGGAGATGCAGTATGAGCTTCACAGATAACACAAAGATGGATAAATCGATTTGATGCCCTCTAATTCTAATAAGAGTCAGAAAACAACCTATCAATTCCTATTCATCTCTCCCTACTATTCATGACCTCCTTTCTAAGGAAGCCTTCAAACACTTGGATCTAAGGCAGCAAGTGGGGAAAAAAAAAATCAATTGTTAAGTGTCAAGAACAAGTTGTCAGGCCGGCAGTCCAGCTTGAAGAAATGCTTAAGACACAGCTACTCCCCACTAAGGGTGAAACGGCAGGTGTCTGGAGCACACACTCCTAGGTAACAAAACTGGAAATGTTTCTGCTCTCATATAGCAGGGCAGAAGTACATGCTCACATTGGGTAATTCTGGAAGTATCTTTAGCAATAGTTTTGCACAGACAAAAGAAAAAAGTCTTTGTTTAATCACAGAATTTCAGAAATAAATACCACTCTGTTTTTTTTTTTTTTTTTCCCCATAGGAAATCCTGCACTTTATTGCTAAAGCCTGTAAAGTTAGTCTAGTGTTGGAATACACAAACACTTTTTCAGAATATTTTCTGTTTGTTTTTTTTTTTTTTTTTCCCCATAGGAAATTCTTGACTTTATTGCTAAAGCCTGTAAAGTTATTCTAGTGTTGGAAAAAACAAACACTTTTTCAGAAAATTTTCTGTTTTTTTTTTTTTTCTGAAAACAAATATGCTCAATGAATAAGAAAAATATCACCTTACCCCTATGTTTGAAGGAGGATGACATGATGGGAAGAACACATACTTGATCTTATTATATGCTTGATATAGGACAAAAAGGACAGGCATTGCAATAACCAAGATACCAATCACAGCACCTATGAATATTGCTATAATGATCAGAGGCAACATTTTATCTACAAAAAAAAGTGAAATAAAAGTATTAGTTTTAGGCATTCATAAACTTGCAAGATTAAATAATAGATGACCCTCAAGTCTATTAAAATATTTATCATAAAATTTCATGTGTCTATACTGCTACACCCAGGCTCGCACCTGGGTATGATAATCATCATGAACAAAATACTGTTCTAGTACCTTAGATTGTTATAATAAAAACACAGCAAAAGATAGGCAAGAAATGTAATAAAACAGACATCTGTATATTGCAACAGAACCCTGAGCCAACTATTTGACAGCAGGACAAAATGTTTGCACCTATATGTTGCACCTGATGTATGGAAACTTATTACTCTACTACTTGTACAGTACAAAATTTCTTATGCTAAGTAACATGATACAATTTGAGGGTACTTGATCATTTGAAAATTCAGACAGAGGGGAGTAATTTTCTATAGGGTATGGAATAAAAACAAGCAGACAACCCCGAGTGAAGCTGGCCCACGTTTTTTTGTTGGGGAAATGATGAGATTGCCCAGACTCACAGGGTCTTCAGCTGCACAAAAGCAATTGAACAAGTTTCTCAGAGGTGAGGAACTCCAGGTGTAAACCTCAGATGACTATAGCACAGTCAGTGGTGAGTGGTCTAGGGACTAGGTCAGCCCAAGTCTGGCACTGAAGTGCACAGAAGTGAGCTGCATTTCACTTCAGCACTCAGGTTCCACCCTCCTGGATTAATCCTGGAGCTGTGGAACCGAGCCCTCCAACAGGTTCCGTTCAATTTCAGGACTGAAGTTTGAGACTCTGGATAACTGGAGTATACCTAACAGAATCCAGCTTTGCACAGTATCTGAGTAATCAAGAAAGCTTTCACCATAGTGGTAAGTTGGCCAGTGCTTAAGTTGCAGTCTTACAACTTTCCTTCTCCCCGCTTCTACTTTGCAACATATTATTTGGCATTATCTTTAAAAAAAATTCTATACCCATAAGTCCGATGATTTGTCTCCTCACATTTCAGAACATGATTTTTTAAAAAAGAAAAGATCTTTTCAGAAATCAGAAAGATTAAGAAGACAACATAATCTTGAAAATGTAGCATTTAGTGATTTCTTGCCCCTCCTAAAACTATAATTAAAGAAATTAAAGCTTGACCATTAAAAACTCACCATACAGAATGAAGTTTAACTCAGTCATTACTTTGAACTTTTAATTTCAAGAAATACTTCTTTCTAATAATATGTGTGCTTATCGTTATTAATGCGAGGCAATGATTTTCAAACTAGAGTGTAAACAGGTTCCAAATTCCTCCTACCTCCGTGTGTTCTGATGCATTCTTCCTTGCTGAAGGGACTGCTTTTGTTGTAAGCCTCAGAGAATGCTTGTGCTTTTACACAGTACAACGTTGAGGGGGTTAGATCAGAAACTGTCGCAAGTCTCTCTTTTACCACTCTCATTTTTGCTTCCTCCTGCGAAAACAAAGCAAAGGGAAAGAAAAAAGCATATAAATAAGAAATCCTCAGCTAAGTTTTGGCCTCTGCTGAACTGAGAAAGTCATTCTGTAAGAAGTCAGACAGCATTCTGCAACTGGATTAAATAAAAGCTACCACACAACCCCCTCCAAAGCAAGCACATTCAGAAAATCAATTTATTAGCAAGAATGAACTGCTTATACTATAGTGAAGTTTCAGTTTTGAAATTTCTTCCTGTTTCACATAGCCTGTGTTCTTATTTTCTCAGATACATTCACGTGTACACATGCTTACTGGCTGCTATAAAAACATTTGGCTATGAGAAGCGTTAAGATGTGAACTAAAGCATACAAAGCTTCATCAATACATCTCCTTTAACACATACAGTTATGTAAAACTGCAAATATAGAAGGAAAAGAGTTAGCTAGCTGGGACTGAAATAGCAGTAATTAGGACAACATACACAATCACCCCCTAAGAAAGGGAGCATCACAAGGACCCAACAACCACTACTGAAAACTCAGACATCTGTAGGTTTGTCCACATGACTGAGTGCAGTTCTGCAAAATCGTATTATGTACAGCCACATCAACAGAAAAAAAATCCGCTTTGTAATAAGTCCTGACCAGATTTTTTTTTAAGAGAAACTTTTACAAAAATGCCCAGATGAACTGCATGATCAACATACCAAATATCTGCCTCTTCTGAAAATACACTTCTTGAGGAGAACTTAAGTATAGTACCTAAGTACACACTTTTAAACATTTACACAGTCCATACCTCATTATTTGATGAATTCTTCCAATACAGAACCCGGTAAGACAAGCCATAATCTCGGAAGGCCTCATTCTCATATCCTCCTGGAGGAGAAATCTGGACGTGCAGCAAAACATCACTGATATCCACTTTTACAGTGGGAGGTCCAATTTCATCTTAAAACATTTTTTAAAAAGGAAAAAAATTAGACTGAAAGAATACGAGTAAAAATAATACAAAATACTGCAATATGAATTTGCAATGAATATGTAACAATTTTAATAGGCTGTAGCCTGACTTTATTAATGGTGCTTTGCCTTAAATTAGTAAATTTAATGATGTATTTCTAAATAGTGAAATATTGACTGTTGAATTAGAAAAGACCAAGGAAAAACATCTACTGAATCAGACAAGTCCCATCTGAGTCTCTGTACAGGAACTAGGTATTTGTTCATCTGACAAGTTGATTTTTGCAAATATTAGCAGAGCCAACAAGTTGGTTGAGAAATGAACACATTTAAGAAAATACATCTGCTTACTTGTTACCAGAGGATCTATTTTTACTTCATTGGACAAGCATGATCTATTATATCCGCTCATTGCCTGTACACGGAGATAATAAAATCCAGGAGCAGGAGGGATGATTGACGTGAAGTTGCATTTTGTATCAGTGATGTTTTCACATCTAGATACACAGAGCCACTTTTTTGACTGGTCACCAGGAATATGCTTTAAATATGCCCTAGGAGAGATATGTTTTTAACATGTTTTCAAGAGAATCACAGACTAAAAAATCCAGGCTGACAGGCGCCTCATATTTTTCTTTCTTTTGGGAAGAATAAAATTTTCTTATATAGATAACATTAAGCGATATTATTTTTTATTTATAATTGAAACAATGATGCTACCTGGAGCAGAATATAGAAATTAATGCTTACATAGTTGCCCCTCAATTAAAAAAAAAATAAGCAATGGTTTTAAGCATTCAAAAAATTAAAGATTTTTCAGGCAGTTCTAAGTTGATTACTTGTCTGACATGCCCTAGAAATTCTGAAAGGATTCTACATTTTGAGGTGTCTCTCCTCTGCTACTAGAAAGCATAGAAAAATTAAATGCAAAACAAGAATTTAGAAAAAAATCCACATCATGGCCACAATATTTGTGCTACAATTAGACATTAACATAAATGTTTGCAGAGTTTTTTTTTTTTTTTTAAATACCACACACTTCTGGTTCACAACTTCCAGTTGTCTAATTTCTTTGCATCTAAAAAAAAATCTAAGCAATGCAAGCTTTACATCTACAGAAATGTTGTTTAGTATATATTTATATATAGTATAGCATAAGTATATAATATAGTATAAGTCCAATCTATCACTTATTTAACATTCTTTTAAACTAAAAAAAGAAACCACGTATCCTGAAAGTCTAGGTTACTTTACTTGCAATCCTTCTAAGAGCCACACTGAGCCCAGATGAGATCCTGAAAGCTTCAATTAATATGTTAAGCCACTTTTGCAAGTATTACACTTTAGAAACTGTTACTAGAAATTAAAATACAATAAACTGTTTAAAATGACAGAACCTGTTTATATAAACACACAGAAACTGTTCAACTCACAGGAGATACTGCACAGTGTATCTCACACTTTCCTTGTACCGACTATTCCAGTGAAGATGAAACTTCATGTTCAAAGCAGAAACTCTCACATTTGTTGGACAAAGTAGATCATTTACTGCACAAAACAAGAAGGAAACCCATAGTCACTAAAAAGCTTTATGTTATGTATAATAGCCTTTTTTATATCACAGCCAGTGCTTTATCTGTAGCACCATTTGTAAGTACTCCTAATTTCAATGTATGAAATGAAATTGCTTGCAATGCACGGCTCCAGGCAGATAGGCAAGTTCTTTTTGGAAGAGAAACAGAAGTCCAAAAATATCTGAAGCAAGAAGATGTTCTCGACCCACCCTCTGCCTAGTGTAGGCACGTAAGAAAGGGACTAAGGCAAAAAATAAAAGTAAACATTTTACTTGAAAATTCTGATTCAGTGGCAAACATTTTAAAAACTAAAATCCACTTGTTATTAGAGGGTAGGGGGAAAGTCTCCTTTCCTTTGGAGCAAGTAACTTCTTAAGAGGGAAGAGCAGAGGCTTTCAGTAAGCACTGCATTCTGAGGGAGGGAAAAAAAAAAAAAAAAAAGAGAGTTGATGTACTGATGTACCCTCTGTTCAAACTAACGCTTGACTTTCTACATTCCCACTGTATATTTTTTTCCGTGAAACATTTAAGAGTTCTTAAACAGGCACACAAGCAGTGCACTAAGGCAAAAAAAAGTACAGATGCAAAACAAGCCATTAGTTACAAGCAAACTTCCACTAAGCCATTCTTCAGAATCTGCAAAAAATCAAAAGTCAAGGCTCAATTTTTTTTTAAAGCTCAGTTCAACTTTATATGCAATCGTATTTTAAAAAGAAAATCTAAATAATTATCAAGGATGCTGTTATATCAAAATGAATAAGACTTCCAGGCCCAGTAACCCTATTTTAAAACAAAACAATTTTTCTCTGTACCTTTACGAGTAGTTTTTATGCAATGGATGGGGCCGAATAAGCCTTCCTTTTCCAAAGGGCGGTATGCTTGTACTTTCAAACAGTAGGTAGTCTCTGGTGCAAGATCATTAATTGTGTCCATAGGAAAGATACTTTGCTTTCTGAGCTGCAAGAAATGATTGAAAGTAGCGCATGAAGATAATTGTTCTTCCTTGTGAGTTTACTTGTTAAGCTTTTCTGCCTGTTCCAGTTCATGTATATAAAATCCTCGCCAAAAGGCTAAAACAGGTCATGAAGGTGAACGGAAAGCAATTTTTTCCAGCGCAGGTGAATGAGTGCAAGATGCCACACTCCCTTATGTACGTAAGCAGGAAGGAACCATCTCTTCCTACTGCCTTGACCTCACTCTTTGTTCCTGCTTGCCAAGTTTGGCTCCTGTCTCAGGACATCAGAAGTGGTTTTACTGACTTCCTGGCACTTGGTTTGGTTATTAATATTTATAGAAATAAAAAGCTCATTCATAAAATATCTAATAAAATTCTCTAGTTTAAAAAAAACAAACAAACACAGATAGATCATCAGTTGTACATAGTAACATAACAAAACAATTATGTTTTAGGGAATTAAGCAATTAAAAGTATATTTCTGGCAGTTACTTTAAGATCAGAAAATAAAAATCAAAGCATGATTATACCTCTGCATTTGATGAGTTTTCCCAGATAACCAAATTATATTTAAAACTCAGATCATCTATCCACATTTTTTGGGCCTGATTTGCTTCTGGTGGAGAAACCTTGATTTTTATTACTCCATTTGTAGACTGCAACTCTATTTCTGGGGGACCAATCTCAGCTGTAAACAGAAAAAACAAAACACACACAGTCAAACAAAACCATTGAGAAAAATATCACCCCAAATTTATTCACATTAAAAAAGGTAGTTGTATATATTACCTTGTTTTTAATTATTTTCTGTCAGTAACTAATAGCAACCTAACCTGTAAACTACCAGTGCTACCTGGTTCTGGAAAGAGTGAAGTTAACATGTGATATTACTAAATAATGTTCTCTAAACTCTGTGATGAAAATCAGTATAATTTCTTTTAAAATGAAAAAGGAAGGTAGCCTTTCCCAGACAATCCAAAGGGATGTTGACGGAAGGCTTCACTATTATGCAAATTCCAGCCAGTGAGAAGTTATAAGAACAGAAGATGACTTCCAGAAAAGTCCATTTGCAGGAAGATTTACTCCAATTCCAGAGAAATACAGAGTGACGGAAAATTATGTCAGAAAAACAGAGTCACTTTTAATATTCTCCCATCACCAGAAAAGGAGGGAGCTGCAGCATTCCATGACCAGAAATTGCCTTATACTACTTCAATGCTGAGAGCTGCAACTCATGTTAATACGAGCTATGGAAGTCATGCATCTTTTCCACAATGATATCATGAAGGACATTTAACTAAAAACATTACACTGTCAATTGGGCTCATACCTATTTCAGATGGAATCATTTCAAAATAAGTAGACCATGGAGATTTGTCTTCCCTCGTTTCAGCCCTTAAACGTACACGATATTCAACATCATATTCAGTTATTGCTGAGGAAAAGTCACATTTGGTGCCAGTGACATTTTGACACCCAGCTAATTCTTCCCATTCCATTTCATTTGACTGACAGTCTTCAGAGCTGTAAAAGAAAACCAACAAACAAAAAAAGAATAACTTAATCTTTTATTTTCTTTTTACTTTTCCTCTTATGCTTAGAAAACAAGTATTACGCAATTTCTAGCTTTTATTGCCAGCACTAATGTAAGCAGTATTATCTATTTAGTTAGCCTGGACTTCATAGATCAATTATTTGTTTCGTTTAATTTTGTTAGCCAAAGTTAACCATAATTTACAAAGTGTGATACTAATTTGCTTTATTCACCATGTAAGCACACAATATCAGAAGAGAGCATCAAAGAACTCAGGATCAAAATCCTGAATTAAATAGTAAGTGCATGATCCCAGTATGACATTTATTTTATAAACCCTTGGAAGAAATTAAATAATACTGTTGCAAGAAACCCTTAGAGAGATGCATAAAACAAAGGAAATTGTTAACGTTAGCAAGGAGTGTGAATACAAAAACAAACACAAAGGTGAAAACTGAAGTTCACCAAAAAGAGAAAAGAAAACATTGGAATGTTTTCGGGGAAGCAAGTAGCTTCCCCAAAACTCCATTTCATGCATGTTAATGTGTGACTTCAAAAAGACATCTCTGACATCATGAGTGATGACCTGACTCAAAAGAGACGGATCTGAAGAAATAAAAAAAAAGATCTTCCATTCCTCTCTTTGACAGAGCAGCATTATGTTTTTGAAATAACCCTGCATTTTCAGAGTGACAGTTTGTCATTTATACATGAGGAAGAAGCAGCTTCATTTTTTTATTAATCCAAAAATGATATACTAGGAAATCCTAAAATAAAGAACTCCTTAAGTGATTTTATCATCTCAGACATGTTTTTGTGCATTTGTGTGACAGGAAAGTTCTATAAAATACTAAGTATATGGGTATACATATGTATTGGTATATAAAACAGCGGAAGAAAAAGAATTAAAGTTGCAGAACAAAAAAAACAAATTATTTCATCTGATGACTAAAATTTGCAGATCAGAAATTTGGGTCTATAAACACTGACAACGTTTTTAAAATTTACACAGCAAATTCTCTCAAACTTTACATGTATTTGTTGGGGGAGAGGCTGACAAAACATATCTCAATTAAAAATAAGAGACACACAAAACAATACAGGAATCTAAACACTAGTCTGAAATGTAGCAGTGCATTCTTGCCAGGAATTGTTTCAATACCGAACATCTAGTAGTAATGTTTTCTACATTTATGACTTAGTACTATCAGCAAACAATCTAATTTCACATATTAATTAGACAGGTAATCCTGTCTAATTAATATGTGACCTGTGCAGGGTCCAATTTCAGTTCACAATTTAATTTTCTGGTGTCTATTTCCTGTATTTCAGAACTATGTGGCAGCAGCAAGAACCATTGTGATTAATCAAATAACTTGCCCTTCTAACACAAGTAAGTGTCAGACTTATCTGGCTCAGCACAAAATCACTACTTACCAGCAGTACTGAGCTGAAAACAGCACATCAGTGTCATCCTCCGGGTAGCTCCACCTTAGAGTGAAGTTTGTATTTACAATGTAGACCTCAATATCTTGAGGACTCTTCAGATTATTATGACCTGCAGGAAAGTTGCACTAAGTTATGTATGAATTGGGATAAGTGACATGCAAACAATTTAAAGGTAACTTACTTCTTTGGAAAAGTAGTAGAGGGTTAGAGTGAAACTAAAAACAATAAACGGGAGAGTTTAACTTCTTTCTCCCCATGGCATTTAAAAAGTACTTCAATGTACAGGCTAAGGAACAGGGTATCAGGAACTCTTTGGCCTGTCTTGTCTAGGCAGCTCTCTCCTCAGTGCTCAAAATCTCCCCCACACTGAATCTTAGAACTGGTTAATGCCTGTAGTTCACCTAGTTCACTGTTCACCATTATAGAGAGATTATAAGTGGTATGAATGCATTTAAACCAGTATGTTTTTTGCTTGTATCCAACAGCTGCATCTCAGCAACAAACTCCTCAAGACTGACCTAATGCTGTCATTTCACAGGTGCAGAACAGATCTGGCATTTCAGACTTGTTTTATGCCACACACTACTGATATAAATTCAATGCACAGCCCATCACATAACATAAATTGCTTTCAACCAAAGTCTCCCCATACAGTAGGTTTTTGTAACTTAACTATGGCACAAAGAACAGCGCATAAAATGACTTATGGAAGGCAAGGGTTAAGTCTCAGGCCATGTATAAGAATGACCAAAATATCAAAGGAAGACCAGACCAGGAAGGATAAATACTTAACTCATCTGATGGATAGCTCTCTCCACCTTTAAAAATCAATTACTAAAAAAAAAAAAATAAATAAATCTTATATTCTGGTGTTTGAAGAATACTTATTTACTATTAAGCTGATTTAAAGCATGCGGAATCCTAGGTCTTTAATTTGGTATGCAGCTTAGCTGCTATAGGAGCAAGGGCAGTGGCACACTATGGGAAAGGGAATTACTTATGTACTTATTGTAACTGATCTGGCTAGTTGTTAGATACCTTTTGCTTTTAATTATTTGACACTACTCTGTATCAAAGCTTGAAAACAGTAAGGTTACATAATTACAGTAGCAACAATACTTGGTCTGAAAGTCTTCTCGTAATATAAGCTACAAAAAAATGCAGCTTGCAGAGCAAATGGAAAAAACATGAAGGGACAAGGTGTCTGTATGATACATGAGGAGAAAGTGCAAGGCAGGAGAGAAGACAGGAGCGACAGTGTGTGAGCAACACGGATGGGAGCAAGCAATGAGAAAGAGTGCACAGGACAGAGCACAGGAAGAGGGAGTCCGTGCGTCAGAGAGAGCCAGAAGCCACGCGCACAGAAATGAACAGACCAGGCTCTTAAATTCATGATATTCAATACACCTAAATACCACGACTATTCTCATGCTTCAAAAAATATAAAGTAAATGCTGGCACATATTTAAATAGATTGTCAGGAATTGCTTCTCAACTCAAGAAGGTACTTTATTATCTTGCTGAGTAACATTAATTGCTTTATGGCCCAGTGCAATGTAATTTAAGAACTGTGATTCAGAATATTTTTTCTATGTTAGTCCTAAAGAAACATTAACAGAATGACATTTTTCATAATAAACACAGGGTAGTGTTTTTCCCTTAAGTATACGTATTCATGTATTTGCAAAGATTAAAAAAAAAAAAGGTTCAACTACTTATCCGTAATAAAGATTCTATTAGAAAGTATTATTGAAGACAATGTTTCAAATAATCTCTTTTTGGAAAATAATTTAACTACCACATTTTAGAAAGCTTTCTAAAGTAGAACAAAAATTGTCAAGAGAGTTTGCAAAATTATTTAGCAGCACACACACATGCCAGGTTTAAAAACCTGATATTTTGGTACTGAAGAGAAGTTTTTTAAAACAGAAGGGTTCTGAGGTAGATGCTTTCCTTGGAACAGGATCAAATCTTTAAGTAAACTTTAAGAAGGCAGAATTAATTAATAAGTTAGTCAAGACACACTCTGCACCTACAAAGCTCAAAAACTAAAAAAACACCCAAACAAACAAAACAAACAAACAAAAACAAAAACTCCCACACATACACATGCATACACTGATACCAGACCAAATACCAAAATACCAGACCAGACACCAAAAAAACTCATACATGTACACACACTGATACCAGACCTCCGAGTTATGTTTTAAGCTAGGCCAGCTTTTTTAAAAGCTGGCAAGTATCACAGCAAAAGACCTTGGAATATCAACAATACAAGCTGTAAAGACACAGCTTTGGATTCTGACATTTTCTCTAGCTTTTCCAAAGGAATGGGTAATACTTTGGGGCATTTAAGCAGGAATTAAAATGCCCAAATTAAAAGTCAGAAAACTTCATGGAATATGTATTTTAAATTAATCATTCACGGTCAAGTTTCAAAGATACTGAGAGGCAGGAGTAGCTGAAAAATCACCCCTCACCCATTAGTCCTACTTTGAAAGGCTTCAGACAGATAATATTTATAATGCAATTATGAGTTTTCTAAGAAAAGGAGTCAGATACCTCTGAAAATCACACAAAACATTACAATCTTCAGGATACTTTAAAAATACTCTTATAAAACAGCAAGTCAGAACTCATATACTTATTTCTCCTCCATTTACTTATAAAATTAAAAACTTTTATATTTGACTACTGCTGGGGAGGATGCACAGACACACACAGAAGGAAACATCAGTAAACTTCATATTTACAACTTAATAGGCACTATCGTGATACCATCTTTATATTAGTCTACTGAGTAGGATGCTGTTACTCTATATAAACATAAGAGCACTGAATATATTCAGCAGTTCTGTAAGAGATCAAAATTTATTTTCCCTCTCAGATAGACAAGAAGGTATCAAACGCATTCCTTTCACCAGTAGGAGGGAGGGAGGAAACCACTAGCAATCTCACCAGAGTGAAGACAAAAGGTTGCTTATGAAGATAGAGTTTTCCGTAGGTTTTATTGCAGAGGGAACGAAGTTCATTCAACACTACTCCAGCCATAAGACAAACTATTTTTGCAGTGAATCCAGTGGCAATTGCCATGGGCAAGCTTTAAACTTTTTAGGAACTTAATTGAAGGCTATTATAGGAGATGTGAGGACATTTTAGTAAGAGTTCCACATTATTTGTGGGAATGTGCACTCCAAGGTTTATCTGAATAACAAATTGGTTAGCAATACAGTAATTTAAAAATAAAAGTCATTCTTGTCTAAACCCTCTAAATCCAGATTAGAAGTACCTTACAATCAATTTTACCACAACCATTTCAGATGAAGAGGTAGTATTTCCATTTCTAATATCTATTTCCATTTTGTCAGTGAACTGCAATTACTTTCAAAGAGCTGGAAAATCATACCAAAATTGTTTAACGTAGCTAATTTTGCCCACTTGCTTATAAGATTAGTGCATAATACACATTCAAAAGTATTACCAAGATAAAATATATGCAGCTCTATCCACATAGCCTTTTATTTCAGAAATTCAAGTACATTTAACATGAGACTTGCTCTCAATAATGGAGACACATGTAAGCAATCCACATCCATCCTTCCACGTTATCCCTATTTACAGTAAGTGTTTTGTGCTTGTTTCCCAAAATCCCCTGGATCCCAATAAGCTGCAATATAGGAGTGAGGAAGTAAACTGAGTAATATTTAATTCTCAGAAGTTTCCTGATTTAGCTAGAAACCAGCAAAAAGTGGTAGGTATCCTGATTTATTTCAGGCTCAACTGCATTGGATGGATTCCACCACAATTAAAATTAAGATGCAGCTCTCTCCCTACAACCTCCAATAGCTGATTATCTACCCAGTCAAAAGAACTGCAATTAAGTTCCCATCTCGGGGGGAGTAAATCAAAGAATGAAGTATATTAAAAAAATCTAGTCTTTTAAATATTACATTTACTTCAATTTCTGGATGTTTTCAAAAAATAGTCAATTTGAATATAGGAAGTAAGATCTTCTAGTTCATGAGTAAAATAGCTGAAGAGAGAAAACTTGCTGGAGTAAGCAAGACTCACAACCCACTGTCTTGACTTGCACATACCCTCATGAAGAGGATTGCAAGGGCAAACAATTTAGAATTTATTGCCTTAGAAAAAACCATACAAGCTCATCTTGAATCTAATTTAAACACTGTATAAAATGAAAACAAGTTCTCAGATCAAATTTTGTTCAAAATTACACATCACTCAAAATGAAAAATATTCAAAGAAAAATTATTTTTAATCTGAATAATGAAGAACATAAAAGCATACTCCTAGATTACCTGTTTCACAACTGTTATAACACTACTTTATAGCAATCAGCATAACAGAGGAGGAAAGAAGATGATTTATATTTTCTTCATTACCACCTCCCCATCTTTTTCAGATATAAAAGTCATGACAAGTCTGTCTTTAAGCCTAAACCTTTTTGAGTAACTTCAGCAGCTTGACAATTACGCAACATCTGGGAGCACAGCTAGCTATAGTGACAAAGCCGCTTTTGATATCAGTATATTTTATTTACATATATCCAAACAATTCTGTATAAGAGACAGTCAAAGGCTGAAAAGACACGTTGGGAAATAAGAAAGAAAAATGGAAAGCTTCTTTTCATCTTCAGTAGAAGGAGATGAAAAGATGGCATAATTCCAGAATCCTGATGAATCGGTGAATTCTCTCACTGAAGGGAAATCATTCATTGCTTAATAAATCAATACTTTCACATACATACCAGTTTTATCCAGAAAAATCTAAAGCTTCACTTAAAAATATTTTTCCTGTGTATCTTAATTGGACCTGATAGAAGTTATAAGTATAAAAAAAAGAGTACCTGATTAATACCTGATAGAAGTCATAAGAACAAAAAAAATGTGCATGTGCAATGGATCAACAGTTTCTCCATGTGTAAAGTAGGAAAAGCATAAATGCCTATTATAACTGTAGTTGCTCACACAGGTATGTTTGAAGCATGAAGTGCAAAAAGGAATGCCAAGATTCAGGTAATCCAAACATTTTAGTTATATAGACAATTAAAATCAAGCTTCTCATAAATAAATGAAAATCCGATTAGTCATTAAAATCAAGACTTTTTTTTGGTTTATTTTAGTCTTGACTAAAGCCTGTCATACTTAAGACCAATTCCTGCTTCTTGATCACAACACTTTGACAATAAAGACAGTATTATAAGAGATTGAATTGTCATAGAAAGTGTCTGAAGACAATAAAAGAAAGTTGGCAAGATTTCCCATCTTCCTACCATTGTCCTATTTTTATAAACTCAAGCAATTAAAACTCTGTTCTAATAGTATAAATCAATAATATTAAAAGAAGTAGCAACTTTTTAATTTCACTGAATAGTTTCAGTAACTGACGACTGAAAACAACGAAGATTAAGTAATGCGGCAGCATAACAAAAGGCCACTTGCAACAGAAGAAACTTTGCACTCTTCCCTCAAGGGCACACTTATGTGCTGCTAAAGCTAAATACACCCGTGGGGGAAGAAAGTGAGGTAGAGCATCATGTTAAGTGTGTGGGTTGAACCAATGGAAACTCTGAACTCAGCCTTTAGCACAGGAAGGAAAGGAGACCTATTACATGTGCTACTAAAACAAAACAAAATCGACAAGCAAACTCAAAACCAAACTCCCGCTGGAGACGACCAAACTGTTACTGGCTCCACGGTCAGAATGGTTCTCTACAAAACCAAGACACTTGCAAGTATTTCTAACCAGGCTGAAGGGAACGGCTGTTTCCGCCAAGGCAGGGGTGACAAGTCACTGTGGCCAGACAGTTTCTTCCAATCCTTGTGGTATGTGGCATGTTACTCATTTTGTCTAAACATGTGGGTTAATCAAACTAGCCACCCGTATCTCAATGCTTCCAGTTTGCGACTGGAATTTTGAGGTGATGCCCTAAGGGTTCACTTACCAACCAGAAGACACCAAAAAAAGCTGAAAAGAAGAAAGAGGAGAAGCCCCAATGCCACGTATTAGCTTGAATCCTAGCATAAATGTAGAGCGTGCACCCCAAAAATGGCCTCTAACCTTCTTTTAGGCATGCCAACCTGGGGCGATGCAATCTCATACAGAGGTATAAGATCTCATGCGGAGGAGCTCCGGTTCGCCTAGTGTCGGCAGTGTCTACACACACTAGCTTAGCCCAAATGTCTCCTCGGCACTTTGCTATATACTGTAAGCATGCAGGAAGGTGACGTACAGCTTAATATACGATACCTGACACCTCTCTGCTGAAAAAGCAGCTTATGAGCAACGTGAGGTTTCCTCCTGCTCAAAGAAGTAAAAAGAGGCATGTGCTGCGATCACATAAAACCCTCAAATCCTGTACTCTTACCTTTCTTGCTTCTCCACTGATGCCTTACTGAGCTAAGCAGAGACACCCTTTCAAGCAAGCAGATACGTTCCCAAAACCGCTTGCAGCACCCTTGAACCACAGCCAACACCCTCCGCACGCAGCAGGCGGACCCGACGCGGCGCGCTCCGTGACAGCCGCCCTAAACGTACCGTCCCCGGGAAAACGGGCGGCACCGGCGGGCTAAGTTACACACAGCCCTGCGCTAACGGGCACGGCGCGAGCCCCGGGCCGCCCCCAGCCCAGCCCGCTCCGCTAACGGGCGCCCCCGCGAGCCGCCCTGCCCGGTCGCACCTGCGCAGCGCGGGGCCATCACGGCCAGGAGGCACGAGAGCAGCCCCGCCGCGGCCGTGCCCATAGCCGCGGCCGTGCCCGCAGCTCTCGCTGTCCCGCCAGCCGCCGTCACTGGCGCCCGGGCGCCTCCCGGAAGCCTCGGGCGGCTGCGCATGCGCCGAGCGGGACGGGGCGGGCATAGAGAAGCGGCGGCGGCGGCGCGGGGGTTGGAGCCGTTAACGGGCGCGTGGCGTCAGGGCGAGGGGAGCGTCGGCGTGGGGGCGGAGGCGGCGTGCCGGGCCGTGCCTCCTGCAGGGCGGTAGGAGATGGCGTTCAGGGAGAGCAGGGGGGCTTGGGGGCAGTGTGCGGAGAAAGCTCAACTGGCTGCGCGTGTCCCGGCGGGGAGGAGGTCGGCCCCGACCCTACTTCATCCTCCCCGTCATCTTCCTCCTGTTCCAAGGTTGTCTGCCTGACGCCCACGTTTCCTGCCCGCGCCCTACCTATGTTGTTGCTGGCTCTTTCTTTCCCGCAAGGCTGCGGATGCCAGTGGATCCCGTTTACGCAGCTCTAAGGGAAAGGGGCCTTTCTCGCACTGTGCCCGTCCTGCGTAATCGGAGGGGAAAAAATCAAAAGCACCAAGCCCAGGGCATGCTGAGGCACGGGGGAGCGCATTTCTGGAGTGTAGCAGTTAGAGCGTCCAGGGGAGCTGCTCCTCGCATGCCCCATGCGCATGGCAGCGAGCGCTGAGTGCCGCACGCTGCCCCTGCAGCGGCGTTCGGGCTGCAGCTCGCTCCTGTTTGCAAGATGCCTCCCCAAGTGATAGCCATGGCTTTCGCCTTCCCCTTTTCTGTTCCCTATTATTATTATTGTTATTGTGTTCATGAGGTTGTCCAGCTGCAATGGAGGGGAGAAGTGAGAGGTTACCTTTCACCACCTACCCCCTGAAAACAACCTGTTCCGCATTGGACATAGCAGCATATTCAGATATGAGGATTTAGAAGCTTAGCAGGCGCAGGCCTGTGTTTTCTACATCCTAGCTGTGATGAGCATTAAATTACTTGCTGTATAAGGATGAAACACTGGCCAGGCATGCTTGTACATAGAAAGGTCACTGCTTGCAGCTGTGGCCTTTCTGCTCTTGCATGTTCAGTTAGCTTGGGGCATGGCTACAAGGACGCTTTGGTCCTCTGGGGACACAGACATGGGATGCACAGGATCTGCGTAGAGTCCACATTCTTTTGGTCTGTAAATATTGTGCAATGCTTGAGGACTACTCAAGCAAGCTACATAAATCAGCAAAATCAGTTTTATTCGGAGATATGGGGTGTAGGGACCCTGCCCTGTTTGTGAAGATCCTAGTGCCAGTGTAATTCTACTTGAAGTCATTCCTTAAATAAGCTCCAGAGAACTGCCTGTATCTCAGTCCTACTCGATTTCTAACTGTCCCCCTAAAATGGGAGTGGAGTTGAAGTACTATGGGCTCAGTATTACCATAAATGTGACACTGATGTTCACAATAAAAAGCCCATAATAATATCAGACTGGGATAATGAAATGTAGATGCTATTAGTTCTTGTGAATCAATGAATACATATATAGCCTTAGACTGCTCAGTGAGATGAAAGCTGCAAACCTGTACTACCAAAGAGACTGATGATTAAGAGGAAGCTAATGCCATTTTTGAAGGTTTATAAGAGGTTGTCCTTTGAAACACTCAGTGTCTGATGTTATTTAGCAGGTTACAGGTGTCTATACTTAGCTGAACGTCTTTAAGGAAAGAAGTAGTTTGTGAAGTTTTACTTTCTGATTTCTGTTATTAATCTTTTTTTCTTTTTATCAACAAATATGCAATGCAGTAAATTTATAATGCTGATGTTTATTTAATGTGTAATAGAATTAATAGAAGATTATTAGAATAGAAATGTGCTAAGGAGTAGCCCGCATCGGGTCAGTCAGGTCTGTCAGGCTCCTTGCACGATGTAGTCAGCAGACAACGAGCGAGGGAAAACAACATTGTGGTGAGCACAAAACAAGCAAGTCACCGTTCGCCTGCATAATCTGTTGAATGCCATTGTCAGCACAACTTCCTGTGCAGTCTTTGCTCCTTTTTTTTTTTTTTTTTTTTTTTTTTTTTTTTTTTTTTTTTTTTTTTTTTTTTTTTTTTTTTTTTTTTTTTTTTTTTTTTTTTTTTTTTTTTTTTTTTACTATGAACAAGTTTTTCTTTAAAACAAAGGCAGTTATTTGCTTTTATCTAGGGCACAGGTTGTGGGCTCTGGTGGCAGCACTTACTCCACAGTGTGAGGAGGGCTTGGGCAGCTGGAAACACTGGTGACGGAGAGTGTTGCCGCCAGGTCTTGGACAGCGTTTTTGTCTTGCCACTGACTTTCAAGAGGCTTCTAGGAAAAGACTGCGGAAAAGGAGCTGTGTGGGCTGGATGAACTGTTAATCTGTAGGCTTAGTTGCCCGTTACAGAAAGTTGTGAAGCACTAAAAATCAAGAGAGGTACTCGGCACCCTTCCTGCAAGTCTGGTGGGAGGAAGTCTTAGCCCTATAAAGTCCGGAGTGGGCTGCAAGAATCGTGCAAGCTGCATCATTGCAGGTGGAGGGCACCCTGATATGAAAAAGGGTGAGGTTAGTTAAAACATATCGTAAAGGCTAGCTGCTCTGCCATGAGCGCGTTGCCAGGGGAAAACAAATCTGCCTTTGGGAGGGGACTGTTACTTAAATAAGTGATGTTGCTGAAATAGGTGTCGGAGTGCTTAGGAGATGTCTGACTGTCTATAACGCATCCCTTAGGAGAGTACATTGCTACAGCGCATTTCTCACCTTGAGACAAATTTATTCTATGATGATTAGTTATCTTGTGCTCAAACACTGTACAGGACAACATTTTTACAGCAAGTTACTTACGTAAATCACACTTCACAACAACCGTTTTGCAGTCAAGATCATGAAACGAACCCCACCTCATTGGCTCAGTTCATTACTGGTAGATGTAAGTGAAGGACTCCAGCATAGCACAGTGTTTGCAGTTGCAGCTTCCTCGCTGGCAGAGAGCGGGGCTGGGGCGATGCGCTGCCAGAGAGGCTCCACGCGCTGTATGGAGCAGGGGCAGCTGCAACGTTCACCTTCCATCCTCACTACTGTTGCGAAAAGCGATCCGCGGTGGTGGCCTAGAGCTAGGGCCACAGTTGGCTCGGAGGCAACGCAGAAACTTCCTGCTTGTTTCTTCTCCTGGAGCTCTGGAGCATGATAAAGCAAGCAAAGACAGAATTTCATCTCCTTGGAAAAACACAGAACGGTCGTGCCACAAGGGAAGGGCCGTAGGGAATCCAGTAGTTCACTGCACAGCCCCAAGGCAGTTTTTGTCCCCTTTCTGATTTGTTTTGAGGTTTTTATGCTATCTCCTAGCAGTATCTTCCATATCTTTTCTGCTGCAATCATTAGAAAGCTTTTCCTCGTAAAACTGCTTGTTGCAGTCCTTTAAGTTCTTTCCTGGCTGTTATGGACATATAAAACAGATTATTCATTTCCTGTTTTCAACAATCTTTTACATATTTGAAGGCTGTTATATCCCCATTAGGCTTCTCTTTGTGAGGTTATATAATAAAAACATTGCAAATAAAGTACACATTCAAAGAAAAAAAAAAGTCTGCCTCTTTTTCCTTCCCAGCATTGTGCCGCATGAAACCCCACTGCCTTCTTCATAAATGGAGATTTATCGCCAAAGAGAGTGGCAACATGGTTATAGTTTAAGGATTTTCCACAAAAATGCTACAACAGGGGAAACTTTTGTGCATGTAAACAGATCCATATCTGTATCCTTCTAACATCATGTTACAAGCAATTTGCTTCTGAGATCTTTACTGTTGCTGGAACCAGGGGATTTCAGAGCAGGGCAGGCTACATAGCAGCAGCGTGAGTTTTCCGGAATATCGCAGTATTCCTTCTCACGATAGCTCGTGCTTCTGTCTCACCGGCTGCTTGGTGGCTTTTATTGCAGCTTGATAAGGCCTAGCTGGTGTCCTCCCAGTTCCTAAGTGTAATTGCTCTGCAGTGCTGGTCTTTGAGGGTGCCTCCTCAGCACGAGGAAGTTGTTGTGCTCATATTGGGGTTGTTTACCAGCCTCCTGGTACTGACTTTGCGTCTGACGATGCGCAAACTTCCAGCTGTGGCTTCCAGGTACCTGCCTGGCAAAACTGCCATGGGCTTCACTGAGACCAGGATGTACCCAGGGCTCATAGGGCTGAAAGTCTCTCTCTCTCTCCAGAGCTTTGCAGGCTGCTTTTTAGAAATGTGATCCAAACAACAGGAGCTGAAAGAAGGGATGGAGATGAGTGGCAGCTTAAGAGCCCTATGATGGTAAAGTCAATGTGAAAATGGAACAGCTGGAAGTTTTGAAGCAGCTTCTTTAGCCTGGTGCTTTCTCCAGGGTGAAATGCTGGCATTAGTGATCTCAGACTAATGCAACTGGAGCCAGAATCTCCTCTGTGGTGTTTCCCTGGTGGTATCTCATTCATCTTTTAGATATGATTATTGCTCTGAGCCTTTGCTCTTTTACAGTAATTGCTTGAAAGCAGGCAGAAGTTACTTAAGGAAATCCAATTTGGGAGGAAGAAACAAGAGAGGACTCTGTACTAGGAACTGTGTACGAGCAGCTTCCAGTATGTTGCATGCAGACAGTCAGCTGAGCCTGCTGATTATTCACAATACTATTTACAAATTAAAAATAGCTTATTTTACTTTTTTCTTTTATGGCAGTGCGGCAACAAGGAAGGAAGTGTGGCCTTGCCCAGAAGCCCTGTAATAGCTCCTGCAATAACAGATAACTGCTGGAAAATTGCATTTTGCTAAGTAATGATGGTGCTTCCCAAGCTGCTTCAGACAAAAATGAGGAACTTCTTAAACCCTGGAAATCTTACACTGTATTTCTTGTTGAAGGGCTGCTTACAAGCTAGGTATTGCTGTACCTGCCCGTAGCCAGGCCTAGCCTCAGTGCCAGTCACAACCCTAACTTCCTTGCAGAGAAAGGAGCCCCCGCTATGCAAGATGTGTGAGTACAGACTAGCTTTGCTGAAAAGGAAAAATCACCAAATTGCCTGTTTTCCTCAGCAAGGAAAGAGAGGAGAAGGATCCCAAGCAGTGCCTTCTGCAGGGTCTCGCATAGGGGAGCCTCAGGGACTGATGTAATGAGCCCAGAATTAGAGTTTCTGACCGTGTGGCCTCCAATCATAGAGCCATCTGACTGGAAGTTGTTCAGCAGGCAAAACACTGGGGGAAATATATCCCCCTCCAAGATATCCCCAGGAATGGCTGCTTAGCGGAGCCTGAGTACAAAGCTAGCTTAACTAAGTCAGTATGGTAAGAAACCAGGCCCAAGAAGTGTCCCAGGTGAGGCACCAGGAGTGAGGAGTGAGCCAGGGTTTTTACTGGGTGAGGGTCAGCACATCGGCCTGACCACAGTGGGGTCTTTGTAGGGAAGAAGGAAGTGATTCGCTCCCAGTGGATGCCCTTGTTGATCTGGTGTGGGTGGCATAACGGGTACTGGCAATACCCTTGTGTAGATGGGGACAACTCTACACTGGCCATGTAATAAAACCAGAGCAGGTCTCCTGTGAGTTAGTGTTCCTTCCATGCTGGAATTGGCTTCATGTGAAGGTTTCCTGTCTGCACATTTCCTAGGATCTTCTTTGAAACTTAGCTTCTAAACATAGGTAAGATTTTTCTCTCTGTTCATGTGATTACTCATTAGTGCAATGCTCTTTTTTTTCCCTCACATAATCATAATTTTATAGTGCTGTGAGTTCTTCATATCTTTATTGCGGGACTTTGTGTTTGGTCTTTGTGTTGTACATCTGAAATTTTGCATATTGTTCTTCTTGTGCCTACAGGAAGAACATAGCTTGTTTCTGGCAGGTTCCCTGCGATATCGTGAATCATGCTGGGGACCAGCACCCTTCACATTCACTGCAAAACAACGTCTACAAGCTTCGCTACATGCAGGAGCTCTGGAAGGCAGTTTATTAGAGTCTTTCTACTTACAAACCACATTCTGGTGGTAGGAGAGCCGAATTTCATATATAGCAAAGAAAATAGGAGTCATCCAAGAAATAGCTTGCCTGAGCAAGCTAAATTTATCTTCTAACAGACTTTAAAAATACACAGCTCTCCCTATTATTTTCACTCTACGTCGAACAACTGTGTTGAACAGAACAATGAGGACTATACGCAGCAGCTTCAGGCCTTACCCCTCCTTGCTTCCTCCGTGAGCAGCGGTGCCACGGCTGCCTCTCTGCTTACGGCATTCCCATATCCCATCCCTGCCGCATCTGCATGCCTTAACCCTCACTTCAGAGATGTGTGAACAATAACACAGCGGTCGCACATCCGCACCGTTTAACCAGATGGCAGCAGCAAAGCACTAATTATAGCCCATCCCAAGGTCAAATCATGATGTCAGGTTCCTTCCCTCACGGGGGGGGCGCACAGAGAGCAGAGGCGGCAGGCGCCAGATAACCTAATCAGCGCTTCACAGAGCGCCTCGCTGCCCTTGCCACGTGGTCTGTATTAAATAAAGTACTGTGCCCTGGAGGCCTTGTTTGTCCTGCGTGGCAAACAGCCGCCTGCCTTCATTTCCCCAGTGTCCTCTATTAGGACAACAGCAGCAAGGTGGTGTCACTTCATCGTTCTCGGGCAACTGGAGCACGCCAAGATTATGGTTATACAGTCACTAGGATTATATGAATTTCTGGGCTTTTGGGAAACACTGGTGACCTGTTCGGAAGAAGACTTGGGGAATTCATTCCTATTTCATGCTACTGGTAGTGTATCAGTAACACTTTTTGGATGGTGTTAAGAGTAAGTTAAAGATGGTCTTGCATGAACTTCAGCTAGCTGCTTTTTTTTTGGAGAGGGTATGTCCCCATTAAAGGAAAGTTAAAGCAAAGCTATGAGGACAAATCCTTTCTTTCCCTGTGTCTAAAGCCTCTGAAAGAGGAAGGAATACGTTGAGCAAGTCTGTCCCTTTTCCCCACATGATACTGCAACAACCAGCGTCAGCAAAGGCACGAGGGGAACCAGTTCCTACTTTTACATGGGGAAGGCAGCATCTTAGAATACCAGAGATGTAGTAATTCCCCAGTACTGCCTGACTGTATCCCCCAATTGCCAAGAAGATAAGGTCTACTAATTCACTCTTTTTTCTCTTTTCTTTTTTTTTTCTTTTTCAGTTTGGCTTACTAAGGAATCTGTAATGAAGTGGCACAACACCCAGGACTGCCTTATCTGTGCCCTTATCACCACCTTTGAATTTATTGACCAATTTCAGCCACATTTGATAGGGAATAAAATGCTACTCTTCCATGAAAATATACCGGCCAAGTAGACAAAAGCAGCTCTATTAAGAGTGAAGAAAAGACAGGGAAATCTCAACCCTCATCATTTTTGCGTAATGGCAGCTGACCATCCAACAAGCTTCCACATTGACCATTCTAATAGTGCTGTGTGTTTTTCGTCTTTCTTTAGGCCAAAAAGAAAAAAAAAAGGATGAAAGAATATAGAGAAGAGGCAGCTAACATCAAGAAGGGATAGGGAACATGCTGAGAGGTGAATTTTTGCAGGGGAGAGGGGTACCAACATTTTTTTTTTTTTTAATATTATATATAGTTGGGTGGTGCAAGGAATCAATGCCTATTTTCCTCATGTTTCTTCCTGCAATGTTTCTCAGAAAGGTAACTCTTTATAATTTAAAAACCTCAAATCCATGATTATAAATTTTGTAATTCACACACCAAGTTGTTTTACACGTATTTTCACCTGTAGCCAGTCACTTTTGCTGACAGAATTGAATCGTTTACAGACATAACCGTGATATGAATATGCAGCACTATGCAGCTGTGCATTATATAACACTTCTCTTGAATTGAGACTTTACAAATGAAATGATTCTACCTTTTAACTGCTGCTTTAGCTGCCGATTTTTCCAGATTTCAGTGGATTGGGCACGGTTAAATTAGTGATGGAAACAGCAGCAGAGATGCTGAGAGCTGCACTGGAAAGCAGAGGGCTATCTGTCAGTGCACACTACTTATTATCCTTGGTGATGAAATATGAATAACACCTTTTAATGCAAAACATTGACCATTTGGTGTACATAACTTGTTCTGAATAACTTTAGAATTTAGCACCACATAAAAATCTAGTAGAGAGATTGTGCCAATAGAGGTATCTTAAGAAATACATGCAATTTCACATTAAAAAAATAAGATGAGCTATTTTCTTGCAAAATATGATCTTCTTTTACAAATCTTATACAGTAGAACATTTTGATTAGCTTTCACAATAAATAATACATCAACATTAATTAGTCTTATATATTATGATATTAATTTAAAAAGTAGATGAAATTGGAGGTATTGCTATAACTTAAGACCGAGCCACTAGGAATGGTGGCGAGAAATTACATATCATTTAATTCTTCTTGTATAGCCAAATTTCTTGTAGTTAAAAAATTGGTATGATTCTGTGAAAAGTCTTATGTACAAAACCTTGTCTGTGAATTTTTGCTAGGTATGCAGGAGATAACTGTAATAACCTATTTACTTTTCTTTTGGCCTGAACGAGGTACAAGGAGTGCATTTAGTCCCCTTCTGAAGCTGATACTATTTTTAAATCAGGTAGTTCTTGCTCAGAGTCCCGAAGCTGCCCTGTTGTATTGCTGGCCTCATCCATAACCGGATCGCTTTGGCTTTTGGATTCTTCTGAAATAACCGTTAACTTGTCACAAAGAAGATGCTCTTCTTGGGGCACTGAAGAAAACAACTGTGAACCACTAGCAGGCTTGCTCAGAAACTGTGAAGAAAAGAGGAAATGAGAATTAGGCTGCACCAGTCCTACCTGCTGCCATATTGGCTTAGAAACGTGTTTTCTAATGCTTTCTATCCCTTATTTGACTTTCCAAAACCTTGGAAACTTTTGATTAGTGACAATGTAAATTTTTTCTGCTCACTCCAACACATTATGCAAGGCTAGGAATCAGCTCGTAAGTGCCTGGATTTCTAAGACTGTATCTCAGAGATTAGGGCTCACTTTGAAGTACAAGCTTTATTTTTAAAAAGAAAGTACTTAGGTTTTGTTTGGAAGGAAAGACTAAAAATGGTAAATTGACTGTAGGTGAAGGCAGAGTCCACTGAGAGATTTGTAGAACGGTTCCAAGAGACGTGAACTTTTCCAGCCCTCTCAGAAACTGTTGTTAGCTTAGACATCAAGTAGCTTTAAATGTCAACATAAACCATGACAGTTAATGCAAGTAAAGGAGCAAGGGAGATTTGCAGAGCTGTGTATCATCAAGGAAGATGACCTAATTTTGGTACTAAAATACCACAACTACCTCCCACTCCTTTTTCTTTTATTAAGATAGAACCAGGCACAAGAATCTCCATGGATTTCATAGGGTGTTTTCACTGTACTTTGAACACCAGCACAACAGCAACACACCTCCTTAGCACAACAAGAACAGGGTAGCCAGTCATTTTGGCAGCTCATGTGTGAGTCTGTTTCATTTGGTGCCAGCTGGCTGAGTACAACTGGATTTTCTTCCCATGACCTGACCCTTCCGTTTAAGACATTGTACATAAGAAAATAAACTGCTTTATCAACAGTTCTGTAATTTAAGAAAAAAAAATAGTATTATTTCTTGTCTAAGTCCATTAAACTGATTTGAAATGTTCTATCAGTAACCAGCAATCTCCAATGTAGTGAAACTACTGCCTTTGATAACGTCACCTTAGTTAAGCGTGACTGACTTTTATTAGTCATAATGAGTTTTCATTAACCAATTCCACCCAGCAGCACCATAACAGGGGAGTTTGCCTTTCTTGTGAGAAACCTGGGAGTAAGATAAGTTCTACCTAATCTTGTATTAATTGCAATAATTTTGGCTTCTCAACAGCTGAGCTCCAGGTTCAGCAAACTACTGCTGCGTGTACTCAACCTAAAGCACAAGATTTGGGCTAACTCAAGTATAAAGCTGGCGCCTGCTAAACTCAGGAACTTTGCTTCAGGAGAGGAGTGTGCAATCATAAGCTTGAAAGGACAGAGTGGGACAGACCTCAGTTGTTTGCTAGCTAAAAAGAGGAACTGTGTGTTAACACCTGCTCTTCTTCCACTTTGAAAAAAAATCCCATTTCTAAGCCATAAAAGGGTTCGTATTGCAAATTATGTGATTGTTCCAGGTATAAACTCTATGCCAAGTTCTGAACTGTTCAGCTTTATAATATTTCAGAGTATTCTGTGTCTAAGAATTCAGAAAGACAGTGTTCTAGAGTTTATTGTGTATCAGTATGCTTAAAAGTCTGATTTTCATCTCTTTCCTTGTGTCTGCGTAGTTCCACAGAACTTGATGAAAATGGATGTAAATTGAGGTAACATTCATGCAAATGTTATGATGTAATGCCAGAAATTAACCATTAAATGAACTAAATTCCAGCACCCTTCTCCCACTGAAAAGTACCCTGTCCTCTCATTCTTTTATACCAAAGCTCAAAACATTATAATTTCTCCTTGAATGTCTGTTTGAATGTCTGTTTAGTGCGAACTGTTTGGCAGAAGACCAAATTTTAATTACACACAATATTTACTATATGAGCAGATAACAGAATGGTTGCTCTGCCTTGCATATCAGTAACAAGCATTGCTCCATACACATGCCACGAAAGAAGCTGTAAAAGTTTTGGCAGAGAGCCTTTGGGAGGGAGGCAGTTCTATCTAAAAAGCTGATTTTAACTATGTTAGGTAGAATACAAATAAACAAACCTCTTTCAAGTGCTGTGGGAAATAGTATGAAGGGAAGAACACATGTTTGGTCAGTCGATACAGAAACAAAAATGAAAAGAAGCAAACAGGAACAAATATTACAGCACTCAACATGGATCCAAAAAGAACACAGACAATCATCCATGTTGGGGTTACACCTGCAAGAACAGAAGAAAAATATTAAAACTGCTGTTTATTAGTTTCTGAACCTACTATTTTCAAAACATCGCACTTCCTAGGGAACTAAAAAAGCTTTATTAGCCTTACAAAAATTTAACTGCAAACATAAGTCATTTTGTCTCCAAATTTACACACATACACAAAACAAAACAAGAGGCTGGCACCTCTGGGGATCACTGGGTCCAACTTTGCTGCTCAAGCAGGGCCTACGGCAGGTTGCCCGGGACGCTGCCCTACTTGGGTTCCAAGTATCTCCAAGGAAGGAGACTCCAGAGCCTCTCTGGGCAACCTCTTCCAGGGCTTGGCCACTCTTACAGCAAAAAGAAAAAAAAGTATTTTTTTTGTTGTGTGTGTGCTGAAATTGGAATTTCCCGTGTTTCGGTTTGCACCTGTTGCCTCTCGTGCTATCCTTGAGAAGATTCTGGCCCTGCCCTGATAACCATCATATTCAGACATTTAAATGACATGTACCAGTGATTCTACTTGCAATATGAGACATATGATTAAAGAAACTGAGAGATAGCACTACTGGGAGCATAGCCTTCCTTTTTCTCTTAAAAAAGGGGAAAAAAAAAAAAGTGTAAAAATGGCAAGAACGTGAACTCATGAGCCTTTTAAAAATCCTTGTCATGCATGAGGATTTCACAATAGGTAATGAGAACACAGATGTACCAATACATCTGAATATACATCACTGTATAATTGTATTAAACAGCTCAGAGTTGCTAAGCCCTGGCTTAACCACCAATTAACAAGAAACACCACCACCAAACCTCACCTTCAATTCAACTGCACTACCTGCAGATAATATATGTGTAGGAAAGGCGCACGAGGAAAAACAATCAAGGAAAAGTTTAGCCCTCCATTTTCCGCCAGTTTCCCAGCAACGCCTTCCCCCTCCACGATAACTTGTATGATCTCTGAGGCAGCAACACAAGTTGTCTGAGGGTGCAAGCTACATGAAATAGGCTATAGTGCCCGTGAAAAAGCAGCCAGGGCTTCATCCTTTCTTTTAAATAGGGACGTAAAGCTCCCTGCTAAGATGAGAGGATCTGACCATGGTTCTGGCAGCTTCATGGTTCTCACAGCCCGATGAGACATGACGGCAGCAACCCTGAAATTAAGTAGGTGGCAACACAGGGTCCAATTCCTCTCTCAGTTATAAATAGATGGCACAAAGGCCATGATAGTGGATCCAGCTTATGATAAAGAAAATTCAGACCGGCAGAGAGGAATCACCAGAAAGCCTACACTCTGTTTAACTCTTCCTTAGAAAATAAGAAGAATTCATAGGCTCCTGCCACAAAGAAACTATCATGTGATAGGTGCTGCATTGCCTATAGCTTTCATTCAGTTTCCAAAAAAAACTGTTTTAAAGATGTGCATGCACAGGGCACGGAGCAATAGCAAAGTAAGAAATGCAACTCTCTGCTACAGGTTTGCACATCACGCTGACATTCCTTTGAAATCGTCGCTTCCTCATTCCCTGCAGCATTCATTGCCTCCGATATTACTTGCCATTGTGGGTCGTCTGCTCACAAAGCTCTTGGCTCAGCTCCCCAGTTTTGTTCCACTCAGGAATAACCGCTTGCACTTGGATACAATATACTGTCCATGGCTCTAGCTGAGATAATATTTCAGAGTTATGTTTAGTATCTAGGTGAATTACCTGGAACACAGAAGAACACACACAAAAATGAAAATCCCGAGTCCAGTGAATTGACCAGCTAAATAATTAATACTCCATTCAGCAGTACAAACTTCAGCAGCTACAGCTGGATAAGGCTTTTAAAGGCAGAAGGAAATACTAGGTGTATGTAACGATATATTCATTTCTCCTCTAGCTAGTATGTATCCAGTAAGTGGTATGATCCTGGGTGCCCTAATGAAGTCCTAGGCCAAAGCACGCCACAGAGACACAATCAATGAGATCTGCTTGCAGAGACAGTTCTCCAGCCAAACGAGATGAGGAAAGGCTGCTGCCACACACAAAGGTAATTTAAGCTGAGGCAGAGCACACAGGATGCAAGACCCAGACCAACAGCAAACGCAATTTGCTGCCTAGGGGCAGGCTGTGCTCACATGGGGGCTGCGCAAGGCAGTAGCCCAGGGTCTCTCTCCAAGGTGAAGCTGCTCTACAGCAGCCATGTGTCAACATTTTGCACAATAGTCCACTTTAAAAGACAAGTTGCAGAGGTTCTGTTTTCTGGCCCTTTTGATTTTTTTTTTTTTTTTTTGTTAATGGGCAATAAGGACACTTTTATCTCCTGGAGAGGAACGTCAAGGACTTTTGTAGGATAACAAATACATATACACTAATAATATGCACTAAAGCCCTACTGTATGGAAATTGTACTGAAGTACAAAGCATTAATTATACTGTGATTAGTATCTACAGCTGAAATGCTTTCTTTTTTCCATATAATAGATCTTATGAGCCTATAATTAATATATTATTGATGATCTTTCTCCATGCATTTAAAAGCCTGCTGAGCCAGGGAGCACATCTGCTGGGGAAAAGGGAGAAAGTGAATGACAAGTGATGGAAGACGAAGAGGTGAGAAGCTGGCAGGAGGCCACCACAGGCAACCTAAGCACCAACCGTGGTGGTATGCAGAGCCAAGAGTTTCACAAAGGCTGCTGTAGCACAAATACCTAAATGATCTGAATCTGGCATTCAGGTCAGCCTTTTGCCACGTTCTTAGACATTGCTGATGTGACAGCTTCTAAGTTTACCCTTGCTTTTGGGTATGAAGTACATACATGTGCACTTCTGCAAAATAAATGAACTGCTAAACTGAGCGAGCAAACTCTCATAGCATAGCAGTGATTTTTGATTATGTAAAAAGCAGATTATATCCATGCTACTAATTAATCACAAGACCATCTGACATTCTGCTCTGAATACCAGCTGTAATGACTCTATTTCATTGTGATTTGTAGAGATATATATTTTATTTCACTATTATTAGCTTTCAGAGATTCATCAGTAGAGCATTTTACCAAGAAGAGCACATATATCAAAGTCATGTCTGGTGAGTGTAGCCAGACCATCAAGTGAGCAGAAGTTACCTGATTTTTGCTGCCTTTCTTCCAGTAGAGTATTCTGTAATTCCATGAGCCATAATATTGCTTTAAAGACCAGTTGTTAGGTTCATTTTCAGCAATAGGGCCTATGAAATCCATATGCAAAGACCCAGATTCTGACTTCACTTTTACATCAGGTGGTCCAATGATTGCTATACATGAAAACAGTAGAGGAAAAAGAACAGCAGAACCGAAACTCAATAGCTGTCAGTTTGAGATTTTAGTGCAACACTTCATGTTTTAAGCTTCAAAATATTTTAAAGCACTTGGAAGAAAGGAATTTCATCTCATCGGTAAAAAATAAATAAACCCTTTCCTTACCTAACTGGTCAAAGGTATTTATTTTTTACAGTTAAATAACAGGTATTTTCACAGACTACATTTCACACACACTAAGTTTACCCACTTCTCCTTTGCCAGCTGTTGTCAATCCCAGAGGAAGCAAGGCTATTTACATAGTTTGTCATTGCTCACTTCCCCTTCTCGTCAGAGCCGTTGCAACACGAGGCTTTACTGAGGAAACCCTCTGGGGTGAAGCCTGTTTTAATGTTTCTTTCATTGTGATTGCTTTGAAAAACTGAAACCTTTGAATTATTTCTGCATGTCTTACCGAGTCAGGTCACTGCATATTATGTTTTCGTATTTTGAAAAAGGAACAACCCTCTTATGTTTTTGGGCCACTACCTGAATTATTGCACGAGTAGCTGGGTTACCAACTAAGTTGCATCCGCAATGAACTCTCCATTAAAGTGTCCTCTTATTCCAACAGAGCAACTCTACCTTAGTTGCTGCAAGCCTCCAATAAGTTCTGCCTTGCTAGAGCCACACTAAAAGGTATTTAAGAAAGGAAGAGCTCCCTATACAGACAATTTTGCCTTCCTCCAGAAAGATTTACTTTTAAATTTAAGAAAATTATTACAGTAGCTACTTCTACAGCTGGAAAAGAAAAGCATTCCAGCCAAAATTTTATAGCTCAAGGTATAAGTAAATTTGCAATGATCTGCACGTTTCAGCTTCCTGTATGGGACTGCATTGCGAGGGTGCATTAACAGCAGACAATATTTTAATGAAAGACTAGAAAAAATACTTACTGTCATACATTGGCTTAAATCTGACCATCGCCCAGTCTGACTGCTCATCTTCTGACTCCGCTCTGACTCGTAAAATATAGTCTCCGTACAGAGACAGAGAAGAGACATCGCATTCTGTGAGTTCCACGTTTGTGCTCAAGTTTTCAAATGTGGCTTTAGGAATAATGATGCTGCATGGAAGAGCAGGGAGAGGGAGAAAAAAAAAATCTGATGCATAAATTGCAAAAGATGAAATATCTTTCCTCTCAATTAACTGGAAAAGTGGCAGATCTGTTTGTTAGCACAATCAATTAGGCCTTATGAACGTGTATACACAAAATATTATCAGTAGTACATATAGGCAAATTATGCGTTTTATACTTAATGATATTATTTTGTGAAGTTAGTCATTAAGATTATGGTTCAGAAAATAAATGTCCTTTTCTTGACAACGATTACAAAACCTGATTCAATAAGACGGTAGATATTAGACAAGGCAATAAATATTAGGGAGCACTGCTCTGCTTGGTTTTGCTGTCTAATTCTGATTTTTTTCCAAACTGTCCCTAGTCTTTCCTTATATTCATGTGGGCTGACAGGGAACTATGTGTTACAAGACAGACACCTTTTTGTTTTGCACCAAATGCCTTCCAAGGAACATGGTGCTCAATAGGCTATTGCTACCATCACTCAGAAAACAAAACAAAAAAAACCAACAACCAACCCTCCTTTTAACTGCAATGGCCCAAACTCATCCCAGCTGGAATCAGTTTGGAGATTTCCTCTTTGCAGCCACTACCTGTGGGCACTATCTGCTCCCCTTTACTTCCTGGCCCTTCCTTTTCCACCCCAAGAAATTCAACCTTTTTGCAGGACTGGGAGACCTTTGACTAAACGTGGGTTTTTTTTTTCTTTTCAAAGCACCGAAGCAGGTGGGACTCAGGGCTAGGGAATTTAACCTAGAGACACAGCAGCAAAAGCAAATCAAAACCCAAACCGCCCACTAAGCCTGATAAAAGGAGACCTCAGGAAATGTGTCTTAAGAGGGGCTCAGGTGAAGAGCCGCCGCCTGGCTGCAGTTCACGGGAAATCTTCACGGAGGGCACAGACGAGCAGCCTACTCTGGTGGCAAGGGACAAAACGCTGGTGCCGAGGAAGGCTGCTGTGCAGCGGGTAACACCGTAGTGGCAGGGGAAAATGTGCACTCAGTCAGCAGCAGTCGACATAAGCACGTGCTTCCACCTGCCAGAAAGCGTGTACAGAACAGCTCTGGATATAGAGCATGCAGCACACGCCCCTGCCGTGTTATTTAGTTCCGAAGGGAAGCCTTTCAAAGGTGGAGAGAATGAGGAAGCTCCTGATCTTGCAAAGGAGGGCACAGACCACAAAGACGTGCAGCAGTAAAGTGGGCATTTCTGAGACAGCTTATGAATAAGCACATAAATCTAGAGAGAAAAATAAATAAACAAACAAACAAGCAAGCAAACAAAAAATCCCCGCAGTACAACTCCCCCAGACTTACCTCTTAAACTGCACAGTGTAAGTTACGTTTCCTTGGGGAAACACAGGTGGATCCCACCGTAAAATGCTGTGAAGGTTAACGGAGATAACTCTTGTGTTTTGGGGCTCTGGCACTATTCCGAGTACTATGGATGCAATCAGAAAGCACAAGCATTTTAGTATCTATTCTTCCAGCGACTTCTCACAAATCCAAAACAGAAAAATTCCGCCTTTCACTTCCTGTCTCTACAGCCTACTCCCTGCCTTTTTTNTTTTTTTTTTTTTTTTTTTTTTACAGGATTTAATAGGGGCTAGATTCAACGCTACAATTAACTTAAGCCCCCAACACCTACCATTCACCCCGGGCTTATGCAACGAAAGAGAAACGTTAGGCAAGAGCAGTCCCTTCCCGTAAGCGCGCTCCTTACGGCACATGCTTCCCCGCGAGCGCCCGGGTACGGCCTAAGCGCCCGCGAGGCGCAGAACGGCGGTTTGGCAGGTAACGCTCCCGCGGCGCCCCGTGCTGAAGATGAACGTCCTACACGAGCCCGGGCGTAGGACTGAAAGAAACTTGATAATAAAGGCGATAAAAAAGAAAAAAAGCTCCCGGCTTGGCTCTGAGATGTAAAATAAATACGCACTTTTCCAACGGGGCTTTAAAAATCCGCGGGCTGCCGCGCATGGAGAGGGGAGCGCGGCGGGAGGAGGAAGAGAAGCAGCGGGGTTTCGCATCACCCTCCCGCCAGAGCCGCCTCCGGGTACTAAAACAGCGGGACAAGGCGGCTCGGGCCGCGGCGCGGACGGCCC
>VWPW01001141.1:286806-300818 GCA_013389825.1 Crypturellus undulatus | reverse complement strand
CGCCCTTCCGTCTGTCCGCCCGCCCGCGGGGCCGCCCAGCGCCGTCGCGGGGAGGCGGGGACAGGGGCGGAGGCCGCTGCTGCCGCCGCCCGTTCCGCGGCCCTGAGTTTAAAAGACTTTGTTGTTGTTGTTTCCTTTTCCTCCAGTTTGATCTGTCGGGCCGCGCTGCCGCCGAAACGCTGCCTGCCCGCAGCCTCAAAGAGCGTGAGGGCAGCAGAGCCGAGCCGAGAGCTTCAGAGGGCGCAAAGCGTCGGTGCCGCGGCCGCCTGCCGCCTCCCTGCCCTCTCCCCCCGGCAGCAGGGAGGTTTCCAAAGGCGCGGAGGGGCCCGAACGGCAGGAGGACGCGTGGAGCAGCCGTGCTGTGTGGGTGTGAAAGAGGGGAGCCACCGTGTCACCGAATGATTTTACAGTGCAGGAAGTGATTGTTAAAAACACCTTTATGTCATTAAAATGTATCATACAATAACTGCACAAAAATATAAAAACATTAAAAAATTAGGTTTATATATATATATAATGCCTTGATTCCGATTTAGGACAATACTGATGAGTATTTTTACTTTAGCCTCAGCCATGTGCCCGCTCAGCTTTCCCTGCACGGACACATTCATGCAGAGATCACGGTGAATAGAGGACTACCTCACTGTCTGCGATCTGCCTGGCAAAACAGGTTTCACGGTAATGCACTAACAGAGCTGTGAAAAAGTGGTAGATAACCCCTTCATGTTACCTACTGTTCTTTCCAATGCTGCTATCGGACCTGCTGACTGGGCGACCTGCCACTCACCTCTTCCTACACCATAAACTCTTCCTAGGCACCATGAAACTGCAACATGAAATGACTGATCTCTATCCCTGTCCCATCTCAGCACTTGACCTGTCTTGGGTGCTTCTCTGTTGATAATAACACAACCTGGACCGTACCTGCAGATACCACAGCAGTATTTGTTAAAAGTGAGTCGCACTTATTTTCAGTGTACAGATATCAAGAACATTAAAAGAGAGAAAGAACAAATCTGTGTTCTGTCCAGAAACAGCTACAGCAGACCATATATATTTGTAGGTTATAAAACAGTGGTTCTCACTCATCTTCTTATGTATTCACTCTTTGGGTCCACATCTGAATCTGATGAATCACTTTCATCTGAACTCGAAGAATTTTGCCACTCACGGGAGACATCAGGACAGAGCGGTTTCTGCACACTTTCTGTGTCATCAAGAGGTTCCGAGTCAAAAGCACCAGAATCTGGCCAGTCGCCCTTATCTTCTTGGGAAGGGAGGAGAGCGGCAGAACCATCCGCATTCTCCTCAGACAGTCCCAGGAGCACAGTTTTTAAGTTTATGGTAAAGCAACCACTACTCCTTGACCCATCAGAAGTACAGTTTAACTCAGAGAAAGAGCTGATTAACTCTCTGCTTGCACCTTTCTCTTCTTCAGTGTCTATTTCATTCTCTTGGAAAACATCGAGGTCAGAGTCTGGATTTTGGCTGGCCTGGCTGCTGTCATCTCCGCTCGTGCTGTCTGCGCAGCACTGCACAAACACGTTCGACGCGTTGGAGGAGCGAGGCACCCTGCCGAAGATATCACGCCTTCTGTAGTCATCGTTACTTCTGGTATTGCTTTCACTGTCATCGTCATCATCATCACTGCTATAGCCGATACATTCCTTTGCCCTTTTTTTAACATCCTTAGAGATGACCTCTACAAAGGCTATTTCTTCAGCTTTAAAGGTAAAAGGCGAGTAGGCTAATGTTTTGATGAATAACTAAAAGGAAAGAAAAAGTGAATTAAAAAAAAAATCCAAGTTTACACAAACACAAAGCTAGAAAAGAGTACGCCTAAGCATGAGGTCATCAGACAAACGGTTCTCCCTGTACCATGTTTCTGGCCTTTTCTGCAGAACTCAAAGCACGACAGCTATTCCCTCTTCTCCATTCCTGAAAACATGAAACGCTGCTCTACAAATCAAGGCACGTTCACAGAAATGACTTAGTGCCATGCACCTCAGACACAGCGCTTTAATTCTCACTTTTGCAATGCTTAAGATTAAAAGCTCACTTCACAAATACAACTTGGATCTGAGGCAAACCTTGCAATTTCCTACTAGCTCATATAATTACCATGCCGAAGAAAATACACCTTATACTAGTAACAATTTTAACAATAAAGCTAATGAAAATGGTAGAAAGCTACCATTTGAAGCAGTGACCCGTGCAACACCCCAAAGCCCATTTTCTTTGTTTTACTGACTGCCATTCTGAAGATTATCGAAGGTTGAAGCACTGGAGAAAAAAAATGCTGAAAATTAAGGATTAATTTTAGAAGGCACTTGTTAGAGTCATGTTGAACAATCCTAAGGATAGAAAGGCAGAGTCATAGCAAAGGATAGATAGATAAGAAAAAAAAAAAATCTCAAAAATGTTGAAACCAATCTGTTCTAGCTTTGTTTTCAGAAAGTGGTAAAGGCTTATGTAAAAAAAAAAAAAAAAAAAAAACAAGCAAATAATGCCTGCCACCCCAAGATGAAATGTGATAGAAATCACACACTATAGATAAAGAAGTCAGGAAATAGATAGAAATGAGACCCCAGCTATCTTATTCTTTCTTGAAATTTAGCGGCAATTAACTTCAAGTCGTTACATGGCGCTGTCTCACAGAACAAGATTTCATTAAAATTCTGGGAAGAAAATTCTTCTGCATACTATTCTTTTCTTCATTAACGTAACTGTCCTTTCCTAAACATGGACTTCTGCTAATCACTCTGCCTGACTAAAAATAGTTTGGCATTTGGAAGGTACGTGACTCTTCATGAGAAACAGTTCTTTCAAAGCTGGACTATTTCTTTTCTTTTGGCTTTTGTTTTCACTCAGCTCCAATATTCAAGTAGATTACGACAGCCTGGTCACAATAGGTAACTTCTGAGAAACTACATTAGCTCTACATTCCCACAGAGGTACTTGGTATATAAATGTCCTTTTTTTTTTTTTCTATCAGGTTTCTTGCTGTGTGACATCCTTTTTACTACTTCCTGTTCACAAGAAAATGCTCTAAGAAATCACAGCTGAGCCTGCGAAAGGATGGTGGACATAAGGCCACATGGAAGAGTTGTCTTCAGCTCTGCTGCATAACTGTTGTGAAAGGAACAGCCAGGATACTTTTCTAGCAAGGAAGTATCTGCAAGATAACTGCACCCCAATTTATAACATGAGATGCGTGTGAAACATAAGATTTCTTACTTAAAGCTAAACTACTTGGTGTATCTGTTTTCACTAAAGAGGATGTTTCCTTTGACTCAAAAGCCGGCGTTGATGTTACAAAGCAGATAGGCTTCCTGAGGCGTAACAGCATTTGGAGTCTGCTTCCTCAAGGCAGGAGTCTCACTCTGCAGGGCTCTTTCTTTGATCATTTGTCCTTGGTCTCCTTGTCAACGTGAACAGCTGCGCGTGAGACCAAGTCCAGTAACTTGGACCAGGATGATGGTTTTTGCAACCATCATCTAGATTTTGCTTTCTTATCAGGCTCCCAAACCGTTAGTTTTAGCACTTTTTGGATGCTCTCTCTGTCTCCTTTTGTGGACAATAAGGAAGAAGCATGGCTCTAGAAAGAATGTCTTAGACCACTGACACTGGCTCTTTGCAGATCTACCTAAGTAATTGGCCCATCTTTTGGGCATTCATGGGCTTCAGAGATCAAACCAAATGATTCTAGGCCATATTTATGCTTCACTACAGGAACAGCAGACTTAGAGTGGGAAAAGCCAAACAAACCCATGAAGACAAATTTAATACACTTGCTTTCAGCAGTACAAACTCAAATGCCTTTCTGTAGCTCCAGCACCCAGGGATCAGGCTAAACCACCCTCAGAGCTTCAGGGAATGATGTGATTCTTGGAGTAGTAAATGAAAAGTTTTGTTCAGTTGCAGCAGGGACTGAATTTGTTCCTACAGTGGTGCACAAAGCTGTAAGGTGAAATAAAGCCATGTTGGGCAAAATGTACTAGAAATTGCTTTGCTAAGGAGTGACCAGTTCTCAGAGCATCATTAGCAACTCTGCTGGGATTAGGTTTTCTCTCTGCACACTTCAGCTGAGAACTGGAATGGTTTTCATTTGAAATTGCTACTCTGGCTCAGATGGTGGAAGGTATCTGGCTGCTGCAACAAAGACTTGGACATAAGCTAATTTTCAAAGGGAAAGTGGTCAGCTAGCCCATGCTAGGCACTGCTGTGGGAACTAGCCCGCATCTGCCTACTGTGGGCAATTCTTTTAAAGTCAGGCTGGGGAATCTTCCTGTCATTCCAACTTGCACGCTCTAATTTGCCTGAGAAGTAGCAAAAAAATTTTCAAAAAGACAAAATATTTACAATGTATAATACACAAGATTTGGTAGCCTATGGACAATCTTTGAAAGTCTGAAAGATGCTAGCTCCACATTTAATAACCTTGAATTCTATCCGCTTGTGCAGCTTCTCTACAAAGCTTATTATTAGCAGTTATTTTTGCTCAGTTCAGATGGCAAAATTCTTCTTCCCCTACAGGAAGGCTAAATACAAAATGAATACATACCAAGGCACGGGGAAGTGAGTTTTGTTGAAGTATAAAACCTCCTGCATACATACAGGTCAGGATGACAATGATTGCCAATGAAAAACATACAGCACCTATGACTGTACCAATACGATAATCTGCAAGTGAGAACAAAAAAAGAAACAAAAATTAAATTAAATTTCTAATGATCATATTTCAAATTATACATTCAGAACATCTATTTAAAACTGCAGAACGATTTTGGTTAGAAGGGACATCTAGAGTTCATCTGATCCAAACCCAGAACAAGATCAAATTCAAGGTGAGATTTAAGAATTAAAATAAATAAATTATATCATCCTTGATAACTATTTATGTAGCTGGTGTAGATACGTACACTTAGCAGGATTAACAATAGATGTGTAGCTCCCAAATGGGAGAGTTTTTATATTTTATTTATAAATCTCCCAAATGCTTAAATCATGGAGGAAGTTTTCTCTCTTACTATTTTCCAACTTGACTTGTAAATTTTGCTATATTAAAACACAGACGATCCATTCTCGACTACAGAATAGTTACCTTTTTGAGCTGTATAGTCTGTAGTTGCACATTTCCAGGGTGATGAGATGGAATTTTTATTTAGAGATGCAGAGACAGCAATGGACACACAGTAATTTCCATTTGGATTCAACTCTTCAATGACTGTATTAAAAACTTCTCTCGTCGTTTTGTTACGTCGCTTCTGCCATGAAAGACAATGTTTTAAAGTCAGCTCTTTGCTTAAGAGAGATCCCCAATCACCGATAAAATATTATGAACATTTCAGTGAAATAATAAGTTAGTAAGTTAATGAAACTTTTTACAAATAAATGAAATTTCACTTGAAGGCATTAGTTCTTTTAATGGAACAGTTCCGATTCCAAGAAAGAAAATCTACATGAATTCCCAGATTTTCCCTGGATTCAGCAAGCCAAAGCATTTCTAAGGAGCATACCTATAAAGAGCATATCTACAGAAAACATTTTTACTAGATCAGAAATTCTGTCTATACTCTGACCTTCACCAGGGCCTTCTAGATATGAATTTTTATGGGTCTGTTGTTCACAATTTAGACTCTGGTCTCACTGATGGCTGCCACTAGGCAGCCATCCCGAGATCTCCATTCAACTCCTGGGCTGTTCTCATACACCAAGTAAGCAGGGAGTGCTTGTGTTATTCAAAACTCTGCTTTAGGGTCATCTTAAGGTAGCCCCAGCTGCCCCTCATTAATTTTGTTACTCTATGTAGCCCTCAAATCAGCCCTTTTCAGAAATTCAGCTCTTTCTACAAGAGTTTAGGTGCCCCTCCTACAGTACTTGCATTATTAAAACACTGTGAAGTTTTGCAGCACCACGAAAACATAAGTTTTCTTACTCTCTTCAAATATATCCATCTTCACAGATTGTTAAGAATTCAAAACCTTGGAAGGGAGCTGCTTTTATTACAGTTTATTTTATCTCATGTCACAAGCTTGACTAAGTGTGGCTGGGTTAATAATTCACACCCTACAGAAGGCTGTTATTAAATCTGTCCTATTTTAGCAATTAGGTACTGCTGAAGAGGACTCAGTGCACAGGTTGACTGACAGACAGGCTTGCTCTGATGCAGTATTGTCAGGGAAAAGAAAAAAAAAGAAAAAAAAAACTAATACCAATAGAGAGAAGGAAACTTTAAAATGTTTCAGCATCAAACTGTTATTAACACATGAAACTTCAAAGCCTGATTTGACAGGAAATCAGTGGTTTCTAAGAGTTGCAGCTCTAGTTTAAGCTGTTATCAAGTTACCTACTTTATGTCTATTTGTGAAACAACGTTATCAAAAAGTAAAAAAAAGAACAGAAAAGATTCCTTCTGCCTCCGGATGCTGATCATCATATCCCCCCTCACATGGAGCAGGGGGGATATCACACACACTCTACATGTATGAAACTGCCAGGCACATTCCAATTCAGAAACCAGGGATCTCTATGCCAGGAAAGCTGTGGTCCTTCTCCTGCAAATCACAGCAAAATGAGCTGGATTCCCAACCTGTCTGAGCCCTTGTTCAAAACTTCCAGTACAGACAATTTATTCCAGTGCTTTCCCAGTATTAATCTCTCTTGATACCCAGGATCTTCTCTGCTACAGCTTCAGTTTGCTGGGTTTTGTCTTTGTCAGAGTGCATGGTTTATTTCCTCCTTCCTTGCAATCGACATTTATATACCAAGACTCAGGCCCCTCACATGCTTTCTTCACATACATTAGCCTGTTCCCTGTTCCTGCAGGGCTTCCTCCTGGCCCATGGTTCAGGACCCCTCCACAGTCTTCACTGTTCCTTTTAGGATCCTGCTCAACTGGTCTGTGCCTCTTTTGAACCCCAGGATGGATGGACTCAGTGCTGCAGGTGGGCTTTACAAGCACTAAGAATGTGAAAAAACACATTTCTGTAAATGTTCTTTATAGTACCTGTGTCTGTTTTTCTGCTGTTGCAGAACTGGATACACAGTTTGTGTTGCATGGAAGACTACCACCTGCTTTCTAAGGGTGATTTTTCTATCACATATGCATACAGCTACTAGTAGCCTCAGTCAAACCTCTATTTCCCTTGTCTTCCCCAAAAACAATCCCTTTAGCCAGTGCCCATGCTTGGCTTCCATAAAGATAACAGGCTAATAGTGTTCTTTTCCCAGGATGCTTCTCTAGTGCAGAAGGAAGTCAAATTTATTCCTGACAGATTAAGTTGGCTGACCCTTGGTTTTCTTCAAAGTACTTTCTATTCAAATATTCACTTTTGTCAAGCTGCTAACCATTGGGGCCATTTTATATGTTCTATTTTCCTTTCTTCTCTGATGCACAAACAAGAAGTTCTTTACCTGTTCCTCAGGTGTTGTCAGTCTTATCTCATAATCAAGCTCTCCATATATATCAATTAAAGACAGCAGCTTGCCATTTTTTCTAAAGTGAGATTTTGGCAGCTTTACAGTGATATTTAAGCACTCTGGACAGGAACTTATGTTAACTTCTGGTGGTCCCAGGAATGCTATTAAAAAAGGAGGGAAAGGAAGAAACACACACCACTATTGAGTTCACCACTCTCCAAACAGGCATTCCTTAATCTCTATCCTACTTCAAAAGAGAATCCCGAATCTCCACTCCAGGTTGAAGCCACCTCTGGCATTAGAAAATATAGCAGTACTACTAAGTGTCTATTTGTAGGAGCAAGTAAGAAGAAAATAGCAGTTTGATGAACAAGGAGATAAAACTCTTCCCCAACATCTAGTATGGGGTAGATTTTTTTAAATTCCTAACATCAACTACTTAAAGACATATATACATATATGTATTTAATACTGCTTTAAGTATCTTACTGTCTTTTACTTTACTTTTTACTTACTGTCTTTTACTTTATGCTTGTGAATACTCAACACAATACTATTTCCTTCGCACATATGTATGTATGCACACACACACACAGAAGATGTATGTATGTATATTTCAAAACCAGGAACAGTGTCTGTTTATTAGAGAGGCTTTAGTCACACATATCAGAAAGCTATCTAAATATTTTGTGTTGTTATGCACTAGATTATACACCAATTCACATTCTTTCAATATAGGAGTACAGCTAGCCACTAAATCAGCTTGGTGGGCTTTACTGTAATGTTAGTAGAGCACCATTTAAACGTAACTAGAAATAAAAACTACCCAAACTAACAAATGCAGGCAGAAAACTTACTGTCATAAGATGGTTCAAAATAAACTGCAGAAGAATTGAATACTTCCTTTTCCACAAAGCTCTGAACCAGTATAATGTAAGCAATAGAAACATCTTTAAAATCCTCTGTCAAATTACATGAGAATTGCGTAATATCTGAACACTGTTTAGCAGTCATCCAGTCATTTCTGTAAATTGAAACAAAAAGAAAAATAAAAAATTAGTCTATCACCTGGTTTAAGAAAGCATTTCTGAAAAACATAAAAATTGACAGATATATCAGAAGATCAATTCTACTGCTTAATGTATAATCAAAAATAACTAATAAGATCTGAATTATTTTTCATTGCACTCTCATTCTAGGAAAGCAAGAAACACATATTTCAACCAAGACCTTAAAAAGCAGCAAAAGCAAACTCAGGAGATAAAGGGGTAGGGGGCAAGGGTAATGTGTAAATACTACCAGCGAGGTTCTGTTCCTGCAGCAACATAAGTCACTGGTGTCGTTCTCCTGGAGGGCCTGAACACAGGAATAGCACTGCTTCCCACTGTGCACGTTCTGCGAGGATGGAGCCATCCATCCACGTGAGGATGGAGCCAGGACAACCAGCAGGACTGACCTCAGCAGCCCCAATGACTCATTTACTCCTATAAGGAGCAGTCCTGGTTAACTCGCAGGTCTCCAGGGGGTCAGCACCAAAAGCCAACCACATGTCAGCATGTCTCATTGCTCCAAATGAGAGCACTACTTTTAAACAAATCTCTAACTACAAAATACCTACTAGCCACCTTTACAACTGGACATCTCGGCAAAACCTCGTTGCCAAAAGGACAACTCAGCTGAGCAGAGGTGTCTTCAGGGACATTAATGCTCCTCCAATAGACCTAGTGCTCTCCACATTTCAAGTGATAACAGAGTGAAAAAAAAGTTATTAATAAATTTGACAGCAAATATTTCTGGATTTTTTTGAAATTGCTACTTTTCCATGATCCAATTTGCTTACAACACGAACACATAGGGAGCTTAAGCAAGACACAGCTAATTAGACAGTAAAATCCAATTCTTTCCTTTTTATCTAATAAACGGCAGACTATAGGAAAGCCCCCAAGTGGGAAAAAACAGACCAACAAAAGAGACAGAAGAGACACAGACTGAATATTTTGAGTAGATAAGCATTAAAAGCAAAATTGTATCCTATATGAAGTCAGACATACTTGCGGTCAGTATACAACACACGAAAGCGTGTTGGCACAGTTGGATCACTTCCTGCTTGCCAGGACAAAACATGCTGAAAATTGTGAGAGTTTATTTGTAGATTGAATGGTGGCCCTCTCACAGGTGTTCCTAAAAAGAAAATAAAAAGAAAAACCATATGACATCGAAAGGAATGGCAAACAAATGCAAGATTGCAAAGTTCTGATCAGTAAACCCTACTAAAGCAGCTCAATATCAGCCCCCAAATAAAGCGACTATGGAACAGCACTGAGTTCAGCACAATAAAAACTAATGCAAAGGACTTTCCTGCTTTGCCTTATTTGTATGAAGTTTATTTTTTTTGAAGAAAGAACTTCATACAAATAAGGCAAAGGAGGAAGTTGTAAAGTGATGCTCAGTGGGAACATGCAAGTGCTTTGTAAAGTGTTAGGAAATATATTTGAAACACAGTAGAAACTCTTACCAGGCAAGCTGTAACAAGCTGTAGACAGAAGGCTCATGTACACTGAAAAATAAAACCATACATTAGTGCATCTGTATGTGTACAATATATGATCCATGAGAAGTATTAATTTACTACTACCAATATTAATTTGCAACAATTAAATACCAACATTCTCTCTAACATTTTGTAGTCCCTTAACTTCCTTTGTGCCTGGGTCGTCTCTATCATCATCCTCTTCTTCCTTTCCTCTATCCTTCCTTCCGCTTTCCCAGAGTGTGCATGTCCCTTTCCAACCAGGCATTAAATCAAGACCTCTAGCAGCAAGTTCCTCAATAAATGCACTGTTTTTACAGGCTCATACTGATCCCTGGTAGAGAGGGCTGAAGTCTCAGTTTGAACAAACTTATTTAAGAAGTACTTATCAAATATTGCCTTAAAAGAGTTATTCCTGCATCTCAGGTAGCTCATGCTGTTTATTAAACAGTATGTTAAGTCGGGACAAGAATCTTCAGCCTGGACTAGGCAAAGATAGATATTACAGCTGGAAGAACATGATAGTCATCTTCAGAGATGTCCTTCTGCACTAGAAGTGGGAAGCCTTCAATGCAGTAGCATAGCAATTTCCGAATTCACTCTCTCTCAATCAGCTAACTCTTAACTCTGTTCTAGTTGCCTCTCCTTTCCAATGTGAAGTTCACGTCCTGTATCTGTAACATCAACCTGTGAGCACTTCCAGCTCTTTCTCACATTCTATTCTCTGTCTGTAAAAAAAATAACACCAAAACCAAAACTGAAACAAAACAAGTACAAAAGGACACTGCAACACGTGTACACTCCTAGTGCCGAAGAGCACAGTCTAAGTATCCTCTTGAGCTCAACCTTCTCTCCGATCTCTACATCTAGAGTTCTCCGTATCTACCTACTAATGATATACCTCCTTGGAGCAAACTCTTTGGTTTAGAAGGAACGTTTTTTGCTGCTCTCTTTTAGCCACCATTCCAGTTTTCAGCTGTCATGCTGAAGGAATTCCTGTTCATGGGAGCTTTTCTCTCCTCCTTTGTGAGCTTTAAATACTTCTCCCCTACCAACGTCAAGTTTGGTTCATTTACAGCTTGAAATACTGTGGTAACTTTGTTTCAACAAATAAGGCTAAACAAAAAAAAAGCTGGAGTTGCAAAAATGGATTGTCAGACTCTTACATAAGGAATATAAACAGAAAAAAAATTATCATAGACAAATAACTGTGGGAAACAATGGAATGGAGAAAAAAAGAACACAGCTGTAAAGTAAACAGGGAAATCTTCTGTCCTTTCTACAGAATTAAATTACTTTTATCAAGACAGTTTCCCACTAAGTCTACAGCTGAAACAACAATCTACGTTTGTTGTGCCCACTAATTCAGAAACTATAGAGCTCTGGTTAAAAAAAAAAAAAAGAAAAAGAAAAAAAGGGAAATAAAGGAAATGAGGAGCAACATATCCAACTGAAAGTTCACTAGAAATTTAGGGAGGTAGAAAGTTGTTTTAGAGTTTCTTCCCCCCCCACCAAGGGAAAAATAATGTTTTAATTATAGAACTGAGTCTGTGGAATATAACCCAGTGGGATCTGGATTCTGTGATTTGTTCCAGGGACAGCAGCGTAACAGCATGCTGCTGTCTCAGGTCTGCAACCCAGAGGGGTGCTAGTGAGAAACAAACAATACAACTTCTCTTACAGCAGAAAGTTACTTGTAACTTACCAAGTTGATACAAATGTAGTGGTTCAACCATCAGTGTTGCCATTGTGGTTAAGAAATGTGACCTACTGGTTATGAAATATACATTTTGCTTCTATGCCTGCAAATAAATAAAATAAAAATCAGATTCACTAAAAGTCTATTAAAATATTCCCTCTCCTAAATGTTATTATTCTACCTCATCTACTATCCTCATAATACTAATATTTGCAGAATCTAGGTTTGAATTAGAAGCAGAATAGGAAGATGCAACTGTGAAACAAAGGATACTGGGGTCAAACTTCACACCATATACTACAATCAGCTCATTTAAAGGAAAGCCCTTATCCCAGATGTAAATCCTCCTCTGCTCAAAGTTTTAAAATAACTACAGAAAGTCACTGCATAATGTGGAGAACCTAAATCTGTGCAACTGATGAACCTCCTTCCATAATAACAACCTACTTCGCAGATGACAAGAAAGTCTCCCTCCCCTCATTTCAGTTTAAATTTCCTAAGTATTATTCACACTTGCATGAATGTATTAAAAATGAACTAAAATGCTTATTTTCCTCTTCCTATCCCAAACTAACACCTTATGAATATGGAGATAACATCCACTAGTTACTAAATCTTTAAGTTTAGCATCAATACCAACAACCTTGAAACTGATTAAGTCACCAATTTTACAGCCCATTTAATTCTAGTACTAATAATGACACAGGAAAACAAACAAAAAAAAACTCAAAGACTTTCTTATTTAGGTCAAGCATTAATAAATGGTAAAAACAAACAGACAAACAAACAAACCCCACCAAAATACCTTCTTCTTTCAACAAGGCAGCAAGCTTTGTTCTGAAGCCACATAGAAAACTAAAGCCTTATACTATTATTTTCAAAGTCAAAGCAGAGTTGTACCTGTAGGATCTTATCCTCCAGGCTACTCTCTGGGGAAAACCTTGAGGTTCCTCAATTCACTTTACAAAATATTTAATTTACATCTCAAATCTTGCAATTAATCACAAGACATGTTCAAAGTAATCTGAGTACAGAGTACAGAGTACTGTAATAGAGTTGTTTGCCCAACTTAGCACTGTCCTGTAGAATTTAAAGCATTTTGTGTACAATTCTACATATTGAACACGACGTACCTTGAAATGATCCGTTTTCAGAGTTAAACTGGAATGTGGTCCTTGGAATACGTAAGAAAAATGTGACAAAGGTTTCTCATCAAGTCGGGAGAGCTGTCTAAATCCATACCTTCTGAAGAAGCAGCAGCGAAATTCCAGGAGAAAACCATGTTTGTGGGAATCCCCATCAGCTCTTACTGTTCTTCCTCCTCAGAGCAGCACCTGGAGAGGAGCCACGCAGGACACCGGTGAGTCCGGCTTTCACAGGTCCCTCCAGCCCGAGCCCCTGGGCTGCCAACACAACAGCCCAGGGCTGTTCCTGGGGGCCGACCGAGGCCTCCGGCACTTCCAAGCTTTGCACTTCCCCTTTGGGAGTGATCTCCAGAGGCAGCCTGTCAGCAACCCGAGTTCTGGCTGCCTACAGGAACCCTCTTCTATCGCAGCAGGTTACACGGGGAAGCTGACTGCTACTGAAGACCCACAGAACTCGTTATGCCTGACACCGACGAGCTAACATCACTGCTAGGACAAACGGGACACACGCAAACAAGCGTTTAAACGAGTTTAAATGCAGAGTGCACACGCTGCCAAGCACCTGGCTATGGCACAGCTGCTTTCCCTGGCTGCGACAGGGCACAACCTGCAAAGGCTCCTGCCTCTCCTGCCTTGCAGGTCAATTTTGTTGATCAGCTCTGGAAACAGGCTGGAGAAAAACTTCCAGGAACTCCTGTAATTGTTACACTGGAATGAAACAGCATGTTTTGGGACGCTGCCTCCTCCTTCTGTTCAAAGCACAGAGCTCTGGGATGCTTTGTACTTGCTTTGAATAAAAGCAGTTTTTGAAAGCTCACAGGTGTGTTTCTCAGAGAAGCTCCACATCAGTAAAGGAGAAAACACATCCTATTCCTGGAATAAGTAGATAGCATATTCACTTACAGGGAAGAAAAACATGCCTATTTGAATATCTTTCGAGAAACAGCCAGGCCGCAAGCGCCGCCGCAGGTAGCGCGCTCAGCAGCGGGATGCTCCAACCCTGCGCAGCGGGGCTGCCCTCGCCGCTGAGGCCCCGCGAGCTGGCGGGTCGGGCGGCGGGCGCCGCATCGCAGCGCTGCCAGCGACTGAAACCGCTTCAAGACAAACACGGACCCAGCCGCACCGCCCCCGCGCCGAGGGACGGCGCTTCCAGGAAATCCCTCCCGAGCGCCGCCGCAGCCGCCCGCCCCGGCGCCGCGCCGAGACCCGCCGAGGG
>VWPW01001141.1:212935-286532 GCA_013389825.1 Crypturellus undulatus | reverse complement strand
GGGCGCCTGCGAGGCGGCCCGGGCGCAGCCGGAGGGCCCTGCGCGGCGGTCGCCGCCTTCGGTGACTGCCCCCCCCCCAAGACGGGTGCCCCCCGCGCCGGCGTTTTGGTGGCCGCGGTGAGGTTGCTCCCGCTCTGCCTCAGCTGCGCAAGGCAAAACGGGAGATTTCCGAGCGCTCTTAGACGCGTTGAAACCGTCTGATCAGATTGCTTCACCTTGCTTCAGCCCACGAATAGCCCTGAAGTAGTGCGGACACGTTTTTCTCTGTTTCACTTTGCAAAGAAGTAATCCTGGATCCAAGATGCAAACACTCGGGGCACTGCGGGAGCCAGGGGCTCCCCAGGGTGACGGGGGCTGCTGGGGGGTCCTGCGGGCAGCCGCAGCCCCGTCAGGTCTCGCCATGGGGACGGGCTGCTGTCCCAAGGGGGTTGTGGGGGGCCCCACGTGAGGCCGGGCAGGGCCAGCGAGGCCTGTTGGGGCTCTCACAAGCTGGGGAAGTCCCACGTGTAGAAACACGGTGTGTCGGGTACGAGTTTGTCTGATAGGGCAAGGAGTACCTACACTGTCTTTATCCCCGTTCCTCGATTTCTGGATTTGAAGGGCCCTTGGCCTCAGGTGTTCAAAGCTGATGATTTCCAGACTGATTTTTCTGAAGGACACCAGGTTTACCCGGAATGAGAGTCGGAGGGAGAATCTGAACTGCGGCCGGGCCGGTCGTGCCGCCGCGGTGCGGGGCCCTTCAGCAGGAGTCCTGCTCCAGGAGCCTGGCACTGCCGTGTCGTGGTGCGCTTAGCTTCGACACCGCCAAACATAAAGGTCTCCTAAACCCTATTTCATTTCCTCTTTCCCTCACTCAGCCCTTAGCATTCATTTTTCCCCCTCAACGCTGCTTTCCCTGTTATCCTTTTTTTTTTTTTTTTTTGATAATGGTTTTTTCATCATTACTTTTAGTGAACTCTCTAATTTCCTGACGTCTTGGCAGAAGTTCCATAAAAGTCTGTTGTTCTTCCCTGCTTATGAGATGACTCACTGTTCTCATGGTCTCTCAGCAGTTTGTGCTGAAGACTGAAATTTAGCTGCTCAGTCTACATTTTTTTACCCATTTCCTCCTCTTTTTTTTTTTCTGATCTGTGTGCCTTTTCACTTCTTTAAACTATAAAAATAGCAAAAAAATGAGATCCTTCGTCAGCCTTACCCCCAAAAGTAAGATCCCTGAGGCAGGGATAACACTGTCACTTGGTCAGTGACAATGAATATTTTGACAGACATTTTCCAAGGAAGCATTTCAGTAGCTGTAGTGGCAGCTCCAGTGCATCAGGTTTCCCATTTACAGGTCTCCAGCTAGTGGCTCCATGGAAGAGTTTATTTTCATCCATGCACTGGATACTGATATACTTGGCTATAGATCTATTACAATAAAATTGCAGCATGCAGTCCTGTGCTGTGTTATCTTTAACCCATGATCAGAGTCAACTCCATGATAATCTCCCATATCCCCTAACTTTTAGGGCCTGTGAGTATTTTGTTTTTCTCTTCTTGATTGCCTTTACTTTGTCCTTTCCATGGCTACTGGCTTACTCTTTTCACTAGGACTGAAAAAAAAAAAAGAAAAAGAAGAAACTCAGAAAATGATTTGTTCTCTTGGTTGGTAGCTATCCTCAAGCTGCATGCAGTCTTGCTGAATTACCTGAATAGCATTTGATCCTTTCTGTAAGGCAAAACACAGAATCTGTTAACGTGAGCGTTCTGCTGTCTTCCTCCTTGCAGGATGTTTTTCTTTCTTCCTTGCCCTGGAGTCTTTTCTCAATCCTGGAATTATGTTTCTCTTGCAGAAACAGTTGTTTATTTTCTAATAAGGAAACTGTTTCCTTATTTGAACCCTATTGCTTACTGCAGGCATCCAAACCCATTATTTCTGTTCTTAAAAAAGAAAATCTTTTAACTTTTACTCATGACTGCATAAAGACTTGTATTTGGTTAATATTGTTTCCTTCCTTCCCATTCTTGCTTGTCTTTATGTAATGTGAATATTAAATCTTTCAGGACGGGGAACACTGTTTTGAAAAAAGTCTGCATAGTGCTATGTAAAGTTGCGATTTTAAGTAATATTGTAATGCTAAGCAATGTCTTAGTATGGATTATTGCTGTTTCTATTAGGTACATGTGTGAGGTGCAGGGTAAGTTTATGTAGGGCGTGTGTATACATATGTATATATGCATGTGTGTGTGTGTATGTATATACATATATGCCTCCTATAATGATCTCTGTGATTTACAGGTAAGTGTACCCCAAGAGGCTGAGATACTAGTTCTGCTCCCAGCTTTTCCTGGAGTCTGGGAGGACTCAGCAAAGTGCTTTCTCCTAGGTGCTCAGCTGGGGCAGATGGGAGGGAGGAACAGCTACCAACAGGGAAGAGCAAGGATTTGGCTAGTGTGAAGTATAAAGCTTCTCTGTTTCTGGCAGTCCAGGCATTTTCGTCTTGCATTTCCTGAGCAGAAAGAAATTGTGCTGAAGCCACAGGCATGCTCAGCTATGTGAGGAATACCAGGCATAAAATTCTCTGTTGAGAACGCCAGTAGCTTTTATTTTTCTTTTATGCAGAGAATGCAGAGTCTGTTGCACTGCATGCAAAGTGTTGGCGGTAAAACTGATGAGAAGTGGAGAACCTGGTATCTTGCTCTGATGTTAGTAAACACTGGTGCTAATGTTTCAAGAAATTACAGAAGAAATTGTACAAATCAAATATACTGCTATCACAGACAAGGGTTTTGTTGGTTCTGTGAATGTCTGTGTGCACATATATGTGTTTAAACATGTATTAGAGTTTATGTGCGTGTTTATATATAAATAGTTGACCAACTGATTGACTGTTCTCTAAAAAGTTAATCTCGTGCATTATTTGTACAAGATCAACTTTGACTGAAGAACAGCTGTTTATGTGTGGATCATGCTGTGAAAAACTGATCTTGGGGAGACAGGAAGGCGTTTTGAGGAAGTAGCTGAGATGCTGAAATTTCCACTCACAGAAGGCGTCTCCCCTCTATTATTCTGTTCTCTTGTTGCACCCAGTATAGGGTCACATAAAATAATTTGCAGGGTTCACAGTGATTCACTTTCTTCAGTGAATTAGGTTTAATTTATTGTAAAAGAACTCCCTAGGATTAAGTATGCCACTCCTAACCCCTGAAATATATGATTGTTTAAAGAGCAGGAAGTTTTAGGACTAGATTCAAAACTAATATAAGAAATGCAAAGCTAAAAAAGATGTCATAGTTGTTCATTTGCTCAGCTGTGGGCACAGAGGAATGCTTGCTCTTCCATTAGGGCAACAATTACAAGACTTTCGATTTAGCACTTCATGTCTGAACTTGAAGCAGATACTTTCACGTAAGACATCTGCGTTGGAAGTTGGATTTTAACACTGGCAAAGTAAGCACCTATTCTTTTCGTCATTTTGTGGTGCTCTGTGTGCGTGCGTGTGTGTGTGTGTCTATGTATGCAGAGCTGCCTGGAAGAACAGCATCAATATAAAGGAGAAGATCAGACAATCACTGGTTGCACAGGCCAAAAGCTTCTGGAGATTGCTCAGAGGTCATAAGCATCCTAAGCATGTTGCAGTAATCCAGCCTGGGACACGACAACAAGAGCATCCTGCTGCTCTCTTTAGTGACTCTGATAGTTAGCAAGAAGAAGAACTGCAATTACAGGCAACTTTACGGATGCAATCACCACTGTAGAAACAGAGAGGGAAGCACAACAGTCTTCCTGCATGTTTTTGGCAGTAAGTACAGCAGCCTTATGCATAGCTGTCTCCATGCTATGCTACATTTAATGGCAGTTCCCAATGTTTTTGGAATAATAGACCCCCTTCCTATGGATCCTCAGCCTCATTACACTCCTCAGCTTTTTATCATGCAGGATGATCTTGTGTGTGTATCATCATACCACAGGGACAAGCAGTGGCATGAAAACAATTCAAACTATCATTTCAAGATAGCTCAACAGATAATTTTTATTCCGAAGGCACATATTGGCATGAGAGGGTTTTTTTCTTGTTTGTTTGTTTGTTTTCTGGTTATGAAGGAAATTCTTAATGCACATGTAGATTTTGCCTGACTGGATCAAATTTCTATGGATAGCTTCCTCTACGTGCACTTTCTGAAACATCCTGTTTTCTGTTGTTATACGCCATGCTAACTTTTCTATTTCATCATTACTGGGGAGTTTCAGGTGGCAAAATAATTCCCATGGTAGTTGGATGCTGATAGCTTTGTGCATCACGCTGCCCCGTTACCAAGGGAGAACAAGCGTAGGAATGATGTGTTCTCATTTTACCTTGTGAATTCATGAGACACTGACTTTCTTTCTTGCATTCAGTTGAGATACCCTAAACTTTTCCGTGTCGTCTGTTATTTCATTTCCAATCCTTATATCCTATTGTGAAAATGTTGCAGTTTGAAAGCTGTAGTGGTAGCGGGGAGATATCAAATCAGTATCGGATTCACAGTGTGTGGACTGTAGGTCCGATCGCCTTCCTAGGAGTGAATCGAGTTCCCAAATAGTGTAATCTACCATAAACTCGACTCTGGCAGTATGGGATTCACGAACAGTCTGTCAACTATAGGTCCAATTGCCCCCCACCCCCAAACAAGTAGTTGAATTCACAAACAGCGTGATTTATTCAAATGTAACATTTACAAAGTAGGTTTCACATGTCAGTATAGGAAATTCTCTACTACAGCGTGGGGTTTTTAGCTAGCTCGGATGACAAATGTGCAATCATCACTCACCGCAGAAGATGAGAGAGGGCTCTCAGTTTCGAGTCTCCTCAGGCAGCATCCCGACCTGAGGGGAGGAAAGGGGGATCAGCCCGTCGACTGACCCAGGAGTTACGATGGAATCTTCTCCCTGCCGCTTCTCATCCTTAGTTCACCTTTTATACTTTTCTTTACATTCAGGTGGAGCTTGAGTGACTATAGTCATACTTAATATTGTTATAGATTGGTTTCTCGCTTTCATTTAAATGTACAGTCAATTGAAAATCTAGGGCACATGCTCAGTGAGGAGTGGTCATACCTCAGAGGCGGGTAACTTTTGGGATGGAGGTGTTTTTTGGCATTATAATGAGCTTATAACGAGCAAAGTTCATCCGAAAGGAGTGATTTACCACCCTTGGTGACTCAGCACCGGACATGTTCCCATATATCTCCCACTGGGCAGCTATTGTGCGACTATCAGCGCCCAGCACAGGGAGTGCAGCAGTTTGGCCGCGGTGCCTTCACTCCTCTCCACCCTCCGTTACTGCCCTCTGCAGCTGCGAGGAGGGCAGGTTGTGCTACCCAGGGAACTGGGGAGGAGCAGGGTCCGTGCGTACCAGCCATCCTGGAAGTGGCAACTGTGTTATCACCCCAAGCAAGCCGCTGTAATGCCAGAACTTCTGTTAGGCCCTAGGTTTTCTCCAAGTTTGCCCTTTTCCAGGCCATTCTTCCACACCTATTACTCTCCTTAAGTAAGGAACTAAAATAAGCCTCCCACTGCCGATAGCTCTGTAATGGCAGGGTTACATTCAGCATAGAAATTATGGGAATTAATCAAAACTAATAAAATGTGCTGCAAGCCTGTCTTCCATCTGCTGGACTTAGCATCACTATTAGTTTTGGTGCACCTGATTTAGTGGTCGTGTTAGGAAGATTTTTGTTCTACAAATGCCAGGCTTATGCAAATTTGTATAACTTTCAATGCTTATTTACCTTTCACACAAGTCTATTTATATTGCGTTTTATATTCAATTTTACTTTTATGTGTGTTTTTTTTCTGCTATCATTACTCTGTTCTGAGCTCAGCTGTGTAGACCATTCCAAAACATTAATGAAGCCAAACCTCTTTAAATAAAAAAAAAAAAAAGAGGAGAACCCTATAAAAGCTTTTTGCATGTTTAAATTTTGTATTTTGGGAGAATAAAAAGAAAACATGCAAGATTTTGAGAAGTGATTTTAAATTTTTTCCTGACTAAAGAAATTGGAATGTGATCTTCTGTGGCCTGAAGGTGATGCTGTTTCTCTAGGAAAAAGTATTGGAAAAGAGACATTGAAGAGGAGTGCTTTGGAAGTCGTACTGAAAGGGCTTGCACTAATATTAGGTATGTAGCTATTTATGCTCTTTCACTTTGTGATAGTTACTCCCTGCTATTCATGATGTGATTCATGAACACTTTGGAAGATCGAGATGCCTCTTAGCAATATTCAGATGTGTTTTACTAAACCTTCTGGCACATTATGGGTTCTCCACCAACACGCGAAAAAATCAGAACCATTTCAATTAATTTAAAATGTAAACGATTCATGCTCATCTTTGACAGTCTTGGGTTGGTACGTGCCACTGCTGTATAGAATAATAAAACCCATATACATGTAAAGGTCTGTGAAACTCATGGCTGGGTTTTCAGCTGCAGAGGTGAAGGTACTTTTACATGTTTGCCAGAAATTAGTTGTCTGTTAGATCTTTTCCTTTCCTCAGCCTCTATACCTGTGTCGTGTATGGCCTGGATATATAGGCTCTACTTTCTTGGTGTTACATGCCTTGTGTTGCATCCGAATTGTGGCTTGCATTGGATTGTGAGTTATTTAAGTAATGAGATCTTTTGGTAAAGACAGTTTTCACTGGACATACACATATAAAGGGCAACTACTGCAGAGCTCTGACTGGGATGTCTAGACACTTTTGTAACGGAAATAACAAATACTACCTCTCAACACTATTTATTCTAGGGGACCTGATAACTTTTCTCTGAAAACTGCTGCTTTACATAACCGTGATCATTTACTCTGGGGATATGCAGGTGCCAGACTGAATCCTTGCATATTGTGATCTGCAGAATTTAATTTGATCTCTACGTGGTTTATTATGCAGAGAATCACAATCGGGAACCTGATATTCTACTGCCCTCCTTGGATTAGGGAGCTGTCAAAGAGGGCTGGTGACCCCCTGTTGTCTAGTAAACACTTTTCATCTCCGAACCTGTCCTTGACTCTTTGTTGGGAAGACAAAGCACAACTAAAGTGTGGAAACTCAGTTTCATAGGGAGTTCTGTGTGTGCTCTTAAATACTGCTGACGTTTGAATGCTGAGGGCTGAATTCGATTTTCGCTTCTGGTTCAATAGTCAGTACTGGCAGCTTCCATATAGTTTGTGTTGGGAGAGCTTTGGTTACGGTTCTGTGCAGCTCCTGATGACAGAGAGGAAAACAGGACTGGGCAGTACTTTCCCCTATCCCCCTTCTTTGGTTACAGGCTTCTGCTGTACTATAGCAAAGGAGAGGAGACCCTGTGTGCTGCATTTGAGATCGAAGCCAGTAGGAAATTTTAAACTTTGGAGAAATCTGAGAGTTGCCACTTTTTCCTACATGTAATGACAAAGGGCATATGACCCCACATTTTCACAAGTTACTCTCTTTAAGTGTTATATTTGAAAAATCCAAGTCTACTGTTACTGCTACTGGTACTAAATGGGTGAAGACAGGTTTTGTACAAACAAGTTGAAATATGAAATCTTTTCCATGCAACTACATTCCTGTGCTTTGGGTACAGCTGTTTGCACGCCCATGCACAGATCAGTACCTCAGATTCGTTCTTTTTTAATTGTGGCAGCTGGAATTGAAATCATTTTAATGTTTTGTTAGGTGATTGTAAACAAGATGCCCTTCTCTATCCTAATAACTAACACTCACCATAGTTATCGTACAAATAAGTTTTAAACTAAAAAATAAAAGGACATGTACTGATTTTTTTTTTCTTGCATATTGAATTCCCACTATAATGATCACTTCACTAAACGGAGTCCTGGACCATCACATAACAGGAGTGACAACAGCTATAGGAACCTTTATACTAAGGCCCAGTGGACCATCCATTTCTACCTTGGGCACAAAATGTGGGTGGAAGTGTTGTACAATTTAAATATAAATTACATGTAAAAATATAATTTTTAAAGCATACTGATTGGAAAATAGATTCATTTTGACTGACTGATATTACTACCAAAATGACATTTTAATGAAAATGGTGGTCCTTAGCCTTTGATGCCTCGGCGTGTCCCTGACTGAGTCAGGGTGTGATTTGGTATTGCTCTGATGGTCAATATGGAACGTGGCCCCTGCTTTTCCCTGCCGGGAGTACAGCAACCAAAGCAGTATAGGTATGACTGGTTAAGGCAAGTTTTGCACAAATTCATGCCACCCCAGCAAAGTCAATTAAACTAGTAAGGTGCAACTGGAGCAGGATTGGGTCCCTGGTGATTTATAGTCATTAAAAATTTGCAATGTTTTGCTGAATAAATAGCACTGAGGTAGAAGACTAACAAATGCTTTCCAGGGCTGATGGATTGTTAGAAATGATTTGATTTTTACAAAATATTCAGTTTACGGAAAGCTTTAATCAATCTATTGAATATCACCTCGTAGGTATAGAGAGCTGCAGGAACTGCACAGTCCTGGAGCATATGATAACATATTATCCCCAGTGTGGCAGCATTAGTTACACAGTTTTCTCAGATAAATATAAACATAGGAACATGTAATAAGTGTTACTCAAAGCACAGCATGCGTCAGCTGGGATTTCACTGTCTGCAGGTTTTAAATTCAGTGGTGTCCCCAAAGGCTAATCAATATTGATGGCAATTATTCTTAGTCCCCATAGCAAAAGAAATGAACATTTATCTTCCTCCTGGTTTGCTTCATCTGTTCTCTAAGATGTGATTCAGAAATATCAGAGCAATAAAAAGATTGTGTTGGATCTGCAGCAGGCTGACAGAGTAGTTGCATTTATTCTGTATCAGGTGTTGTGGAACAACTGTCTCCGTGTCCTCAGGCCTTGGAGAGAGGGATAATGCATGGAGCTCTCCTCTATGCAAAATAATGATAAAAAGTCCTACCATCTTGATTTAAGGAACATGTTAAGACTGTTATCACGGGATTTTTATGTCTGTTTTCCCTTTTGTAAACTTGAGCCCTCGGAAAGCTGGGAATTTATGTTCTGGGGAAGCTTTTCTCAGTACCTGATAGGCACTATAGCTTGTAGGAAATGTGTGTACACCACAGTATGCTTGCCAAACAGAGAGGATGAAACGTAGATGTTACTGTAGCCCTGCAAGTATTTATGTATATCCTTGGTTTTACTTGTACAAATTGGCTCAATGAATTAAATACTCCACAGAAGTATGTCTGAGTAAAGAGCCTTAAAATGAAAGGGTGTTAAATCTTCTATTGCCTAGTAATGGTATTTTCCATTTAATCACCATGTACAAACTGTCAGGATCTGGATGTTTTGCTTGCAAATGACTGGCCTACGTTCCAGTCTGGTGCAAAGACTTCCCCTCTCTCCCAGTTCTGACCCTCTCCTTTGAGTTTTGATTGGGATAAGAATTCATTTTTGCCTCATTGAATTGTTTGAGCGGAAAGGAAAAGAGAAGGTGAGTGGAACTAGAAATTACGCAGCTGGTGAAGGGCTCCAGGCCCCCCATGCAAGTATGTGGTGGAGCTGGGAAGTAGGTTTCACAGATGTGGGTAGGAATTTCTGTAGGTATCTCATTGTTGACAGAGTCACTCCTGTGGTCTCAAAGACCGAGCCCCACTATTCTAGTGTTTTCCCTCCCTTGATGCTTTCCTTCTTGTAAATAATCACTTAATGGCAAGTCAGAGCCTAGGAAAATCATTGTTAATATTATAATAACGTAATTTGCAGCTCAGCTGGCAGTAAGCAACTGCAGACTATGTTTCTACATGAGATGATAATTTTGGGCTCACCATGAAGACACATTTCTGTTGGCTTTGTAATAGGAAGCCCCAAAAAGAGCAGAGTTAAAATAGCAGCTGGAGTAGAAGTGAGACACCACAGAGACCCAATACAGAGACCAGGTTAGTTGATGTGACAGTTCAGCAGTTCCTCACACTTGCAAGCAAGTGCAGCCTCAGTGTAATAAACTGTATCCTGGGTGTGCCAAGAGTGGATGGTCTTGGAAAACTGCAGGATTTGGTCGTGTGACATTCCTCAGCCCCACGGATGGAGGAAAGAGCCACAGAGGAGTGTGTTTCCCCTTCTAGCTCTGCCTGCTCCAGAGGTTTTGTCAGGAAGCCTGTGGGCATTTTTTTTTTTTCCTGCAGCTGGATAGTCCTTCCTTTCACAGAAACATGAGTCCTTTTCCAATGCTTTTAAGAGGTGTAACCTTCCATACTTGCGGAGAACAGTGCAAGTGCCACCTCAGCAAGAGTGTATCCACTTTCCTCGCATGGGAAGTGCAAGCATGTTTTTGAACATGGTAAGCAGAAATTTGCTCCATTTCACTAACAAAAAATACAAATATGTCTGGCCATGGGGCAATCAGTGGTCACAACTCTATGCAGAGGTACCTAACAATTTGATTTTTTTTTTTTTTTTTTTTTTTTACAAATTACAGGACCAATTGCTACAGTCCTTGTGTGTAATATGGAGACTGTTCAGTCTGACTCTTTAGTAGTAGTGATCTTTCTCTATGGAAAATAATGTGTAGTTTTGCCAGAAAATGACAATTGGAAACACTTGTTGTAAAGCTCCATTTACAATTTGGAATGACTTGCAATAAAGGAACTGGTTTTGTAGTGGGGATGTGTTGTTAATTATCATTGGACCTCTGCTTTTGATTAATGCTGCTAATTAGTTTCTGTCCTTGACTTTTTCCAATTAAGGAGTAGATGCCTTGATGCTAAACACCTGGGCAGATTATCTAATTAGATGAAAGAAACATGTACTCTCTTTGCAGGTAATTATTTTAACTTTCAGCCACTGTTTTGTGCTAAGCAGAGGTGGTTATTCTGTCCCTCTGAATGACTGTACAGGAAACTACAAAATACCATGAGAAAAAGAAAATTGCAGACAGATCAGGCTGGTGGGTGCAAGCCATTTCCTGACAAAGAAGTTCACAACTTGTTCATGTGACAAATAATTGCCCTTCTGGTAAACACAGGGCTCAAGAAGGAGAAAGCAAAGCAAAATAAAAAGCAAGAGCAGGAAGCAGAAGACACTACAGTTCAGATTGTAAAACCCGGTTGTGGCCAAACTTGCATCAACATCAGAATAAGTTGGTACCTGAAGAAGAACTTCCATCACTTTCAGAGAAATTGGCACTTCTCAGGGCCTGATACTGTGTAGCTGATGGAGGTTTTTGGAAATTCTGTACTTTGCTGTCTTTGGGGGTATAAGAAGCAGCCCTTCATACAAGCCCATGAGCATCTTGGAAGCAGGAGAAGAGTCAGCCTTGAAGAACCAGCCGGCACCTCAGCTGCACCTTTTCCTGGGTGCCTTCCTGAAGGAGCTGCCCAAATACACCCGAGCTTGACATCTGCCGGAGAGACCCAGCAAAAGTGACTGCTGGGTCAGGTGGATCTCGCTGGTTCTTCTTCTGCCACAGCAGAGCCTTTATGTGGCTCTGCGCCTTTACCCTCCTGTGTGGGATGCGCTTTCTGCTGCTCTCTTGTAACCGCTGGCATGATTTGCGGTGCTGCCCTTGCTCTCCAAAATCCCCCTGTGGGTGGTTGAGGTCCTCCCTTTCTCAGGAAACAGATGATCTCTTTACTTGTGGGCTTTACTGAGAACTGAAACCACCCGGTAAACCTCATCTACTGCTCCCTGGCTCTGGCTCCTGAAATCTCTGCAAGCGCAGGGCTCTCAGAGCCGAGGACAGCAGACAAAGATCCTGGTTGGGGCTGAGTCTGTGCAGTGCAGCTGGTGTGTAAGACAGGGGCAGCCTGCATCTGCAGGCAAGCATCCCGTCCCGCCGTGTAGGGAAAATAAGGGGCAGCTTCAGACCCTAAGAGCTTTTTATCTAACTGGACAAAACAGGGGCTAGCTACTCCATGTGAGCAAAGGACGCATGGCTTGTGTGTATTCTAGCCTTGTAAAGAGGGGGGAAAAAAGAGAGAGAGAAAAAAATGTAACTATGTCTTGCACATGTTGGTGGGGACAGGGAGGGGACTCACAGATGTCAAGAAGGGATGGATGGGGAGGAGGAAAGAGAACTTTGGCACAAGGGGGCCAGGAGGTGGAGGAGATTCTGAGGAGCGTTAATGCTGGCAAGTCGCACGCCAGTGACTGAAGGGCTGGCTGGTATCTGCAGTAGGGAAGGCAGAGACCTTTCAGTGTTTTCTGTGGTGACATTTTTTGCTGTGTGGTTTCTAAAGCAGAAAGAAGGAAACAAGGTAGGTGAGGGAGCCCAAAGTGGTGTCTTTTTGCTCAGAGCGGCAACATCCTTGATCTCCTTGATCTCCTAGTCTCTGGCTATCACAGCCTTGTAAGATGCTATCACAGCCATGCTGGGCATGCAAGGTGGAGGAACCAGATTGCTCTTTATTTCATTAGCATGGACCCCAATTCATACACATATCCCATCCCTGTAGAAGCAGGAACTGAATGACTGCACGGCAGAGCTCGAGGCGGGGTGGGCGGAGGGCAGCCACAGGGACCCGGGAGCCGCAGGGACCCGCGCGGGCCGTGCAGCCCCAGCGCGCTCGTGTTCGCGGCTGCACAGCGAGCTGGCGCTTCCCCAGCTCTGAGGCAATGGCTTAGCGAACAAAAGGAACAAGGACTTCTTAATTCCCAAAAGAAACAACAAACAAGAAGCCTGTTGGGCCTTTTTTGGGGGGGATTGATGGCCTGGGAGAAGCAGATGTATATCAAATCTCTGCTTGACTGAAGGTACATAAGAAACTTGCAGGAATTAATGGTGCGTTTAGACCTTTAGCAAGACAACCCTTAATTGTAGTCTTTCTTAATATAATCCACTGAGCTATTGGGAACATCTGTAAAGTTGCAACATGCAGGGAGCTGCAGGGGAGTGCTGGACAATTAAATGTTAATTTGCGTATAGCATTTCTTCAAAAGCAACAGTTTTTGAACCATAGAGAATTCACATTATGCTAAATACAGTATATTTAACTGAGAGCAGTCAAAAGACTGCAGAAACATATTTTTTATTGCTGATTTGACAATATACATTTGAATGGCAAAAGTGGCAATTTCTTTGAAGCACTTTGAATTCCTTGTATGGAAGCCACTATAAAACTGCAAAGTATTATCATGCTAATAATGTATTGTAGTGGAATGTCATGATTCTGCATATAGAATCAGAAAACTATCATTTTCTTTGTTTGCATAAACAACTCACTTTATACTGCTAAGTAATGGATGGGAATCCAGATAGAGGATTAAAATAAATGAAGGAAGAGATCACTTCCAAAGACTAAAGATTTACAGCTCCTGAAATTAGAAAAGCTAGAACTAACCACTTCGTTATACTGTAAGAGAAACCTTAATATACATTTGCTTAGAAAATAAAATGTTCTCTAGTCTATGTTTGCACTTGCAGAGATGATGTCACATCCCAAAAAGCAAGAAACTTTTTAATCCTTTCCACATGCATCACATCATGAGTAAGTAGCTCACTTCAGTGTGGCTTCCTTTGTCCTTCAAAACACAGAACCTTTGTTTTTTATTGGTTAGTATTTGTTTCATCCATGACAATATTAGCACATATTGTGAAAGAGCAGTTTTAAAATAGTGCACCCCATACTTAAGCTTATGCTTAACATTGCAGATAACATTGCAGATGATAACTTCTTGATGCAGGTGGTTGATGAGCCACCAAGGGGAGGGGCACTGCTAGACCTGATACCAACAAACAGAGATGGTCTAGTGGGAAATGTGAGGGTTGGGGGCAGTCTTGGCTGCAGTGACCATGAGATGATGGAATTCATGATCCTGTGAGGAGGAAAATGGACAAGAAGTAGGATTGCAACCCTGGACTTCAAGAGAGCTAACTTTGACCTCTTTTGGGAGCTCCTTGGAGGAATTCCCTAGGCAAGGGTCCTAGAAGGAAAGGGGGTCTGGGAGAGTTGACTGATATTCAAACACCACTTTCTCCAAGCTCAGGATCGGTGCATTCCTCTAAGAAAGAAGTCGAGCAAGGGGGGCATCTCTGCACGGATGGGCAAGAAGCTGTTGGGTAAACGAGAAAAAGAGCACATACATAATATGGAAGAAGGGCCAGGCCACATGGGAAGAATATAGAAACATTGTTGGAGAATGTAGGGATGCAACGCGGAAGGCCAAGGCTCGTTTGGAATGAGAGTAAAAGCGAAGGATGTCACGGGCTTCTATAAATACATCAGCAGAAAGAGGAAGACAAGGGAAAATGTTAGTCCACTGCTGAATGGGGAGGGTGCCTTGGTGACAGAGGATGCTGGGAAGGCAGAGTTACTAAATGCCTTCTTTGCCTCAATCTTTACTGCTAAGGCCAGTCCCCATAAACTACAGAACCCGGAGACAAGAGAGAACCAGGAGAGAGGACTTTCCGCTGGTTGAGGAGGATTTGGTTAGGGACTATTTAGGCAAACTGGACACCCATAAATCCACGGGCCCAGATGGGATGCACCCAAACACTCAANAAACTGGACACCCATAAATCCACGGGCCTAGATGGGATGCATCCAAACACTCAAGAGTGGACGGTGAGGTGGATTGAAGACTGGACGGATGACAGAGCCCAGAGGGTGGCAATAAATGGGACAGAGTCTGGTTGGAGGCCTGTGGCCAGTGGTGTCCCGCAGGGGTCAGTACTGGGCCCAGTGCTCTTCAACTTGTTCATTAATGACTTGGCTGAGGACAGAGTGCACCCACAGCAAGTTTGCAGATGACACCAAACTGGGGGGAGTGGCTGACACTCCTGAGGGCTGTGCTGCCATTCAGAGAGACCTGGACAGGTTGGAGAGCTGGGCAGAGAGGAACCTCATGAAGTTCAACAAGGACAAGTGCAGGGTCCTGCACCTGGGGAGGACAGATTAAGGGCTGACCTGCTGGAAAGCAGCTCCGCAGAGAGGGATTTGGGAGTCCTGGTTGACACCAAGTTAACCATTAGGCAGCAATGTGCCCTTGTGGCCAAGAAGGCCAATGGGATCCTGGCCTGCATCAGGAGAAGGGTTGCCAGCAGGTGGAGGGAGGGGATCCTGCACCTCTGCTCAGCTCTGGTGAGGCACCTGGAGTACTGGGTGCAGTTCTGGGCTCCCCAGGACAAGAGGGACCTGAAGCATCTTGAGAGGGTCCATCGTAGAGTGACAAAGATGATTAAGGGACTGGAGCATCTATCTTATGAGGAAGGACTAAGCGAGCTGGGTCCGTTTAGCCTGGAGAAAAGAAAGCTGAGAGGAGATCTGATCAGTATGTAGACCTGAGAGGAGAATGTAAAGAAGATGGGACCAAACTCTTCTCAGTGGTGGTCAGCAACAGGACAAGGGGTAATGGGTACAAGTTGAAATATAGGAAGTCTCACCCTCTTCCTGAGGGTGGCAGAGCCCTGGCACAGGCTGCCCAGAGAGGCTGTGGAGTCTCCTTCTCTGGAGATCTTCCAAACCCGCCTGGATGCCACCCTGTGCCACGTGCTCTGGGTGTCCCTGCTGGAGCAGGGGGTTGGACTAGGTGATCTCTAGAGGTCGCTTCCAACCTCAACCATTTTGTGATTCTGAGATTTATGAGAAAAACAGTGCAATACAGGCTTTTTATTTGAAATACTTCTTCATATTCAAGAGAAACAGCTTTTGAAAAAAATGCAATAGTTTCACCACTTGTGTTCCCTTTCCTTTCCTTTCCTTTCCTTTCCTTTCCTTTCCTTTCCTTTCCTTTCCTTTCTTTTCCTTTCCTTTCCTTTCTTTTCTTTNAAAAACAGTGCAATACAGGCTTTTTATTTGAAATACTTCTTCATATTCAAGAGAAACAGCTTTTGAAAAAAATGCAATAGTTTCACCACTTGTGTTCCCTTTCCTTTCCTTTCCTTTCCTTTCCTTTCCTTTCCTTTCCTTTCCTTTCCTTTCCTTTCCTTTCCTTTCCTTTCCTTTCTTTTTCTGAGATGAGAAGATAGTTCTTGCAGGGAAATATACTTTAATTTACATAATAAGGAAAGAAATATTGTTCACCCTCACTACTACTTTCTTGTACTATAACTAATTGAATACATTATGTACTCTTCAGAATGATCACTAGCTTGAACATGGAGGTTGGTTAAAATATAGTTTATTCCATGGCTTTATTATGTTTTAGATTGATAAATCAAATACTCTGTGTTAGCTGTAATACACTGAATTTGATGCAATTGATATCAAATGTTTAATGACAAGTGCCCTATATTTGGGTTTTAACAGTGGGCGCTCTGGCAGTTTTTTCCAGTTCTTCTTTCTCTGAGCATTAATTTCAAGTTGCAGGTTTAAGGAGTTTAGATTAACAGTTGGTGTGTAATAGGGACACTGTTTAGTACAGTCAATATGTATGACTCCTTAAATTGAACAAGTTACATTTATTATATATATGCAATATTCAGATTTATTCTTGGGGGGAGCTATTTTTCGTATTGGTTTCCTTTTCCGCAACTGTTTCCACCAAAATTGATGCTGTCTCAAGTCATCTTGCTGTAATTCCTTTATAGCCTTTGCTAAATTCTGCCTCTAGCTTGCCTGTGGTAAAGTACAAATATCTAACACTTTGCTTTCCTTGGATAAGGACTGAAGATAGGGAATAGAAATGCTTATGTCATTAACTGAATGACTGATTATTATGGTACTTGTGAGTGGTTTAGTGTTATATTGTCAGGTGAAAATGAAATAGTGTGTTCCTTCTCTGTGCTACAAATCATTTGATTTTTTTTTCCCAAAGATTACCAATTTTCAATTTACAGGCTGTCTTTTCACTATGTACATTGGTCTGTGGCACTGATAATAGACAGTGACTTTGGATTTTGTTCCTGGTCAATGCAGGATGCAATGGATGCAATGAAGGCTGTTCATGTCTGAGTGTGAAATAGGTCCTTTCAAACAAAAATGCCAGTAGCTTTAACCCAAAATAGACTTTCAGTGAGTCATTTCTGGAAACATGGAAGAAATAGCAATCATGAAATGCAGTGCCAACTTCCTCTTTCTCAAGCAGGCAAGAGTTGGATACTGCTGGCAGTGTCAGCGAGTGTGAGGGAACACGAGAGTGTGTGACCACACAAGGCAGGCAAAATCCTGGAGTTCTTTTTCTAGAATGTCTAAAGCAGCTACGCTGATATTTCATTCAAACCCACAGACCACGGGCTAATGGCAAGGAAAGTGAAAGGGAAAAAAAGAAACCAACAAAAAACACAAGGTATAACTGCTAAGAATCCTTCCCCTAGTATCCCTAGCAACTTGCAGGAAATATTGATTTACTATGCCATTCTGCTTTAAACTTGCTGTCTGATAAAAGGAATTTAATGAAACTATTGGATGCCTATTCCAATGGCTTTTATATTCTTAAAAGCAATGGCTAAGCTTTCTCTTTCCTTCATAATGCTATTCATAATTTTATGGTTTTATATAGCATGCTGGAATTACACTGGAAGGAGAAGGACCACTCAATTAGCTTAGTTTCTCCTGAAGTTTGTAGTTAGTAGACAAAATGCAGATGCTTCATTTCTGGCTAGAGGCAGTACCTGGGCTTTGCAGCACACGAAAAATTTGCACAGTGCTTTGAAAACATCTTCTGTAGATGCCTGTGATGTACAGGTTTCTAACACATTGTTTTCCCATGGTTCTAGAAAGTCCTTTGTGATCTTACGAAGCTGACTGTCATGCAAGGTCTCTTCTTTTTTTATGTTTTATGTCTTGAATCCATTGACAAGCAATGTCCAAATAGGCCTGGAGGCTTCTCTTTGCGACCAGGTGCAGGACATGACCACATCCTTCAGTAGTTTGCGGCACATTATTCTCGTTGGCTTACATCTCCTCTGATACTTCTCCTGCTTAGGAATTCTTCAGCTGCAGATAGACTTGCACCTTTGTCCTGCCAACTAAAGCCAACCAATTACCCGATCAGTGACTGACAATGACATAAAAAGTATAGTCTGTTAAGTTGTTTGGGCTACCGGCCATGCAAATGTTAGCACCCTGCACTCTCATTATCATACACAACAGAATTAAATGTATATTTCCAAAGAGGAGTAAGCAGAAGTTTGTGCACAAATCCCCCATGAATAACGCTAGGGGATTTGTGCGGCCCTCTGAAACTGTCCCCCTTAGTGTATGTGAGAGCATTAACTCTTCATGGATGAATGTGTTATTGACTCTGAGTAAACAGCTCTTTCTAAAGGCTCTACAAAGTGTTATTGGCCAATAATGCACAGCAAATAGACAAAGAGTTACACTGTGACAGTTAGAACAAAAGAGAGAAAGAGAGGGGTACAGATAATGAATCATTGATGACCAGGAGTTGTGTGTTGCTTTTTAAGAGTCCTCCGAGGGAGGTAGGTGGGAGGGCTCAAACTCCACCATGTGGTCGGCGTATCAGGCTCATGGTGCAGAAGCGTAAAATAAGGTTTCTTTCAAATCTCAGAACCAACTGTGGCTCTATTCTGATATGGCCAGACCCAGACTGATCTGTCCAAAGGTCCTAACCACAGTCTTACATTGAAAACTTGAAATCTGAGTAACAGAGACTCGAGGAAAGAAAATGGTCCTCCAAAGGCCATATTCTCTTTTCCTGAAAGATTTCTTAATATTTTTGTCTGATCACAGCCTATCAGAATGTGTTTGTCCTTCATGTACTGTGCTTGAGCTGAATAGTTAAGGACAAAGAGTATCTTCCCATTGCCTTGCTGTCTGTGCACATACAGTGTAAAAGAGAGAGCTCTGCTCGATTGTATCTGACAGAGAAGAAGTGGGAATACTGCAGATCTTTTAGCTGCTATGAAAAAGCAGAAGTTAGTTAAATTTCTCTTAAGATAGTAAAAAAATCCAGACCTTCAAAGACTGTTGACAGTTTCATCATTGCAAAATTGGCTTGAAAACCAATAATGTGACTTCCTAAGAAACAAAACAAAACAAAAAAACCCTCAACCAACTGAGCAGCAAGTTGGGACTGTAACTGAGATGCTCATAAGAAACATTCAGAGATTGCCATATTCATACATCCCACAAATTAATCCAATAATCATGGAAACTACAATACCTACCCTTAGCTTTGTTTTGGCTGTATGGATGTGAGCTTTCCAGATTGCTAAGTATAATCTATAGAGAAAGATGTACGTTGACAATTATTGTTCTGGGAACAATGGTTTCCTGCTGCTTTCGAAGGTTCCTCATCAAAAGGAATGTGACCCATCAAAAGTAACCAGACGTTGTGGGAACTGAGAATTGGTGAGACGGCCTTCAGCTGGTCTGAGCACTGAAACTTTCTCAGGCTACCACGTCCTTGAAACCATTTGGAGAGACACGGACTGCAGCAAATAAACAACTTAAAGGACGTGAAGATGTGGAAGTCGTTAATGAAGAAGAACTGAGTGGAACAGCGAATCAGGAATCACCGTGCAGCCATGATGAGGATGAAGAGTATATAAGATGGACTGAGGGGGGAGGCAAGTGCGCACGTATGTGCACGCGCGAGCGTGGGGTCTGGAGTACTGTGCCTACTTGATCAATAAAAGCTTACATATAGCATGCATCCTAGGCCGTCCCGACTTCGTTGCGAAGCAAGCGACAAGACGTAGCACAGAGAAACAGCCTCCTCAGAGATAAACATATGGCACTTGCAGGACAACTGCATGTGGTAAGGCAGAAATGTAGAGTCACGCTTATTATCTGGGCATAGATGGTATAACTCATCTTACAGAACCTCTGCACTTCAGTGTAGTGCTTCGCTGGGGGAATATACAGAATAATTCAAGTCTGACCCGCAGCATATTTATGATGATTTTCTTGGAAAATGCAAGGAGGGAATATCGGCACAGTGGAAAAGTGGGATCCTTAGTCTATCTTTTTGAATATACATGGCTGGATAGATACGTGTGTTATAGAAATACCTGTTAAGGGATCAAATTGTCTTATTTGTGAAACAATTTGGATCTCCGGTCTTTAAGCTGCAGTTGCTCTTGGGCTGTAGCTCCCGTTAGCAGACTCAACAAGAGATTATGTAACTCCCAAGAGGTCCCATACATACATTTCATTATGTACAGTTTCATTGTGTGCACCAGTCCTATTTTTTTCAGTCTATCTGGTTAGAGTTGTGTGCAGAAAAGATTACGCACTGTCATTCTGAAGGTAAAAATATGGTAGTTTCTGTGCCTGGGAATTCAGATATCTAAGGGATGCTTTTTCAGGCTGGGTTTAAAATGATTTATTTTTAAGCTGCAAAAAAGCGAGGAGAAGATTAAGAAAGTGAATGTGACTATGTGAGTTTGAAAGCCAGACGATGCTCAGTCTGATCTGGAGGTGCTACCCCAGCCCTATCTCATAGCCAGAAACATTTACTAGTTTGTGGGGGGCACATGGGGACTCCCTAATGGCTCCTCAGCCTGGTGGGAAGAGTCACGGAGGAAGAAGCACACACAGGCTGGCAGATGAAGAGAAAATCGCTAATTAGGCAGGCGAGGAAGCTTCCGCAGGCACCGTGGCTCTTAAAGCTGAAACAATTCCTTTGTTTTCATTCCCTCTTCCCCTCCCCGCCTGCCTGCGAGCAGCTCCGAATTAACTTTGTGACTCGTTAACTTCTCATACAACGGAGCGCACGGGCGGCGCAAGGCGCGCCGCGGGTGACCCCTTTGGAGACGCCGACGCGGGGGCGCTTTGCTGGCAGGCGTTCAGGGCCGGTGCAAGGGGCCGGCGCGGCCGAGTTGCTGCTTCGCCTCCGCGCCCTGCGAGGCGACGTCCTTGGCCTTTTGGGTTGCCGCCTCTTCTGCAGGGCCCCAGCCCCAGACTGTGGTGTCAGCAGTGTGATATGGAGCGGCAGCAGGGAGAGCAAAGGACGAGTGACATCTTTGACTCCCCCCGTGCTGCTGTGCTGAGCGCAGGGCTTTTCCTGGCACTGCGCTTCGCCGGCCGCACCGTGGCCGCCGCACCGAGGCCGCTGCCGTGTGCCTCGGCTCGAGGCTGTTCAGTTGTCTTGCTGGTTAATTAAGGCTGGCTGCCTAGGAAGGCCCATCTGTTCCCAGGTAAATTGTGCTGCTATTTTTCCCTTTGGCAGGCATACAAAAAGCTCCCATCGGTCCTTCCAAAGGATGGACGGGCGGTCTCCTGTGCCAGCGCTCGCATTCCTTCTCTCCTTTCCCGGAGTCACAACAGTCAACGTGGAGTCACACCGAGTTTGCCATGTGTTGGCATAAAAGCCAGGGTAACACTCTCCCCTATGTCTGCAGGCTGGACGCTCGCAAAACACCCGCTCCTCCTGCTTTGCTTCTGGCAGCCCCTGCGTCCTTTGCTGTCCCTAATGCCTCTTCTGCCTGCAACTGCAAGGAGGCCTCCGTGTTACAGCCCTGGCCTCTCATCTGCTCTAGCTCTTGAATCATCCTCTGCTTAGTTCTCCAGACAGTGAGACTGAAAGGGAAGTGTGTGAGCGTAGGCACCTTGAAGGCAGATAAACAATTCATCCCAAATCTGCAGCGTGTGATCCTAATCTTCCCCAAACCTAGAAAAATACCCTAGTTCCCAGCCCTCATGGCTGTCACTTCTCTTACACGATGGGCACGTTCAAGGACATAATTGTCAGGGGTGTCTGAGCATTTGTTAGCTGACCTAATCTGAGAGAGCACTGGCAAGGCTGTGACACATCTGGGTTTGGCTTCTTAGCTGCTCTCTCCCATCCTAGTCATGGCTGATGGGAGCAGCAATTACTAGTGCAGAAGGGGGACTTTAAGGAGAAACAGCTTGAGGACGTAGTGGTACTGTGTGATGACTTCAATGCAGCAAACCCTTCTTTAAAAACTGACTTTGTGACGCATACATGGGCATGTGGGCCTGTTTCAAAAGTAATTAAACCAAAATAATGAAGAGAAGTTAAGAAGAACAATTATGTCATAGGGAAGTTGGATAGAGGTTCTGGGCCTGACTGCCTGTCCTCCAGTACAAGGATTTTTTTTTTTCCAATCAATATTTATTGTAAATAAAGGTAGGATAACATACAGAGATTAGAAATTCGCCACAGAACCCAAGCACATCAAAGGAACAAATTTAAAGGAACTCTGCCAATACTACTGAATAGGGAATACTGAAAACAGAGGAAAATGTGAAATGAGTATTGCATGGGAGGAATAAATCTGTGGCACCCTACTTATCGAACTAACAGAAAGAAAATGTTTCCATCTTAAGAATTAAAGCAGCGCTTAACCATATTTCTTTCAGAACGACATAGATGTGTCTTCTCCCTGACAAAGCAGTTCTGATCCAGAGTGTCGTAACACAATCTGAGCAAGTAGCAGGAGACAGAGAGCTCCAGAGAACAGAGAAAGGCGAGATCTATGGAGAAGAAGAGATCAGTAAGTTATTTGGGTAACACAAAAGTGCACAAACCTCAAGCCCTTTTTAGGTATGAGATTGCTTTGGATTTTATCCACAGTTGCAGTGTTCCCAGCTTTGTGGTCTTGCTGGAGGGCAGATTAGGTGGCTCACACTCAGAAGGAAATGGTTTTGTGTTGCTGAGGCATTTAGAGAAATAGCAGAGCCCTTCATGTCATCCCTCCTATAAGATGATGTTTTGCTCTCCTGTGCTAGATCCACTGCCTCAGTGTCCTCCCTTGTGTCCTGGCAAGCCAGCTGTGCTTAGGATTTGCAGTTTCTTAGGTTTTTCTCTGTTCCAGGTGATAAAGTCTTGGCTTGAAATACACCCCTCTGACACAGCATGTCAAAGAAGTATTAAGCTGAGATGGAAGCTAATAAAGTGACACATGTCAAGCCTGGTTAGGAAAGATTTGAATCTGAAATTCATTTGCCCAGAAATGAAACATATGATTAATTAAAAAAAAAAAAAGAAGAAGAATCTAGGGGAGCACAGTTTTAAGGCTAGTGTAGATCACCATTTTCTGTGATGGGTTTCCCTCTCCCTGTAAAGAAGCTGGAGCTGACAGACACCCAGTTCTGCCGGAGGTGTGTTCAGTTCACACTGGCAACAATCTGCACATGTCCTGAATGAATAAAGTAAGGACATTCTTGCCAAGCAGTTTAACAAACGCTCAAATATAGTCAAACAAAGACTTAATCTGGGCTCAAAGACACGTATCTCGGCAGATGTGTGTAAACTAAATCAAATCCCCTGGGAACAGTACTTAGGAGTTATTCTTAGGCATCGGAAGGACAACGATGGTCCATCTGTGAATTTATTACAGGAGATGAGTAGCATCATGTGAAAGTCATTGCTGGACTGTAGGGCAACATGGCTGATTTTTCAGGAAGTTTAGAGGTCATTCCTAAAATCTGTGCTTAATTAAAAGTGAATGCCTAAAGATCAGAACTGAATCTAACTTTTAAGGCATTCATTTATCAAGGTGTGGCTGATTAGTAGGAAGACAGAGGTAATTTTGCTACTGGAATCAGTGTGACCAGCATTTTGCAGAGGCCTTTGAGTGTTTTAGAAGTTTTTACTGACATTTCCTCTCTTGTCAGAATAAATGTCTTGAATTGGCAGGAGCATAACTATTTTAGGAGTGTTTCGTTTAAAATAGCATGAGAGGCTGCATGAAAGGAGCATATGGCCGTGTGTTACTGTTACACACCATGAAGAGTGCCAAACAGAAACAGTCAGTCATTAAAAAGCAGATACAGCTCTTTAGCTGACACCAAAGCTGAAGGGCCCTTGCACCTTTTGCATGGTTCCAGTTTAAATGATGCAGCAGTTTGCAGCTGGAGCAACATGACCCGAATGAAGCAGACTGTCCTTCATAAAGGAAAGCCCCAGCACACAGGAGGTTTTACAGACCGAATTCGATACCTTAATTTTAATCTGTGTGCTCAACAGTTGGTAACTACAATTCTGAGGGTACTGGAGCACTTGAAGGTGCTTGAAGTGTTAAAGTGAAGAGCAAAAATTAAGGCAATGGCCAACAATTGGAAATAGGACACACACTCCAGAGAGACAAGTGTAACATCTTGACAACTGCAAGAGTATGTGGTCATTGGCAGAGCACTCACAACCTGGTGGATTCTCTTCTGGAAAAAGGAATGGTGTTACTTTGGAAGATGAGTGAATCACTAGCCTGAAAGCAAACAGAGTACCAACTCATTTAAAGTTGGTCTTTGGTACCTAGGTACTCGTCAGGATGAGTGAGTGAAATCTGGCTCATACTGGTGTACTTATTGTCATGAAGAGAGTACATGAGCTGTCTTTGAAGAACCACGAAATCCCCTAACTCTAATCCTGTGCTCAGTCTGAACAAAAGATCTGTTCCTTGGTTAGGAAAAATGGACTTGAATTTCGATATTAAGGTAAATGTCACCTCCAAATTACAAGAATAGCTCTGGAGACACCTATTCAGCTGTGTATTTGCTTCTAGGATATAAACTTCTCTTAATGCATGCTACTGCCTGGCTTCTGTGCAGGAGTTCTGAATGGATGACTAAAAGAGTTTGTAAATATTTTAAAAGTGAATATTCATAGCCATATTCTCAAGGGGATAATGCCAGTTTACATCAATTGAGGTTCTGTCCCCTCTAAAAGACATCTAAATGACACACTGCAGTAATCATACAAAGAATATAAGCAAATTTTTCCACAAAGCTAAAAGAACAATGTTGTATAAGAGCACCAATACACACACACACAAAAAAAAGATAGATACCTTTTGCTCTGAAAAGTACTTGTTGATAGGAAAGGTGAGTTAGCATACTTAGCTTTTTCCTTCTCTACAAGATCTCTGCAATTCTGTCAAGACAACACATGATAACTATGAGTTCTTGCCATATTCATAAAAGTCCAAAGGTTAAAGATCAGTGTGAGTGCCACTAAGACTTGGAGGCAAGTTGCTCCTATAGGCCCCCTAGATGTACCATCTTAGGCAATCATGGTGCTGACTAATTTTGGAGTTGCTTAAATGCCAGTTTAGAAGTTTTTCTCACACTGGTCTGACCCTGGTGATGCTGACCCGAAATCTCTCTGCTCAACTTGATATGTTGAGTTGAGATTCATGAATGAGTCATTCCCTGCCAGCCTTGCTTTCTAGGCATAGTTCACCTGGCTTCCTGAAATGATAGCTACCATTTCCCTTTCAGATACTGCTTTTCTTGTAGTTGAAAACTCACCAATGAAAGGTGGAACAATTTGGTTTAAGTTCCTCTCATGCCCAAAAGAGATTTATAATTTTCATCACCATGATGAATGCCTCAGGACTATACAGTAAGGCCTTCCAGGCCTTCTAAAACAAGGGCTAGAGAATTGAGTATATTTTGTTAGAGAGGAGACTGGCAACCATTTAAATATGCATTCTGGTGGAAAAAGAGATCTGAATTCTGTTTTGCTTTATGACAAATGCTCTGTGCATGAACTCCATGAATGTGGCTCCCTTAATATTAGCTCTACTTCACACTGTGTATAACATATTTAAAACTGTTTAGATATTTGGCTGTCATTTGCCTTCTTACCGATAGCCCGAATTCTACCTTCAGTCGGGGAGCAGGTAGCATTTACCTTAAATGTCCCTTATGCTCCTGAACTACCAATGAAGGGCAAAAATAAGCACCTCCTTGATTAAGCCTCTTGTTCTCCAAACTGTCAGCACTATTTTACTCTCAGGGCTATCCACTAATCATGGTTGGGACAGAAATTTTGTTGACCTGAATAAAAAGAAAGTGTGTTATTTGAAAGAAACTTTGCTGTGTTTTGTGCTTTTTTCCTCTCCGGTCAGGTAAAAGGACCAATCGAGGCTAACCAACTTTTTCCTAAAGGCAGGGGCTCTGGAGTCAAGGTCATCTGTAGCCAAGCCCAGGGGACACAGGTACATGCATTGCTGTGCTATTTTTCTAACAAAAAGGGTTGTGCTAGCTACACTTCTGGTGGAGAATCTTGGCCAAGGCCACGGATACTCAGAGCTCATGGACCCGTAGACAGTATCAATACCTCCTCCTAGCAGGTTTGTCCCTTGGCCTTCACTTCAGCACTCCTGGGCCACTTTTATTACGGCTGTGGAGCTCTAACACAGAATCACAGACTGGGTGAGGTTGGAAGGCACCCCTAGAGATCATCCAGTCCAACCGGCTCAAGAGGCGACACCCAGAGCACGTGGCACAGGACTGCATCTAAGCGGGTTTTGAAGATCTCCAGAGAAGGAGACTCCACAACCTCTCTGGGCAGCCTGTGCCAGGGCTCTGTCACCCTCACAGGAAAGAAGCTCTTCCTCATATGGAGATGGAACTTCCTCTCAGCCTTGAAGACAAAAATATTTTCTGTCAAAGGGATTACGACTGTCTCTAGAGGACGCACTGGAAATGTTGCGTCATGGCAGGGCACAGCAGGAGCATTTACCAAGTGCAGTCACTTGGATCCCTCATCGCAAAGATGCCTGGGCCTGGTCTCGCCACGTCTCCTTGTGTTGTTCAGGGCAATGCCGTTAGCAGCTTTCCCCACATCTCCGTGCTTTTCACGTGCACTTTTCGCCACGCTTCCCCCCACCACCCCTCTGTGAAAAGAAGCTGCTGGCTCGTAGGACTCTCCGTCTCTGTCCTCCGGTGCGGCCCTCCCCTCTGCCTCCCGCGGGCGCCCCGCGGTGCTGCGGCTCGTGCGAGCCGACATCTGAAGGCCCGCGGTGGAACGGGGGCCGGCGGCCGCCGCCGCGCGGCCAGAAGGCTGCGAGGGGCCGAGCGTAAACAGAGGCAGCTGGCCACGCAGCATGGTGTGGCGGGCCCGCGCAACGCGGCAGATGCAGCTTCAGCTGCTAGCGGGGACGGAGCATCAGCCCCCGAGCCCGGGTCACATGAAGGAGCCGCTCGAACGGTGACAGTCCGGTGTCAAACTGCCACTCTCGCTCAAGTGGGCTTTTTTTTTTTTTTTTTTTTTTTTGAAGTCTGCCAGATCTTCGGAACAGCAAAAAAAAGCCCCAGCCTCCAGTTCACAGGCCAGGGGACAAAAAGATCACGGAGAGCAAGGATTGAGCCTCTCCGCCGAGCGCTGCCGTGCCGGCAGAGCTCCGCTCTTCCAGCTTGCAGCTTCACTCCAAGCTTTTAAAAAAATTCCACTGCAGGATGACTTATGTGTAAAGCACGGCTTACTGTTGTTAATACAGGCTCTGCAAAATGATTGAAAGAAAAAGGAAATCAAAATCCTCTCTCTCCAGCTCACGCCCTCTTTTTACATGACCAGTTTAGTCACTTCTTAAAAAATAAATTGCAAATTCCATCAGGCAATCACAATATTTGTCAGGGAACTGTTATGTGATGGAAGATCTGCCAGAAATTTAGGCAAAGGCATCACGCTGATAAGAAATCACACTCTGTTTTCCGTGCTCCCTGTGACCGTGGGAGGTTTCACGCTGCTAAATTCTTTTCTCACACTGCTGCAACCAGCGGAAGCAAAAATGAAGTAAAACTCTCCGCGGCTATCAGGATAGTAGTTCAAAACTCAAATCTGCTGTGACATAAAGCATATTTATAATTTTGAGATGTACAGGATATAAAGTTGCTCGTACAGATCTACAACACGCCTGGAGTTGCTTACTCCAGTGCTCTATTGCAGCATTGTATTATGTTGAGTTTACATTTTCTAGGGAAATTTTGGAATTATGGACTAGATTTACTGCTTTAAAACTTTATTTTGCAGAAGTTACTCTAGAGATTTAAAAAAACTCCCAGTATTGTCTTTGTGATGCTGCATTTGCCCCAGAGGAGAGTATACTGTAAGCATAATCTTCAGGCACAAAATGATACATCAATTCTTATACTAAAAAAAAAGAAATGTTTCTAAAAAAAATCTCTTTCTTTTCCTTTGTCAGGATAATCTTTAGCTGGGTAAACAAAACTACAAAAAGAAAATAAAGAGAAATCCTAGGCAAGGCACCAAGAAAAAGCATTGTGATGGGCCAGCTTTAGGTCTGCAACTTAAAAGGCAATTTCTTTAGATCTTTTGCATTCAGGGGACTGTGGGTCTATTTACCGAGGGATCAGTGGCAGGCATTTGTGAATCAGTATGAATTGAAGCCTGAAGCAGCATTGCTTCATTGCTGGTATGGGTGTCTATAGAAACAGATGTAAAAAGAAAAAGGAAAAAAAAGGCTAATATGGTATGATGTTCAAAGACTATCCAGTAAGAGATGTTCTCGTTCAGTCCTGACCTTTTCTGAAAATCTGGGCTCACATAAGCTGGGGAAACTTGCGCTTCGACTGTACAATCGGGGTCTATCACAGGGATTATTTCTTAATCCTAGGTACACAAATTTAAGCACTGAAATTGCTTATATTTTGGTGCTTAAATAAAGGCTGTCTGATTTTCAAGGTGAGGGAAGTTATATAATGCTCCCTTTTGTCTTAGTACCTCTGGAAATCAGACTGGTGTTTCATATCACTGGCACAGTGCATTTTTAACCAAATACTGTCTTTTAAGGAACTGTGGCAACCAGAGTAATGGTTTAAGAGCATCAACCCTACTGTACGGATCATATCCTTGAGTATTTTAGTTTTATTCCCTGATTTTCTTCTAAGAAGTGTGATTTTGGTAGCAAAATGAGTTGTCAGAATTGATTTTTAGAACTTGCCTGCACTTGTGAGAGTGCCCAAGCACCATGATTAAAATCCCTTGCCTTTTTTATCTTGCTGTGCTTCCACTCCAAGCTAGTTGCATATACTGCTTGATGTAGTCTTGGAAAAAGCTCTGCCATCCCATCCTAAGGCAGGTGCTAGAGACATGTGGGCTGCATCGTGCTCCAGCAGTGCCTAAGTCTTCTACTGACTGTGAAGGACTCCAGACAACTAGAGTCCACGTAGATGTCAAAGATTCAGGTAACTAAAGTGAGCTAAGATGCCCCTGTCTTTAGAAATACCAGCCTTGCTGAAAACAGTGGTCTGCCTGATTTTGCTGTCTGTGGTGATTCCCGTGAGTGCTGGCCTGTTCGGTTGAGGGTTTTGCCAGCAAGACGACTACAGCCCAACCTTGCAGGGCAGTGACCAGGTTTGGCCACAGCTGTAGTTAGGGGAGAGGGTGGTCAGAGGCAGTGGAGAGGTCAGAGGAGACCTCACGGAGCTTTGCGCCAAATGGAATTCTTTACTCACTCCAGGAACCTGCTTCCCCATGGCTTGGGCTGGTGGAGAAGCAGTGGAACCTGCTGGTGGCACCAGGAGTGGGGGAGCAGGGCCTTGGCAAAAGGAGTCTGAAGGAGAAAGTTGTAGTGCAGGGTGTGCTGCCACAGGAAGGTTATTCCTGCGAGAGCAATTGTCTCGCTGCTGCTTCACCGGCTGTTTTGTGGGAGAATTCCCTTGTTCTCCAAGCTGGTGGATCCCCACAGAGAGGTCTGAGCGTGGATGCGGAGAAAACCCTGAGCCCATGCACGGTGGGAGCTGGTGAGGAGAAATTGATCCCAGTGGGTAGAGGGAATCTTTACTGGGGAGTCTCAATTTTGGGGCATGCAGAACTGATTTCCAAGCCAGACTATGTGCTGCAAGTGTGTATTAGAAGATGGTGACAAACTTCAAAAATCAGTTCAAAATATATTGTCTTCCATTTATAGATGTAGCTGAGGGAGAGCTTAAGCTTTCTTAAAGCTTTCTTATTCTTTATTCTTAAAAAAAATAAAAATCTTAGAACATGTTTAGTTTGTAAATATTTCTAAATAAATATTTGTAAATATTTGTAAATCATGTACCAAGTGGTGTCTTTTACAACTCATGCCACTAATATGCTTAAACAGAAGAATTCACAAATCTTGCTTTTGATTTGTTCACTGTCCTTGGGATTCTTTCCAGCCTTATCTACTCCTGCTCTTTTTTTTTAATTTACTTGCTCTTTTAAGACCACCCGTCCTGCGGACAGCAATCTATTTTGCCATGCGTGGACGTCCTACATATTCAAAAGGCCTTTGGAAACGAGCAGCTTACCTCATACACTGTCCGCTCCTCCTGCGTTAACGAACGCATCCATTTTATATTTGCTCAAAATAAAATGCTGAGCAGCTCTGCTTTATACATAAAACGATGGAGAAGCTGAGACACAGTGTCCACCCCTTGCCATGGCCCAGTCCCTCCGGAATACCTTTTTTCAGTGCTTTGTCCTGCCTAGCCGTGGCAAACAAGGGGACTTCTGCTGTGGGATTTATGCAGTGGATTAACGAGCTGCAAAACTCCACATATGTTTAAATCATCGCACTTGCTGCCCCCTGTTCATACCTCGGTTGCCGGAGAGAGGGGAGCGAGGCGGGCGCGCGGCCGCTGAGCGAGGAGGCCCGTATGCACGAGGCGGCCGGGCGCCACGTCCGCGGTGGCGGCAGCACCTGATGGTAGCGCAAGGTGCCTTTCCCCTCCAAGCATCTGCTCCCTCGGTAAATTGTTCCACTCGCCGCACCGCGGCTCCCCAGGTTATTGCGGAGCCCCGGCCGGCGCGTGCTGCTCGGGATCTGTTCTCAAGTTGTCGCGGCGCGCCGGCCGTATGATGGCAATTAGAAGCAGTTAGCGCCCAGATGAGGCTCGCGAGTGGCAGGTGGCGAGAACGGGGCTCAATTAACCAACACGCGCCAAAGCCTCCACTAATGAGGCTGGGCCGGCCCAGCCGCGCGGGGAACCATGTGGCCCTGACAGCAACAGAGGATCTGGAGCGGGCAGGCAGGGAAATCGGTCAACAGGTATCATCGGCAGGCAAGTCGGCCTGCCCGCCTCGCCGCCGCCACCGCCAGATTAAGCGGCGCCTTCGCGTTTGCACACCGAGACGTCGGCGGCGGAGGCAGCTGTTCCGGCNCAGGCAGGGAAATCGGTCAACAGGTATCATCGGCAGGCAAGTCGGCCTGCCCGCCTCGCCGCCGCCGCCGCCAGATTAAGCGGCGCCTTTGCGTTTGCACGCCGGCGGAGGCAGCTGGCGGCGGAGAGCTGGGAAGAATTTCGTTTTCCGCGGCTTTTAAATCTGCTGCCTTCTCCCCTGCTCTCTTTTCCTTCTGCCCTTTCTAGGCTAACCTGCTCTTTTGTGCGAGCTGGGGCAGCAACTGAACGGTCAATGTAAATTTAAGTATCATCTGTGTTGTCAATATGCTGTCATGAAAGGCAGTGAAGGTCAGAAAAACAATTAATTTGCTTCGCTGTCAAATTAGATCACGTTAAAACAATGCGAAAGCTGTGCTGGGCGTGTGCGTTATTTAGCCCCTGGCCACTTTATACTGTGAACTCTGTTATTCTTTGTCTTCTGCGTGAAACAGCAGTTTGCACTTAGCGAACACAGTCACAGATGACCCCATAGGTGATATTTTTCACAACTCGTACGTCAAAGTTTTTCTTCTGGCTGACACTCGCTGTTGATGCTGTCACTCTCAACATTACACCCCTTCTAAGCTGTGCCTCCAAATCCTACCTTCTTTATCACCGTTCATTTTAAAGCAGTTTGAAAAAGAAGCTGCAGATGCGAGTATTTTTTGAATACATTTGGTGCAATATCTTAAATTCTGCAACCCCTCATTTTCTGCTAAGTTGTTCTTTTCCCCAGAAATATTCTTAGAGTCCCAAATCCCAAGAAAACGTAATGTAGCACATGATATACAAGATCGTCCCTTATGCCCGTACGCTAGTCAGTTGTCGTAAACTTATTTCAATGGCCATTTATTATTTGGAAGGAAAGCAATCCTGCTCTTTAATTGCTGTGGCAGAAATGAATCATATATTAACATAAATTTCTCCTGTGCTTGCAGTTGTAGATAGGTTTTACATGTTTCAAAGTATTCTGAAAAAAATCCTCATGCCATCTGAAAGACTATCACGATTTCTGCAATTTTATGACATACATCACTATGCTGGTATACCCAAGAAATACCCCTCAGGTCTGTACACTGTCCAGTTCAGCCTTAGCAGAGAGCTATGGTTACTGAAACCTCAGCTTTGTAAGTCCTCTTAAATTGCTTAGAATATTTTTTTCTCTGACTTCTATCTCTCTGGCCTCTGCTCAAGGTATTTCACTCTGTTGAGCTATTAATAATGAGTAGAATAGCTTCTTTGACCAGTGTGAATGTTTGCTGGCAAGCAATCAAGGTGTCAATATATATATTTATGTATATATATTTATATATATTTTTTGGAGGTAGTGCTTAAAGCTTGTATTTCCTTAGGTCACAGAGGGAAACTCCACGGCTACTCTTTAAGAAGTGACATGCCATGAAATTATCTTGCTTGGTGAGCCCTGCAGGCCTGGGAAGTAGGAAGAGCTGCAAAATGCATTTGTGTTATTTCAAAATAAGGGCATCCTTCTTGCCAATCCAGTTTAAAAGCAAGTATTTCCTCATGACCTTAGTGGATTCATTGCCCTGGCATGGCTTGGGATCAAAACTTGGACCCAAAGTTTGGATCAAAACCAAAACTTGGTTGCATGAAGGTTTCATGGGGATGTTAACCTTTGTGTCCTGGATGAAGTAACCAGCTTGCCCTTACAAATCAAAATGGAGAAGCAGGCTAACAGGAATTATTTTCACTTCCTATCCCAAACTTGTGATTTTTTGTTTCCGTGGGTTCCCAAACATCTGCTGCCTTCTGCTATATGGGCTACACTTCCACACAGAGTGCCATGCTCGCTAGCGTCTCGCTGCCCAATTAAACCAAAATGTTGGACACCTGCAGATCCCAAGAGCATTAAATAATGTATGTGTGTCCAGTTCTTTTGTAAATCGTAACTTGCTATAAGGGAATGAAAGAGATTGAAATACTTCTGTGTTTTCTTTGTATTTTGAAGACAAAAAAAGAAAAGGATGTGTATAATTTTTCCAACCTACCTGTAGAACTCATCATGAAAATATTATCCAAAACCTACCTACTTTTGCTTTTTCCTAGAAAATGAGATGGTGCCACATGGTTTTGAAATGCAGGCCGTAGTTCAATACCTCCTCATTTTAGAAAGTCTCAGAATAAAGCAATGACTTTGACACTGTCTCTGAAAATAAAATGGTACTCCTCAACTGACATGTCCTGTCATATCATTCATGCTGGAAGACCAAAGGGAGTGTTTTTGGTGCTGTACAAAATGAAAGCGATAAAGCTGCAGTGGGAAAATATTTGTGGGTAGGCCTGATGCCTGCTGCTTTTGAGGAGCCCGTGAACTAGAGGGGGAGCTGCTGAAAGGGAGAACTCCCCTTGGCAGCACACGTGGGTGCTGCCGTGGCAGCTCCTGATGGTGGAGGCCCCACTTGGCAAGCACAAGGACAAGGACAGGGACAAGGACAGAGGGATTTTGCCTGCCTTAAATGAAGCTGTGCAGCTAATAGAAGTAAGGGTTCCCCTCCATGACCAGCAGCATGAGGTGGAGCATGGCCGTGGACAAGGCGTCAGAGGGAAAATAGCCAGAAAAAAAGAAGATGCAAAAGTCTCAGGTGCAAAAGGAGAAGAAAGAGGAGGTACTAAGAAGAGATAAAAGGGAAAAATTCCAAAATGCCACATGAATAACCCGGCCAGATTGTCCCCTGGTGACTGACCTAGTGCTGGTGGCTGCTCTGCTAGGACTGCCTGGCACAAACGCCTGCTGTGCCATGGAGGAGGAAGGATCGGGGTGCCCGGCAGTAAAGAAGTCCCATTCCCCTCCCTAAGGAAAAAGCCAGGGGAAGGCTGCAGGATGGTGACTCAATAACCGGCATCTTCTGCTGGAAATGCTTGCTTTGTTCAGGAAGAAGAAACATCATCCTTCAGCACTGTAAAGGAGCCCTCCCAAAAGACGTGGGTAATAGAGCAGATGATTACAACAGAGCGCAATATAAATCAATATACATATATACATATACACACACACTATATTTCTGTCTGTGTTTCTATCTGTGTTGATTGCCTCCCAAACACTTCAGAGTTTGCAATCACCTTTAATTTGTGCAGGCAGAATAGTATCTACGTCCTATAGATCCCTTTGCAATTCTCAGCCCTTTGATATCCCACAGCACAGCCCACCGGGTTAAACCCAGACTAGTCGGAAGTCGTCCCTCTGTCTCTTTTGGAAAGGATCTGCTCCTATTTTGACATCCTAAGCCTGAACTATGGAGCCTTTTCTGGAGGTCAGCATCTTCTTTACAGCGCAGATTCAATGTCCTTGGTGGGTGGCATATGTGCAATGGGCCATGAGAAATGTTCATAGTGTTGAGATTAAAATAACTTCTCAGGCTTGCAGAAATATCATTCTATTTTATAACCCACCGGTGGAGATTCTTAATGCATTCCCCACTCCACAGCATAGTTTGTTTCTATTCTGCCTCCAACATATCCTGTTAGATAGATCATTAAATAGAACAGAGCCACACACAACTCAGAGAGAGAAGCAGGGTTTCGTTAAAATCACTGCTTGGAAGAAAACTGAGACAGTTCTTTTTACTGAAAAGATATTAGTGCCTGGGTGCATTACAGCATGCTTTGGGAAAGCAGAGGAAAGGAAAAGTGAAGGGTTAGAAAAAGAATAGGCAATAAACCACTGGGTTATAAAGACAAAAATATACTACAGCAACATTTTCAGAAGCAAATGTTCAGTGTGGTAAGTAATTACAGCTGCATTGGCTGCAGTGGAGTTGTGTTTATTTACTCCAGTTCTGAGCAAGAAGTTGGATAGTTTGAAAACTATCTGACACAGAGAGAAAAGCAGTGAATGTGGCTGTAAGAGGGCAATCTGAAATAAAATCGGCAGAGGAATCTGGAAGTACTTCTGAGGGATTGTAACCAAGAAGCAGACAATTCTGAGAGGCTGACATTTTTTTTCTTCATAAAAACTCAAAATTGAGCTTTCATTTACAGTATCATCTTGTTAAATATATTTGAGGCAGCACACCAAGAACTTCTTCGGTGCTATCTCCCCCTGCCCATACATGCAGTGGATGCTCACTTTTCCCATCCCGTTTTGGATGCTTATAATCTGTTAAAGATAGAAAGATGTGCACTGATACAGATTACTAGAGTAAAAGATAAGGATTTAACTCTCCCTTTCCCCTCCTTCCCTTTTCTCCATAGAGAGTTTTCATGAAAACTGTCTTGTTAATGCCTTCACCTTTAGAGAACTTGACTTAAGGTGAGTGGGAAAGAAAGTTAGGTGGGTGATGCTTACGCATTTACTTAAAGAAAGTAAAAAATATGTTGCTTCCCTGCAATGATGAAACAGTTCCCAGAAAGTTTGGGGCTGAACTGCACTTCTTGCCTGTGAAGCGAGCTGTCAAATTATCCTTGCTGGAAGCTGCATGGAGGTATTGTCCTTAATTGCTCCGATAATGCTCCGTTTTGACAGCTGCAATACCTGGTTCAACATGGCTGCTAACAAAAAAAGTCAACCATTAAGTATGTTTGCTTAAACAGTGACTGATAAGTTGTTATCTTTCAGCATCTCCAGCTAATTAGACATCACGAGTCAAAGTTAATTTGGTGGAAAACATTTCTCGACTTAATGACATTTATGGGCAATTAGGCCCGTTGTAGAAAGGAGCATACATTTACATTTCAGCCTATTTCCAGTGCTTAACAAGAATCCACCTCTGCCTCCACTGGAGATTTCTCATTCTCTGAGGAATAGGCTCGATGCAGACACCACAGGTCCTCTTGTTTTTCTGGAAACGGGCAATTGTTTGCAAGAAGCGAGCTACGGAGCAGTAATGAGGCACAGGCAGAGATAAAATTAGGCACAATAAAAGCCTTTACGCTGTTTAAACTTCTGTCTAGTCACAACGAGGACTGCGCTTAGATGCACCGTAGGAGTAAAAGCTGAGAGATGAAAAACCAGTTCCAATCTTAATGTTTGTCCTCTGTCAACTATTTTTGAGAAATGTTGATTAGTCTTGAAGTCTTTAAATGGATTTGCATAGAGAATTTAGAAAAGCAGCACAAGAAGTTTTCACCTGTCCCCACAGTCTGTCTTTTCTTTGCCAAATCCTTCATCTTTACCAAACTTAACTTTCACTTAGCTGAAATCAGACACAGGTCCAAAAGCCATTGAGGACAGAGGAAGCTTGGTCGTGAAAACCTTTCTCACAGGATTTCAGGGTAAAAGTGCTGCAAATGGAAGAGCGGCATGGTAGGCTGAGCACTCACATATACATCTCTGTCTTGCTTTCCTTGTGCAAATGGGTTTCTGTAGACCCAGCCTTGCTGGACTCAAAGGCTGAGACCCCACTATGGAGAGGCTGCAAGCAAAGTCTAAAATTATGGTACTGGATTGCAAGATGTTTAACAAAATTGTATGGTAAAGTTGGTATGGCAGATGCAGGTCAAAGCATATTCTCCTAAATGCTCTCTGCAGTTTCAGGGAAATGACATCTGCAAGATGCAAACCAAGATGTTCTGAGGATTTGCACATTGGGATCAGGTCTAGGCCCATTTTGGCTTGTGTCACTAATCATCTTGTTTCTGGAGCACTCATTGACTAAACAGGAAGAGTTTTTACATGATATCTACAGCTGTGCTGTGCAAACTACAATTTTTAAACTTTTTTTTTAATTACTCAAAGAAAATTAATATCTTTTAAATTAAGCACCTGCAGTGGCAATAAAATGTCATACCACTTTTTTTGTGCCTGTCATATTTGGATAGCAGGTGCCTTTCTTTAATCTTACCTTTTCTTTGTACATGTATTGTTTTTTCAAAAGACAGCACTGAGGCTGTATTCGATCCTGTCCCTAGATGTGACCAGTATATACCAAATCTATGCTGGCATAGGAGTATGCATATAGGAGTATGAGCCCAGCGAATGAGAAGATTCCTGGCACTGTGCTGGTGCATTTAGCCCCGAAAGCACAAAATCAGCCTCAAAACAGTGGAGGGCATATGTTGAATGTACCTTCTCGATCTATTTGCTCAGCTTACGCTGCAACTCAACACATGTAAATAAGTAGCATGGCATTTGTGCTATGTGAAAGTCGTGCATTTTGTACGGACGGGCTTTATTTACAAGAGCTCTGTATTAAAACTGTAAAATGCCACTGTCAATTATTCTTATAATGACTCAGCCCCTCCACATTATCCCTTCAGGATTCTGAGTTATTTCTCCTTTCAATTAACATATATGTGACAAATTCCTTTTAGAGTGGAAGCAGCTATTTGGCGGATCAAACTGAATACATTTGTGTCTCCTTTGCTCTTGCAAGGGATGCTGCCGTTCCCTTGGAAATGCAAACCTACTCTGACTTGCTTTCTAATACATCGGTGAAACGAGCTGCCAAGGTTTTCGGGGTGCTAGATTGCCTTTAATTTTCCCCATGCGCCAAAATCACTGTGGAGGGAGCTCTGTCGAATGTCGTGTTTCGGCTGTGGCAAAAATCTCTTTGCGGGAGAGGGGAGAAGGGAGCAAACACCCGCCGCCTCCTCCAGCGCCGGGGCCAGTAAGCGGCGCTGTTGGTTGAGAGAAGGGAGAGCGGGCGCGTTACGACCGGGAACGGTCCCGAGCTCTTCCTGCGCCCCAGCGGCGTTCACGAGAGTGGGAATCTGCAAAATAGCTACTGAAAATCTATACGCTTTGTTAAAATATCTTAAAGAAGGGAACTGGTGTCTTCTCATTAGACAGCTTGATGAGGAGCAAAGCGTGCACTTTCCTTCTCTACTTAAGTGCTAACAAAGCAACTTAGCTTTCCAAATTATCATCGTCTAACGCGAACCATCCTGAGTCAGGGTTGTAGCAGAAAGACTCCCTCAGACCTGGAGCTTGCTGGGAGACATGGTGGTTTCCTACTCTCCGCTGGATAGTATTCCTGAAGTCACCATTGGTGGGACTACTGCTCAAGGGTGTCTCTTGAAGGTGACAGTTCCTTATGTTTATTACATGATGCTCTCTGTGGTAGCTGCCCCTGATAACTAAGTGGATTTTCACTCTGTTCTTTGGTCATGGCACAAGGGTTTATTCCACAATGCAGGATTTCCCAGGAAATGCTCTCGGGTCTCTCCTCCTGCTTACTTCACTGTGGGCCTCCCAATCTCAGAGATTCGGGAAGTTGGTCTGGAGACAGAGGGCTGCTCTGAACTCATGTGCTTGGTGCTTCTGCCGTGGGTGACCGCCATCCTTTTCCTTAACACTGACAGGGCACGGATGGCGCCTCAGAGGCGCTCTCCGACTGTGTGTCCCTGGGCTGCTCCTCCGCCACGTCTCAGAGGCCTGCTTGATGCCAGCATTACTGTGAGAAGACATACGGAGGAAAAGGTTGTTTGGTGTCCTCTGGCTAGGTTGTACCCCAAGGAATTAGCCTACTGAGAGTCAAGGAGAGTAAACAGAGCACTTTATAAATGGAGAGCAAGGCAAAGAACCTGCTGCTTAATGCTACCTTTTCCGTACATTATTCATCAAATAAGTGTGTTTGGGGGGAAATCCTCCTCCCCTTTCCCTCCAGGGGCCTTTTTGATATGTCTCAGAGCAAGCAATAAGGTAAAGCATGATCAGACTTCAATTTTTGTTTCTGCCACAACCTTGCTGTATGATCCCATGTTAGGCATCCAGTCCTGCCCTCTTCCTGCCTTTCTTTTCCATCTGTAAAATGGACGCAAGACGTGGGTTTCACACGCTTGGAGTGAGCACAAATTCTATCAGTTTGTATAGTGCCCATATACACTAGTAATGGGGAACAGATACATCCATAAGAACAGTCCTTACTTGATGCTTTCATGTAGTTTTGGCTGCCCATAGGAGCCAGAGTGCAAGCCTTGTTTTCCAAACTTGGGCAGCTGATGAAAGGTCCCTAGAACAGGCACAGGAGCTGTCCCCTCAGCTTTGTGTTAGCAGGATAAAGAAGGTGTCCAAGGAAAGCCTGAGCTACTGTAGTGACTAAGGCCATGCAAACACATCGGACAAAGGGAAGGTAGCATTTCTTTCTAGGAGTAGTTCTGATTTGTCACCGGCAATGAAAAAGTTAAAACTCATAGGGTTATTCATGAATTCCGCTTTTTAAAAACATGTCCCATTAAAATGCAGATTTAGTCTTCCATTTGCAAAGAACACAGTTATTTCAAATTCTGTATGGGAATCCTTTTTGTATTTGTATCTTTTGGGTAGAAAGTCCAGCTGCCTCTTGTGAGATTGCACATATCTCTTCAGATGTCAACAAATCATTGAAAAGTGTCAGAAAGGGGGAAATGAAAGATAATTATTCAAACCATGGAGAGCTACTTTGAAAGTGAATAGAATCTGTCAGATAGTCTTTTGAGAACAGCAGTTGGCTGCTTGTATTGGATATATTAAATGGACATATCTAGAGGCAAGTAATGCTGTTTTAGATTCGGATCCGTTTAAGTTGGATTGTTTTTCTGGTGGAGGTAGCTGAAGCCACTGGAAATTATTGAGGGAAATTAGTTGGGAAGGTGTTATATATAGTTACTGTGACCTGTTAAAAGAAATAAAAAGCTCTGTAAATAAAATACATGCTCTTTCAGTGAGAGAAATAGATGCTTTACATATTTGTCTATTATATTTTGAAACTGCAATAGGGTTAAGGATAGGAAGGGCTTGACTGCTATGGAAATAAAGAGGTTGGCAGCGGTGGAAAGTCTATGTTCCTGGAAGCAATGTCTCACAAAGAGCTCAGAAGAATCAACACTGGATCTTGGTATAAGAGTATTACTGAGAACTGAACTCCTTGCTCTGATGAGCAATCTGATGACACTGGCCCCTGATGCTCTAATATTTGCCCCCGAGAGTAATTTCTCCTGGTCCATTGGGATTTCTCACAACTAAACTCTTCAGTAAGGCCAGAAATTCACCTCTTTTCTTCCCCTGGGAAACTGAATAGATGATGTTTTGTAATAAACTGAGTACAGCATAGCAAACAGCCTTCTGAAGCAGTCATAAAATGCTTGCTGCTATTTCCCCGAGGTCAGCAGTTTTGTGGTTTTATTGTTAGTGCTCCAGAAATTATGAACATCTTGCATGTTTTCTGGGATATCAGTAAGCACAGTGGTGCAAGCCCAAAAGATTAGAATCCATTTGCAGAAGTTGTATGATTTAACTGCATTGATCCAAATTAATACACTTCAACTCCAGAATGTTACTAAGATTTGGAGTGAAAAAGAGGTTTGGGAAGAGGTACTGAAGGTGATTGGGGAAGACATGCAGGTGGGAAGCTGCAGCCAATGTCTTTGCAGTTCCTCTCTTTCCAGATGCTTCTCACTGGTCTTTAGTAGGGCGGTCGACGTGGTGCTTTCCCTGATTCTGTGAGAGATCATCCTAGGCTGTACATAAATGGTGATAAATCCTAGAGCAGGATTAAATTACTTGTGCTTTTGTGGTGTACAGCCCCTGGCGAGGAAGACAGCCTGTGAAGCAGTCTCTGTGGCTCTGGCAGAGTGTCTGCCTCTCGGTGAGGAGGGCTCGTGATCCTGCCTTTTTCTTCTTCCTTCTTTCATTTGCCATAGAAATGTTTTCTCCTGGTCCTGCTACTCCAGAGGTAGGGTGAACTCTAGCACCTTGTCAGGCCTTTCTGCTCTCTGATGTGCGACGCTCCTCTGTTTCCATCTTCGTGCAGCAATCTAATCTTCAGCTTTGACCACTTACAAACATGGTAGCAAAACCAGACTCCTGGAAACTTACGGCATGTGCGCAAGCTCTGCCACAACCACAATGAGTACTCTTGTCTACGAAATATTTAAAAATCCCTCCTACCAGCCAACCCATCAGCATAGGTCATGGTGTTTGACAGGCATGAGCCTGGAGACCCTTTTCTTGGGGCCTGGAAGTCCTAAACCACCTAATGGAAAATCTAGCCATGACTTTCAAAGCAGTAATGTTTTTTGAAAGCTTTGACCATAAGTCACCAAGCTAGATCTCATTAAAAAGTTTTATTGAGTCTTCTTTATTTTAATTGAATTCCACAAGTTGTCCGCAGTCGATGCCCAGATCTCAGCTTCTCAAAAGCTATGATGGTATGATCAGTGATGGCAGCTCATGTCACTGCAGAGGTTAAGAGTGGCTAAGAAGAAACTGAAAGCTCTCTCCTATCTTGACTTCAAGGAGGTTGGTAATTTTGGTTCCAATCCCTCTCGTTTACCACTTTTCTTCTTCCAATCCACGGATACAAAAAAGAATTTAGCTTCCAGGTTTCAATACACATATGTGCACATATCTAGTATGATCTTTGGCAACAGGAGCTTCTTGACCATGTTACAGTCACACTCATCACAGCGTTGTGATGATATTAATTTTAGCAAAGAGGAACTTTGCAAAGCAGGATAAACAGACCTCAGAGTCCTCAAGTGATAACTTACAAAGCACTCTCACAGCACAGTTTTTCTCTATGTTTTCTGGATTTTCTCCATAGATTCAGTCTTTGATGACCTTGCTAAAGCACCTCTATATTAGCCCCTGCCATCAGCAAGCCATGCAATAGGCTGCAGGGCCAGCTTTGGTCCCTTTCTGGACAGCTACTTACAGAAAAAATGGGAGTAACTTAGATATATTTTTGCTTGCATTCTTATTATGCATGTTTTTGCTTTAAATTATTTTGATTAGAAGCATTTTCTCAAAGTCCTGGGGAATAGCAACCTTTTTAAAGAAAAAAATGCAGGTTATAAATAATCTGGCCAATTGACCAACCCCAGAGGTTTTCTAGAAGATGAAACTCCACCCTCTTCCCCTCATGGGCTGGGGACAGTTGCCTGGGGAGGCACAGCACCTGGACCAGCCTCCAGTTTGTTTCCTCCCAAGAAGAGCTTTCGCTTGAAGGTGTCCCCAGAAACCCCATGAGCTCTCTCTTCCCTCTTTGCCTTCTCTGTGGCCATGAAGAGAAATGACACACTTAGAGAGCTGATGACATCTTCATGAGGGATGTGTCTAGGAAACTACTTGTAGGATGAGATGTATGTTGTGAATATTTTTTTGATTTTTTTTGTTTGTTTGTTTTTGCTTTTTTTGTGCCATTGACCATCAGGGAAGCTGTAGTAGATATGGGCAGCCTATCCTATAGACTCCTGGTAAGGTGTAATGAATCCTCCACTGGTTTTAATTAGAACACTGAAGGGCTGAGGTTTCTTTTGGGGTAGCTCCTCCCTACCTGCTCACTACCTTTTAGGAAAGGACAATTTTAGTGTGCTCTTCCCTCTACTTGCCTGCTTGTACCTGGTTGAGACAGCCCACACCTCTCTCCAGGCTGGAGAGCTGCTGCTTGCTTGGGGCCTGCTCTGCGCATGGGGCAAGAACCTGCCCTGGTGCCTGGAAACTCGTGACAGTGAAGACCGAGAAGGAGCAGTCGCTTTTTTTTTTGGAGGACGAGGTTTTTTTTCCCTCTTATTCTATTCCATTACCTAAAAATGTAACTAAAGTTCACCACAAAGTCCTTGTCTGATTCTGCCCTCACAGTTATCTCACTGTTGCTCCATGATGGCAGTTTCTGACAACTTCGGTTAACGTAGAGGAAAGGAGTATCAGGCCTCAAACCAATCTGGTGTTACAGTACAAAGGGATTAAGCAGAGAAAGGGAAAGAGAGAAAGGGAAGAGATGAAATGAATGAAGTTTGAAAGAAACAAGAAACTGTTCCCATTGGGGAGCTATGTACTTTCTCCAGGGAGTTTTGCTACTAGATAATCTTCGAGATGGCGGAATAAGGTATTTAAATCTCTGTTTAAACACAGGAAAAGAAAGAAGAAAGTAAAGAGCCAGTAAAAGGAAAGGTGCCAATCTACCTCTTCTGTAAAAAAAAAAAATAAAAGAAGTTGCTGTTCCTACTGATAATTATGCCTTCAGCAAATGGTCTTTTAAATTCAAATATTTGTTTGTTTGTTTGTTTGTTTTCTGGTAAGACGACAACATTTGGTCCTGAATCTTTTTCTTTCAACTTTATAATGTTGATTTGTGCGTGTACATGTGTGAATATATATGTACATGCATATATGAAGCAATTTTGTTTGGCTTTTATTGGAATATTGTTTTTCAGTGAGAAGTATGCACTTGCCTCTGTAGACGAGCAGCCCAGACACCAAGAGAGTGGCAATAAGGGCTCTATATTCTCAAATCGGTGGCTCTAGAATTGTGCCTCAGAACTGAAGCGTCTACATTATTTTTCAGGATAATCTTACAGGTCACAAAGACTTCTGCAAGTTTTTTTTTTTTTTTTTTTTTTTTTTTTTGTGCCAGATGTGGTGTCACTAAGAGCTCTGGGTCTGGAAATCTATGTGGGTAGCAGAAGTACCATGCCAAAAACGTGGCAACATTTAATAATTTGCGTATAAGAAGTTTAATCCTTTGGGGAGGAGGTTTATAATTCCACAGCGGAGTAATAGTCTATGCTACTGAAAACTCCATGTTGGCAGTGGATATTTTTTTATCTAAGCTGGATCTGGGCCTGCAAATTGTACTTTTGAATGAAAAGATAGAATTCAAATACTCAGGTATTCAAGCTAGGCATGTTAATATTAAGGTGTCTTTATGCATTAGGGGAAAAAAAAACATAAAAGTACTTTCTGCTGAGTTGAAAACAGAGTTTTGAACTGGTCCCAAATTCAGTTCCAAAAAGCCAAGATGAAACTGGGCAATATAGTCTGCTACTGTGTTTTTTTTTTTTTTTTTTTTTTTTTGGTTCACTGTAATGATAATTCTCTTTCTATGATTTAGCCCCAAATTAAAACCAAACTAACCTATGCATGGACAGTGAAATATACATTTTAATACAGATGCTACAAGCACGGGTGGGTACAGGCTGCTCACCATTTTGGAGGATAAGGCATTTCATGCCTAGCACAAGGCACTGCCTTAGCGGAGCTTCCAAATTTATCGAAGCTTTTGTAGCAAAGTAATCCACTGGCAAGGGCCCCTGCCCGTTTCTATCCTCTCCTATAATACTTTGCTTTCAGCTCTTATAAACCTGTGGCTCTGATCCTGCCCTAGTGCCGGGTAATGCCCGAGCAGCAGGAATAATAGTCAGCACTTGTGTGACACTGGAGGCACATGCATGCGCGCTAGCACGCAACACTACAATGATATCCTTTAAACCGCCTGCCTGTCAAAGTGCCTCCCAGCCAAGTAGACATTCAGCTTAATAAAATGGGAGTTAGGCTGGTGTTAATCATTCAGGTTACCATGAAGCATTCCCACAAAGTCTGTAAATATTCACACATCGGTAGCATTGTCCCTTTAAAAGGATTAGCCTCTTTAATTAGATCTATCATGCCTTTTTACCAACGTTGCTTTAAAAGATACAGTAGTACAAGCACTGTACCAGCAAAGATAAATTGCCTCCTTTGAGAGAGTGACATTTTGTCCATTGAGATGGGCCTTTTTCTTGGGTTGTTGTTTTGCCCCATGAAGCAGCCATTCAGGTAGAGCAGTGCTGAGAGCGCCTTGTTAAAGCTCAGAAACTATTTGTGAGGCAGTGGCAGACCCGGACTTTCCAACTGGCACTGAGGAGAAAGAGCCGTTTGTTTCCCCACTATCGGGGAAAAAAAAAAGGGCTGGTGCAGGTGGTGATGCATCAGTAAAACGTTGTTGGAAGAAAAGCTTGCAGGTGCTGCCTCTGAAAATGGACGTGTACTTCCTGGGCCTAGCGCAAGCTAAAGAGGACTGCCAATACAAAACAGAACCGCACTGTTGCCTTAAGAGTGAATAAAAAAGATGTTTCAATGCTGTCGTCGGATCTGGATGGTTTGCCACGGAGGACAAAAAGTCTCCTATAAAATTGGGTTTAAATAGTCCTATCTCACTTGTGCTCTGGGTGACCAGATTCAATTGTGCTGGTGTCCCCTATGCAGTATGATATCATAGCTTCAGAGGAAGGCTTTATTTAGAGGTCACATTAGTTTGTCCTGGGGATGTAATCATTTTTTGTGCCATGGACAATGTTTTACTGTGAAGATATGGGCCAGATGGCTCAGCCACTTGCAGTCCAGAGTTAAACAGGCTCTTTATTGTTGGCGAATAAACAGAATCTATTGTCTTGTTGCTCATGAAACTCTAGTGTCCATCACTGTTTAAAGATGAAGTATGAAATTTTCACGGCTGAGGAAAGAATATGTAAAACAACAAGGAAAAGGGGGTGTGGGCTTCCAAAACATATCCTCATTGTCCGCTCTTTTCTTTCCCCTCGGTAAATATCTATGAGGTATTTCCAGGCGTTCCCGCTATTGGAGGTTACTAAGCGCTCAGATGCCACTTGTCCTCTCCCCCGGCCCACAGGAGCATTTGCAGCTGCGGTCCCTACGCCCTGGTTCTCCTACCAAGAGCCTTGTTTTCGCCAAAGCGGCGGAGTGGTGTCTGGGCAGGTAGATCTCCTCCAGACCTGCCGCTGGGTGTCCAGCGCTTCCCCCTTGCTGTGACTCTCCTGTGAGCTGGTGACACCTAGGAGGCTGTCCAGCATGCAATTAGGGAAAAAGCGATTTAACTTAGGACCAAAGAGGTCAAATTCATTTTTTTGCCCCTCAGGTTTCCTTCCCAGGGCCTAGCATGATAATTCAGCATTTTTTTCCTAAAGAAAATACATATTTTCTATTTAAACTCACCCCACTCATCGCTTCCTATGTTGCAATGTCAGAAGTGCTTCTTTCCTCTCTTTAATTGCAACCAAAGCCAACCTTGACTGGCAAGGAGAAAGTCTCTGACAGGTTTGGGCTCCGTCCAGACCTTCTCAGAGAGTCTGTCAGCCAACTGTTTGACAGGATGCAAATGTATGCAAATGGGGGGACACTGGATGAACACCTGCAGAAAGTGTCCATCCCCGCTCCCGCTATGCTCTACCTCCACTGCAAGTAGGGCTTTGAAACGCGACTTCGTCTCCCTCTGTCAGTATATTATGCATTTGTCAGCAGAATGTAGGGCTGCTAAAAAACTGCACTCTTTGTCCTGATGGGCTGCAAAGCCCCATGTGGAACAGAGAGTGCCAGGAATGGTGCGATGGCTTCTGTCCAGCCCTTGTGAATCCTTCTTTCTGTCTTCAGGACCTTCGCTTCAGTAGCTGAACCCTTTTGGGGTTGCCCGTGTCAAGGAAGGCCTTCTGTTTTCCTGGGAGTAAAGACATCATATTGGTGGAGTCTCAGCAGAACAAAAAGGCTCTTTCTCGCTAGCAGCTGGAGCGCCGGGCTGGTAGGGGCTGTGCATGCACTGCATAAAACCGGCATCCGATTCGAAACGGTTATGGAAGAAGTGAGGCACCTTGAATAGAGCAAAGCTTCTGGCCATGTGTCAGGTACCTAAAGGAAGCGCTGGCTTCCAAACCCATCAGGTGCAGCTATGGGTTGCCTAGGAGCCTTCACGGAGTGGAGGGCCCTGGGGTCCAGGATGACCTCTGTGTGCCCCCGGCAGGAGAGGGAGCAAGGCATTTTGGAGAGCACTTTGAATGCAGAAGAACTGTGAATTCTGGAAAGATCGGGACCATCAGCATCATTGTGTTCCTGCCAAAGGCTAGACGCACTGCAGTCACGATTTGAGTCTCGGCCTTCGGCTGCCTTGGGCAGATGGGACGAAGGCCTGAATCCAGGATCCTGAATCTCCGGATTTAAAAATCACTGGGTTTTGAGAATATGCCGATTGGATCAAAGATGTGCATCTCATGCCAACTTCCAGTCAAAGAGGAGGGATATAAGTCTTGCCAAGTTCTGTGCAGCAGCTTTAGTTTTAGAGTGCTAAACATTTGAGCTAAGGGTGAATGGGTCATTTTTCCCAGTTGGACTTGAGGCCCACATAAAGGCACAGCCTTTCCAGTTCCCAGAGAGCACATTGCTGAGATGGGGCCACAACTTGAAACAACTCTAGCTGTTGCAGGGACAGCTTTCAGTGTGGGCTGGCAGACTCCTTTCTCTCATACACAATCTCCATTAAAAAACTCTCACTTGATGCTAATGGTGGTGTGCTGGGTATTTCATGTATATCTGACTTGATTATATGTGACTGCAAAAATACCAAGTCATAATAGGAGGTGCTAACCACACATAAAGCTGTAGCTAAATGACACATTGTGCACCGTGAGCTTGATGTTGTGCCATGGCCTTGGTTAAACCAGGGCATCTGAGCTACTGATAGAGAGCTGTGCATGGTGGTGTGAGGTCTGTGCTTTGCTCAGCCGTTTGCTCTGGGAAAAGCCAAGCCATGCGGATCTTGAAACCCATGAAATAAAATATAAGTAACAGTTTTATGCTAGCTCTTCTAGAACATTAGGCAGCATAATGTCATTGAAGCTGGGAGCTCTGTTGAGTTTTGAGGATCAGAGCCCTAGCAAAAGATGGGAAACTCCCTTCAAACTTATGATACTAGCAGCCTTAGAAATGCAGCCAGGCTGTTGCTGAAAGCCATCTGAACGTTGCATAAATCTGGACTTAAAGCAGATGGTAACTATTCTTAGGGCTTCTTCTCTGGCTGGGGATGACAGCATGTAAGACATGGGCTGCTCTCTGCAAACTCAGGCAATCAGTTTGTAGCGTGCCCACCAGAGCTCCCTAGCACCAGATTTTTCATTTGTCTGTGAAGGCCGGAGAGCTCAGAGGGGCCTACTCTCATTCTTAGTGCGCTGCTGTGTCATATTGAAATTCGTGCGTGCTTTCTCTTCAGGAAGAAAGTAAATGCGCCTTCTTTTATGGCTATTTTTTCTTCTTACACTTTGGAGCTCAAGGTAGCTGCATTTAGCAGCTTTCATGTCCTTTCATTGCTGCTGCTTGCAGGGTTGTGGTCACTCAGGCAGCAGTAACTTTGAAAAAATGACCCGTCTACACCCAAACAATAACAGAATCCCCCTTTTTATGTTGGCAACGCCCACGGCTTTCTGTTCGCCTCGAGACTCCCCACGTAGACGCAACTGTTTGACCAGCCTTCCTCTGAACGACTTAATTAAGCAAAAGAAAAAGTGTCAGTTTCTGCCAACCTCACAGAAACAGAACCGTGGGGGTAAAAAGGGTACGCGGCATTAACCCGCATTCCTCAACGGGCTAAGCGAGGCGGACCTCTGCTTTACAGCCCTGCCAGGGGTGCTCCAGTGCTGGGCACCCTCAGGCTCCGCGCGACACTGCTCAGTGCCTGGCGTTGGACGCAACGCCCGGCCCCTTTACGCTCCCCTCGGTGGGTCCAGCAGGGTTTTAGGGGGTGTAAAAACACAAATCCCAGTCCCTTGCTCTGGCTGGGACACCAGGCCTGTCCTGAGCAGACACGGGATTCTACCCAAATGAGTGCTGAGGACCTCGGCTTGCACCACGGGCAAGCTAAGCTACTCTTAGCCGAGGAGCGAGCCTTGAAGCAGAACTGTCTTCCTGAGTTATGTTCTCTCCTTCTGCCTGTAGCTCCATTAAAAGCGAATAGATTCATTTTAGGCTGCAGCTCCCCAAGGGCTGGAGGCTGCTCCAGCTCCACGCAGTGCCCACTGCTGCAGGTATCGCCGCACCAGCTCTTCCCTCTGGCAGCGCAGCGCCCGTGGTGGGCAGCGAAGGCTTCATCTTCAATAAAAACTGAAACAAAACAAAGCAGGTCCCCAAGCCAGTCAGGAGTGGCAACACAGCACCGCGCCAGGCGCCCAAGGCACCGGCGCAGAGTGCGGGCACCTGCCGCAGCAGCTCGGGAGGGTGCCTGTGCACCATCGCTCACCTCCCGTAACGCACAGGGTGCAGCAGCTGTTTGCAACCTCTGTCAGATGAACTGGCTTGAGGAGGAGGCGGGAATCAAGCGCTGTTTTTACCTAGTGGCACAGCCAGGAGTTGCCAAGGGGAGTTTTGGAAGATGTCACCGTTGTGTTTAAAGCTTCGGCGTTTGCAAGCGGAGCTTCCCCTGGTGGCGGCCTCAAAGCCGCCGCTGGTGGCGAGGGTTCGCCGTCAGGCCTGCCGTGGATGCGGAGCGGCGGCAGGCCCGATATTAAAGGAAGCGGAGTGAAAAATCTTCTTTTGCCGCCTCTGACCGTTTCATTCTTTGGCCACAACAGTACAGGAACCGGGGCCTTTATTGTGATTAATATCTGGGAAGCCTCTTAACAAGGCTCGGCTTGATAGGTGGCTCTTGTTGGGCGAAATTTATGGCCTGGTACTTCCTCAGTAAGACTTCCCACGTCGAATTGTTGAACATTACTGACCCTGATGCCCAACACGAGGGGGTGGGGACTTACACAGATGTCTGGTAACTGTGGAAGGTGCAAAAATCCAGAAGAACAACCTGCATTACATCCATTGGAAGCGGCTGGTTAGCAGAGGTCAGGGGGAGGCCCAAGCCAGTGTGTGAGCCGCAGTGTTTTGGTGCAGTTTGTTTTTTGATTAGTGCAGTTCATGACCGGGCCATCCCACCTGAATAACAATCAGTGTGATTCACAGCGGGCCGGGAGAGGGCAGGGACGCCCGCGGCGCCGGGCATATGGAGCCAAGCCCTGGGAAGTGCAGAACCTTCCAAAACCCAGATGGTTCGGTTTGATGCGTTTGGCAAGGCACCAGGAATAACCTATTACGATATGAAATCATCAGGATCCCCCCCCCCCCGCTCCAGCCCATCCTTTCCCCTCCCCCGGACTGTATTTACAGAAACGAAGCCATATGGGAAAGTGAGCGCTGCTGTGGATTAATGAACATGCATGAAATGGAGATTCACCGCTGCTTAATGATGCAGTCATTAAAAAACTAGTGTCTGCACGCCGTTTTTGTGCCTTTTTTTTTTTTGTCATTGCCATTGCCGCTTTTTGTTTTTATCTGCTGCTATATTTTCCTTTTCTTCCCAAAGAAAAATGCGGTGGCCTCCTGTCACGGTGAGCAGATGGGAGGGCAACGCTGGGCCGTTGGTGACAGGAGGTTGTGAGCATCAGGCTGCCCGTGCAAGGGAGGTAAAGCGTTCAGGGAGCCGCACGGGGAAGCGGGGTACCTGAGCCCTCGGGGCTCTCCTTCCCTGTCCTTGCCGGGGAAGACCTCTGTCCTCGATACTGAGTTTCCACTGAAAATGTTAGCTGGGATTTCTCGGGCTAAATGAGTTAGCAGAGACCAGCAAGACCTCGCAAGGTGCTGGGAAAAGCAGCAGCCGAACCAGCCGCCTTAGTAGAAAACCAAAGCGAATGTCAGAGCTGCTGGTGGTCCCTGATCGTCTCTCTTGGTTTGGGGAGAGTGCAGGGGGAATTCCAGGTGTCCTGTCAGCCCCCAGGGGTGGGACATGCCATGTCCCCCAGAGCAGCATCTGGGATCTGGATGAGGTTTCTGAGCAGGGTTGGGTTTGGTGTCCGCAGCTGGGGTGATCTGCAGTGTGGACACAAGGAGAAACCTCCTGGCCAGCCAATTTTGGAAAGATATTTAGCCCTAGAAGTAGGAGGGCTAGGGTTTGATTAAAAAAAAAAAAAAAAGTTGCTCCAGGAAAGAAGTGAGTTTTGGCCAGAATGGAGTTTCACCTGCATGGAAATGGAAGGTATGAGTGAAGAGGAAACATTGCTAAGAGCAAGGCTGAAGCCCTACCCTAAGTCTAAAAGCCTTATGTCCTGCCTGCTGCCTTCTCCCCTCTCTTTCCAAAAGACTGTGCTTTTTCCCCTCCTCTTCTTTTCCTGCTCTGTGTTTTACACCTGAGCCTCTGAATATCAGCAAGAGATGATCTGAGACCTATCATTTCTTGTTTTTCACTGGCTTGAGTATCACCGTCCCTCAGGGTGCAGTATAACATATAAGTGGGTTCCAGTGTATCATTATTTTAAAAATAATTGTTTACCCCCAAAGCAATCGAACTTGTAATCCTGAGTTTCCAAACTTATAAGATGAGAGACAAAGAATTAGAAGAAATCATTTACACAAATAACTCATAAAGTTTCCTTTGAACATTGTGCTCTAAATCTTTTTAGTCTCATGAGTATTCATGGTGTTTTTCAAATAATTTGAAAGTGATTTCTTAATGAAGGCTAAAATATCCCTTTTAAACTTCTAAGTGCTGTTGTTTTTCTTTGATCACATCTATACGTTCCATATTTCAGTGCCTTTCTCTCTACTGCATATTCATGTTCTCAGGATAATTTAAAGGCATACTTGCATGTCTGACAGCGATAAATAAAACTCATCCATCATATATCAGAACCTCCGGGGAAAATTAAATATCCCCAGTTTCAGCGCTCTTACTGTCTGCATGATTATGAACCTGATCCAAAGCTCATTGAACCAGTGGAAATATTTAATGAGCTGGCAGAGTTATTTATTCTTGGTTAAAAAAGAAAGGAAACCCATATAACTTATTTTTGGCAGACAGTGCCAGTGTCTTATTACAGGGAGTGAGACATTGCAAATCCGTACTACTGAATGCTGCTCTTGCTAATTGAACATCGTGTTTTCTACTGCTTGGGAACTCAGTAGTTATGTAGCAGAAAATGGATGGAGGACCAGAGCTGTGCTCTGGCTCAGCACACTGTGTCTTTTGACATGAAAAGAATGTGAATTTTATTTGCTTGTGCAACAGAAAAGTTTTATACTTTGAGGCCCCTTCTCAGCAATGGGGAGCTGCTAGACAGGTTCCCTCTGCCTCTCAGAGCCATGGCTTTACAGGTAGCTGGCTCTAGGAAACCAGTGCAACTCTTAGAAATGCTGCTGTTCAAAAATATGAATATGGAGGCTATTTTATTTATTTATTATCACCCATCTTGCATGTCCAGGAAGCTTTGCTGGTGTCAGTGCCGGCGCGAGCTCCGTGACGTGGCTGTGCAGTACCACGTCCGTATTACGGAGGGAGAGGCAAAGGGGAGGGACGTTTGCACCAGGCGTAAAGGCACATGCCAGGGTAGCTGGGGCTAGCACACAGCCTACCCTGAGCTTCTGAGCCCCTTTGCAGACGAATTGGTCTGAAAAGACGGGCAGCTCTGCCTGGTGCAGGGCCATGTCCCGGGGCCGCCGTGCTCACCGAGGGGCCGGCGGCTCTGTGGGGCGGCTCTGCCCTCACGGCTCAGCCCAAAGTGCGGCGGATTACTCCTTGTTTTGTGGTTTATTTGAGGGGAGGGGAGGCACCCATTTGGGATGGGGAAGGTTTTATGGGCCTGCTTTCGCGGCGACCAGAAGTGCCCCAGCAACGAATTGCACCAGTGAAACAAGGAGGCCTCTAAATCAAGTTGGTCGCTCAATGCCTGCGATGCCAGGATGCTTTTTACTTTTCAGATCCCAGTTTGGGTACGGATGCACCTGCCACTTGGATCAAATCAAAGGAAGCTGAAGTGAAGCAATGCCAGGAGCTGGGGAGGAAGGAAACGCAGGGTGGGATTTAACTCACCTCATTCTCCCCAGGTCCCCTGTGCTTCCTCACGCTGCCTTAAGGAAGCTGTATGGAAAGGAGCAGTGTCTCTGACACTCCTGGGAGCCTAGAAAGAGCCAGGATGATGTATGTGGAGCAGGCAGTTAATTTCTGGGCAGCCAAAAGTAGACATGATGCCTCCCCAGCTTCAGGATTGTCTGAGGGAAGGTGATACATGGGAAGGAGGCCTGGCTGCAGGTGCGGCAAAAATACAACTCACAGCCCATGCCACGAGGAAATTTAGAGCTGAGAGGGGAGAAACAGAACGCGCTGTCCTCCCGCCGGGGCCGCAGGGCTGCAGGGAGGATGCTCTGGCTGCCCCGGCCGCTGCGGAGCCAGTGGCTACAGCTGTGACATTCCCCCCGCAGCTGCTTGAGAAACCCCCTCACCGTCACCCCCTGCTTTCAGCAACCCCCGCCGACACTCCAGATGCTTTATGTGCTGATCCCGGCATCGGGAGGTGCAGGCGGAGGTTAAGACCCTGTCCCGTCGTCCCTGCTACTTAGCGGTATCCCTCTTCATCGCTCTGCCCCAAAGCAGGCGGTGAGCGCTCTTCGTGACCTGTCGTGCCAGCACTTCAGGCTTTTGTTCGAGGAAATTGGCCTTCCTCTTTTTGATGTGAGAGGATTTGGGCTGCGTGCTTGTAGCCACCAGCTCGCCAAGGTTAAGGGAGCAAGGGGAGAAAGCTGTTTCTCTGTGCAGCGGCAGATCTGCCCTTCTTTGAAGCAGGGGCTCGGGCCCTGCGGCATGAGCCTGGCCCCAGGGGAAGGGGCACAGGCAGCCGAGCTGCTCCCCATGTGCCCTGGGTGCTGGCGAGAAACAAGCTGCTCCCGAGGCTTCATGGATATGTTTAACAACCTAACCCATAAGAGTTACTGCCTTGACCTCTTGGTATCCGAAAAAGAAAAGGAAAAAAAGTCTTCATTTGCCAGACAAAGCTATAAACTGCCCCTCGCTTCACTATATCCTGGGTACATTTTATCTGGGAGGCAGGTGAGGGAATTTTGCATTAACAGAGGTAGTGTCTGGGCTATCCTGTGGCTCTCCCACTTTTCCCATGGGAAAGCTGACTCATTTCTCTGTTGCCCTCTATGCACTGAAGGCCATAGACATGTGCTGGCACATGGTGAGGTGGTCAGTGATCAGTGGCACCAGGGATGCTGAGAAGCTCCTAGGAAGAATTTAAAAGTGAAGTAGGAACCGGGGACTGTAAAAAGTGCTAAGCAAATGCTGGTGTCTCCAGGAACCTGATCTTTAAAAAGTTTACCCCATTTTGCCCACCACTAAGCCTGCTAAGTGGCAGTACAGCGTGCCATGGATCCTCCTTCATCCACTCAGCGTGGGGGAGCAGCTCGGGCAAGGCATTTTCTCAGGATGTGGCCCCTTTGCATGGGACTGCTGCATGGTGGCCTGGGACTCACTAGTGTCACCTCCTAAAAAAGACCAGGGATCAATGCAGCTCAGCTATCTGCCTGAAGCAAGGAGGCTGCTTCCTTACTAGCAGAGGATGGATAAAAGCACTTCTGTCACCGTCCTCGGCTCCCCTCCTCAGGGTAAGACCTGAGTTGGGTTGTGCTTGGTGGGATGGCAAATGGGGGCAGAACAGCTGCCTCTCTGCTGTCAGCCTCGAATGAGCAGTGTGCTTTACATTGCACATTATGCTGACGGTGTGTAGCTGCCCACAGCTGCTGGAAAATAGAGATGTTTCTGAAATACCTTCTCCCTCCTTGTTGCCAGGTCTCCCTAGCTGTGTTACGAGGTCTTGCAAAACAGCCTTGTGTGGGGGCTGTGCAGGGAGAGTCGGAGAGGAGCTGGGGAGCCCGGGCTCTGGGATGTGCCCCGGAGCGTTGACCAGCGCCCAGGTAGGATCACCCAGGGAACAGACATGGACACAGGTGGAGTGTTGCTGCAGAAGACTTGAGAGGAGCTGCCTTGCGCAGTCTGGTCCTGGCCACAGTTTCCAGGTCCTTACCCACCTGGATCACTAATATTGCTGGGATGCGTCAGCAAGAAGTGCCTCTGCTTTGCCAAACAGGAGCCTGGCGCCAGGCTGGGACAGAGTTTAGATGCTGGAGGAAATAATGTAGTGCTAGAAGGGATTTTCTCCATTGCTTTCATGATACCTCCAGGAAAGGGAGCCTCCAGGCTTAGAGAGCAAGTGAGAACAGTGCTTTCTGTTCAAGTTTTCTGAGGAGGAGCTGAACTCTGGGCTAGTTGCTGTGAGGTTAGGCTTGGATGCCCTATGCTGAAGAAGCAACCTTGGCATCTTTGAAGTTTCAAGGTGTCTCCCTGCAAATTTGTCCAATATAAGATTCATTGGGGCTTCTGCCATGATGCTGCTTCTCTCCCTGTGAGTTGAGGCTGTGCTAAACTGACTTGAAGCACCAGCATTTTGGGTATGGGAGGTATCATTACCAGTGACACTTTCACTCAGTGTGACTGAATGGCTCCTAATCATTTTTCTTTGTTTCCTTTCCAGGGAGGGTGCTGTGAGTGCCTTATAGCAACCTCATCCAACTCTGAAGAGCTGTTTCTACTTCAGTCATTTACTGCTATATTCCGTGTCTACTTGCACCTCACACAACAGCAGTGCAACATCCCAGTCGCAAGATAGTTTCATAATGCACCATAATAGGCAGCTTTCCTTAGCTAGGTTTAAAAACGAAGCTGGACACAGCAAGACAGTGCAGACCTAGAGCTGGACTCCTCCAAGGAGGGAAGAATAAGAAGTGCATGAAACGTTACATGTCCTGCTTAGACCTGCAGTGCGCGGTGTGTCGATGGGTACATGAAAACCAGTAGGTCAGAAAAGCAGCTTTTTGTTGCTATCTGATTACAGCCATTCTGTTCTTGTTGACCCTTTCCTGTTTTTTCTTTTTTTTTACGTGAAAGAATTAAAAAAATACAGCTTCCATGAATAAATATAACTCTTAGCTCTGTCTTATTAGCTAAAAGCAATTTAGGGATAAATACAGTGAATGTTAACAAAAAGCAAAGAATAGAAAATTGTTTAAGTGGCCAAAGAAACTTTATCCCATTGTAATGCAAGCCAAGCTATGCCAGCTATATGTAAATGTATGCAGTAGTCTCTGTGCATGTGTCCACTTTGAAGTTGCCATCTGAATTTAATTCTGCCTTTGTGATTAAATCAGGCCATTACGTTTAATCTCACTTAATAGTAAGAAACGCTCTTTGTTGTTTTCTATAGGCAACATATTCTGCCCCTAACATATACAGCTTGGCATTCACACTTTACTATTAATCCCCGATGGCTGATAATTGCTTCATCTCCAAGTTCTCTGTCCAATTCACAAGGGAACTGATTGCAACTATTCTTCCCCTATACATTAATGCACTGTTTTGGTCTTACTTCTTTGGCTCAGTGAACCCTATCAAGCTGTCCACATTTTCTGGGCATGTGGGCGTATTGTAAGTTGTTAAATTAAATTCTGCGCTGACCCCCTAAACACCAGAATCTATTAGCACTGCAACTTAGCTGATTGACAAGTGGGGCTACTTTTCCACTCAAAAACTTGAAATAAAAAACAGGCTAAATAAGCCTGAATATTTTGTTTCAAGTGAAAGTCCGAGGTCTCCTGACGGCTGTCTTTCTACTTACATTTTCATTACTGCAACAGGATCAATTGTACTATTACCATAGTGTTGTTTCATTGATCTTGCATATGTCATTTGTGAAATTTCTCTGGAAAAAGACCATGCAACAAGAACATGTCTTTACACTTGAATCTGGGAGTCCATACATATTTTTTTTCTTAAAGTATAATCAGCTAAGAAAGAGACCTGTTCTTTTTTTTTCTTTTTTTTTTCCTTCCCAGATTAAGGTCCTAGCTTATAATTATTGAATTATACCCAAGGAGCCTCAGCCTGCCATTATTTTGCCAGAAATGTAAAAAAGTCTGTGAAGATTCCTGCAGGGAGGTCAATTCAAACACACATTCTAGTTCCCCAGGGACAAATACCAGCGGTTTTGAAATGTGTTCTTCTCAAACCCTGTTTCATTTTCCTTTCTTTTACCAAAAGCCTGCACTTAAACAGACACTTGGGCTTTTTCACCTCAGAGGAAATAGACTGATATAGAGAAAAAAAAAGCAAAAACACAGCTAAAAGTGCCTTGCTTGTTTCTTCCATCAGCAGGATTATGACACCTAACCTGGCACAGCTACTGCACAGGGACAGTAAGTACATGCTATTAGATGAGTGATGGTGTCACAAGTCATTTACATTAGGAAGTGTTGCACTAGCAGACAGCATTACTCCACTATGATTTGTTTTCATTGAGTTGACTGTATTAACAACATTCCTCTTTACTTGTCATCTGAAGTTCTGAAGTGCTGATGTAAGGCACACTGCAGACCTGGAAGGGAAGAGATGAGGCATTGAATGGATGAAGAAAGGGATGAATTTTCTTGCAGACAATGAGAAAACCTGAAGTTTAATAGCAATGAATGTTTTTAAAGTTCACAAGTATGGAAGGAATAAAGCCCGTCATGTTTCACAGGAGAAGTTAGCAGCTGACCAACGTGAGTTTGGAGGAAATGACTGTGGCCTGTCATTTGAAGTCACAAAATCATATAACTATTTAGGTGGGAAGAAATGCTACCTAATTGTGAAGCTAGATCAGGCGGTTTGGGGCTTTGGAGAACTTGTCCTTTGCTTCTCATCCCTTCATTGGACACTTCTGAGATGAGTCTGACTCTTCTTCTCTATAACTCCATTTAAGTAGTGGGAGACCACTACAAGATCTCTCCTTAACCTTCCAGTCACCAGGCTAGTTCCTAATCCCATGATTAATATTAATTTTCCCTCTGGCCCTGTGAAATATCAAGCATTGCATGAATGGCCTCACAAGAGAGCCATGTAGCTGCAGTGTCTAGGTGGTACACAGACTTGTTTCTTCTATACCATGCTCGGCCACCTTGCCTCAAAAGAGATGTTCTCATATTGCAGTGAAGGCATTAGTAGATGAAAGGCAAATGATGTCACCAAGAAAAGTGGGGTTATAATCATGAGCAGATAAAAACCAGAAGTTTTGCCATGCCAGTGAAGTGCCCTTGGTTTTTGTATCTGCATTCCAGACTGGAGCTGCGGAGCCTCCACGGACTCCTCACACCTATATTCCCTAACTTATACACAGGGTAGACTTATCCAGACCAGGATGCAGGTTATTTTCATACTTTGGCAGATGCCAGATCCAGCTTTCCATACTCTGGGGTGGTCCACAACAGTGTGATAAATCAAAAGTGGGAAGCCGTAGGCTAATGCTGACTTATTTATACTGAAGCCTTCGCACGTCTGCAAATCCAGCTAATGTATCCTCCTCTGAATCTACTGTGCTAAGCACAAGGTCATTCCCTTTATCCTCAAGATAGCCCAGGCTCAGCACAAAGTCTGTAAGTTACAGCTCCATTTGTCACGACTTGCCGGTGATTCTTCCATACTGGGATGTTTTTCCATGAAGATGACAGAACTATCTCAAAGTCCAGGCTGAAACTGGGCAACAAGTTCCCTGTGTGCTTAGATCTCTCTCAGACCTTCCCCTTCTCCATGCCAGATGACCGATGCACTTAAAATAAATAAATAAATAAATAGATAGATAAATAAATAAATAAATAAATACTCCTTCTCCGCAACAGATAAGAAGGAATAGGATATTCTGCCAGGAAGCCTCGTGGAGTTTACTGCAGAAATTGCCTCAAGAGGTTGACCCAGGGCAGTAGTGCTGGATTTTACTGTAAAACCACTGAAATGAAACTGAAAGTTGTTTTTATAGTATTATTATTAAAGTCACTTGAAAAGTATTGCAATGAGCCCAGTTAACAAAAAGTCAGAGACGCAATGCTATTGTCCAAATGTAGCAGGTATTAAGTGTTACCTAGAGTTAAAAATCGGCTTGCACTAATCTGTGATCATTCTATAATTGGTTCCTAATAGAGGAATAATGCTAGCAGACAAAAATCACATAGCTAAGTACAAAAGTGTTATATAATCTCCCATAAGTCTAAAAATCTGGATAAGCAGAATATAATACAAGCCTCATCTTTTCATATACTTCCTTCTTTATGCTTGATTTCTAGGCCTTCCGTTCAGGACTAAACCCTTTCATTGCCTCAAATACTGGTTTCCTCCCATTTTGTTGTTTGTTCAGGGTGGCTATGGTGAGATTGATGTCGAGTGATCGGAGTGAAATCAATGATGTGATTTATTAGCCACTTCTATAAAGGACAAAGCCAGTGTAACCAAGAGGACCATAAATTTCTTTCTGTGTCAAAAGAAGAAGAGTTCTGGGTTTTTCTTTGTTTTGATTTGTTTTGTTTTTAATGCAGATGCAGATCCAAAAGTTGTGGCTTGTATTTCTGCAGTAGTCTTCCAGAAACTCCTACGATCCCTGCAGTTTAGACTAAGCAAAGTACTGTATTTCCATAAACATGAGCAGACATATGCTCTGGGCCTGAATAATTTATTCAGAGTGAACCTTCCCACTGATTTTCAATAGTTGACACAAAATCAGTGTCTCTCAAATGTGGCACAGATGCTTTTTATTTTTATCCTATTTCAGCCACATCTTTTGCTAGTAGTTAAGTGGTTTCTGTGAGGCATTTTAATTAATTAATTTACATTGCTCAGTTGCCTCACACCAGCTTCAACAAAAGTCACTTTATTTACCTCATAAAACAATCATGCCCTGCCGCACGCTATGGCCTTGCTATAGCCAAGCAAATGGCTATATGGCGGCTGCAGAGCCTGCTCTTGAGAGAGGAATCTGATTCAGCAAGAGTAAAGGATTTTGTCACGGTGGTTTCCAAGGGCCACTCTAAGGAAAAATGGTAGGGAGTGAGATTAATGGCCTAATTAAGGGAAGAGGAGAAAAAAAATGCTAGTTTTGCCTTAGAAGTGGTTCTTATTGCAATGAATGCTTTGAAACAGCTACAGCCCCCAAATGTTGATGCTCTTTAATAAATCCGAGTTATCTCTCCATCCAAATGCCTATATAACTTCAATATCAACTTCTCTGAGCTGTGCTTTAGCATTACACTTACACTAGATCAGACAGCGCATCACTTCACTTACTGCTGGAAGTGCTGGCTGAGTTTCAAGTCATTTTCCGAAGTAAACTACGCAGACTGAACTTCAACCAAAAAGTGGCGCAGTTACTGGTGAACTGGTAGGGACCCACAGGAAATGAATGTTGAGGTTTATTTTGGAAAAAAAAAAAAAAGGTGTTTTTAGTTGAGTTTCAGTTAAAGGAGCTTGCCATGAAGCATGTACCTAGCAGCAAGCCCAAATGACATAAAAATTGACCATGTTTACTCCCTTAAACAAGGATCGCTAGAGGCTTCTCAAGGATGTGCCAAGGGCTGAGTGGCCTGGACACATGTGTCCCAGGGTGGAAGTGATTACATCCTGAAGGCTGGAGGAGGTTGTCTTCCCAAGTTTGACCAGGACCCCTCTTCTTGCCTGGTCTCCTAGCACAGAGCTGGAGGAAACGCAGCAAGACATGGGAACCAAATTAGTGCCATGCTGGCCATCCGCAAGCCCCAGGCAGGTAAGCAAGGTGAAAGAGGGACATGGGAAAAGGCTACCTGATGCTTTCTGGCTGTCACGTCCTGATGGCTGGTGTCTTGTGGCTCCGAGTCTGTAGGAAAGAACCACCTGGTTATTGCGTAATCTCCCCCTGCTTCATTTTTTGCTAGTGGGGCTTCCAGTTAGCTGCCAGCAAACAGAGAGGTAAGTGGAGAGCAGCTCCTTGGAAGCTGGGTTTTGCAGCCCAGCCTCCAGGGTTTGTGTCTCCATGAACCGTGGGATGGGCCCCTTGCTACGTTTTCTTCACAGGGAAAAGCTGCGGCACTCACAGCAACAAGGCAACTTGAATTTACAGCAGTGGTTGTACAGGAAAAAAAATGTTCTGAAAAAAAGGGGCGGTGGGGAGGAGGGCGGAAGGGGAGAGACAGAGCTAGAAAGAAAATGTAGAAAGCATGAGCCTTCTGTTTCAGGTTCAACTCTGTGCCAGAAAGCCAGACCAACCCATCTCACTTCTCTTCCTTAGGTGCTTCTTCTCACCCACCCTCACATTTGTAAAAATACAGAAAAAAAAAAAGTTATACTGACTTTAAAAGCACATTGAAACCCTGAGCAGGAAGTATTATGCAGCAATTTCATGTTGCTTCTGTTCTTACCCACAAATGTGCTTGCAGTGTTTTGGTACCAGAAAGCTTTGATACTGTCACCACAAAAGCAGAGCAGGGAGAACGGTAACAAATAGCACCTGTTGATGCAAAAATTGCTGTAGGGTAACCTGAGTCGGGAGAAAATGGCAAGGAAATGGCTTCTGGTAAATCTGGCTTTAAAGAGCTGCCTTTTCATTTTCTGTTTGGAGGTCTGTGGTCTTGGAGTCTTTTGCTCCCGTTGCTGCGAAAGCCTCCAGATCGACTTCAAAGACTCTTATTCCTAGAAGGCCGCAATGTGTGCGCAGCTCTGGAAGCACATGGAGCTTTCTGCGCGCCCGGCCATGTCCTGCCCGCATCAATAGTGCCAGGAAGCGATTCCAGCCAGGCACTGAATGCCTGGCACTCCTTTCACTGAGGCTGCTAAAGCTGTCCAGCCTGCACCGTGGATCCTGCCACCACCCAAGTTGTACAATAACCATCTGGACCGCTCTTTGAGCCTAATTCAGCACGCTGGACAAAGTTACTGTTTCCTTTTTCATAAAGCACTGGCCGCTGCAATAGCAGGGGCGGCGCGCTGATTTATTTTGGTCTCCAAGCTGTTCTTGGAAGATGCGTCCTTCCCGTCTGGGACTCCAGGACTATCTTTATCCTTACGGATTCACATGCAAAGCACCACTCCACTCTCCCTGCCACCTTTCTCTTGCGTTTTGCAGTGAAGCTATCTGCATGTTTTATCAGCTGAGTAGTGAAGCAAGCCATATGATGCCCATAGGCTGGAAAAAAAAAGTTACACACATGCATATGCTATATAAAAAAAATGTGTATACAGTTATAGTGAGAAAATATTATCAGGACAAGACTATTATTCTAAACACTGACAAGGGAAGCTGGAAGAACTGATGAATGTCTGGGTGTTTATTTATTATCGTCACTGCACAGTCCCAGTTAAACGGTTGGCACAGATAAACCACTGCAGAACCAACCAACCAACTAACTAACCAACTAAGTAACTAACTGCAATTACCCCCACCACAGGCGCGCGGGCCTTCAAGCGCAGCGCGGCCGCTCGGGGCCGGCGCTGGCCAATGGGAACGCGGGCGCGGCGGGGGGCGGGCGCCCATTGGCTGCGACGCGCGTCCCGCAACGTTCGGAGCCGGCGGCCGCCGGTAGCGCGGCCGAGGGCCGGGGCCGCCCCGCGGGGCTCCCTGGCGCTCTCCCTCCTGAAGTAGCGGCCCGTCAGGGCCTGCGCCTCGCCGTGTGTGCTGTGGTGGTGGTTTGGGTTGGGGGGCCATGGGGGTGTCGAGCAAGCTGGTGCACGGGGGTGGAACACGGGGGCTCGTGAGAGGAGACATAAGCAGTTCGGTCCATGGAGTCGAGCAGCGTCTCCCAGTTTTCGTGGAGGGAGGAAATCCACAGTGAGTGTTCCTGGCATACAAAACACAGCCCTTCCCTTTCAGGGAAGCCCGCATTGCTGGAACGGCCTCAGCTGAGCCCTCGCCTCCGGTGGCGAGGCCGCCTCCGAGCTGCGCTGCCCCTGGGCTCTCATCTCCCGGGTTTCCGAGGGCCTTGGCAAAATCCCCTGAAGCTGGCAGGGAAACGAGGGGGAACACAAAGAAAGCCGGTATGCCGGGTAGGAAGAGACTTTCAGCGGAAGAATAGTCCTGTAGAAACGCGCCTCAAAGGAGCGAGCGGCGGGTTATAAACACATTTATCTCCAGGTCGCCCGCGCGGATGCGCAACAAGGGGCCCTCGTGCTCCCGAGCGCACGGTTCAGCAGGCGGCGGGAGCGGGCCCGTGGGCTCCCTCAATGTGCCCTTTATGCGCCGCCGTGCTGAAGCCGCAGCTGCGCGAGCGCCAGTTGTGTGCCGGGAGAAGAAAGGCACCGAGTCGAGTCAAGGATGCGGGCGCTGACGGCAGGAGTCGGCAGTCGCTATCGAACCCGGCGACAACGTGGAACAAAGCCGAGGCGTTTTATAGACAAGGTTTTTCCAGAGAGAAATGTGCGCAGACGGGTTTTGAATGAGCCCTGTGTACGCTTCTGTCAGACGGCTTAAACAAATGGGAGAGCGTTTCCTGTCCAGCCATGGCTTGCGCTCAAAACATACAAAATACTTCTGAGAAGCAAATTGTGTTGCTTGTGGGGCAGAGAAGAGAGCTCCAAATGAATGCTCAAAAGCGTGCGGGCAGGAGAGCGGGAGGGCATCCCTCAGCATCCCTTCCCCACTCCCCAAAATCCCGCAGGTGTTGTGAGGGGGAGAGTTTCTCTGCTTTTGCCCTATATTATTGCTTCACTGATTGCAAAGTGGTGAAACCCCACTGGAGAGAAGACTGAGTACATGTTCTGCAGACTGCAGAAGGCATGAGGACAGTCTCTCCAAGGACCTGCTGTGTTCGACATTCCAAAAGTTGGGCTTTTCCTGACCAAGCTGTCCGTTTCCTTGGCAAACTTCCCTCTGACAGGATGGATGCTTAGACTGCTGCTCCATGCTCCATCACTTCTTCTTTTTTTTTTTTTTTTTTTNTTTTTTTTTTTTTTTTTTTTTTTTGCCTAGAACGGTAGTTTTCACCCCTGGACAAAACCCAGTTTTAAAACGCAACAGGTTTGAGTTATTGTCGCATGAGTCGAATCCTGCTCGTCACCTTCCCTCCCCTTCCTCTGCACTTTCCAGATCCCCAAGAGGAAAACAAAGGAAGGAAGAAAAACTCTTGGAAAGAAAGCAGGGGTCTCCTCACAGGCTCTCACGCTTGCAGCCTGGCTCCTGGCACGCTTCTAGGCATGGCACGCAGCCCCTTTTCGCCAGGCCCAGACTTGGCAAACCTGTCCTGGGGCTGGCCCTCGCCATTGTTTTTAAGTCACCTTCTTGATTACAGCAAGAAAAAAAAAAGACTTTGTGGTGGGGGACCAAATTGGCCACCCTACTAGACAGAAGGCAGCAGGAGGGTGAAAAAAAAGTAGGAAAGAAACAGGCAAATGAGTGTTGTGGGGCGAGGGGAGAAGGAGACCTGGGAGAAGCGCTAGCAGGTGCCGCCTTTTTGTAAAGCAACTCTCGCCCGGGGTCCCCTATGGCACCCCTTTGCACTGTGCTTTAGTGCAAAGCTGCTTTGGTGATAGATATAGTAATTTTATTTTATTTTATTTATTTTATTTTATTTTTTACTCTCACCCATTTTCAGCATTTTAACATTGTGTTTTCCAAATGCAGGCAGATAAACACAACAGCAGTGCAGGGAATGTACTGAAAATTGCTTCTCATTAAATTGCAGTCTCTGTTTTCTGTTAAAATGTGGCTGTTCAGAAGGAGCTAGCTCAAATCCTGGTTTCAAATAGAGTGAATGTTTAGAGTTTGCCTGGGATGTCTGTAACGCCCTGGGAAATCTAGTAAAGAAAAAAAATGCACGAAAGTAATAGGAGTAGAAATGTATCACCTTGCAAAAGTTGGCTGTCCTCTTTCAACACATAATGCCCCAGGATAAAATATATAGTTATCCACTGCTTTGACTAATTGAGAATAAAAGGACGGAAAAGAAACCTTTGAGAGTGTTCTTTGAGAGTGGTGGGATTTTTTTTCCTTCTTTTTTTTTCCATTAGGAAAGAACTTGAAATAAACAATCAAATGCTCACTTGACCTGCATTACATGGCAGAAATAGAAGCCGCTCGCAAAATAATATGCTGCCTTTCACCAACCCGCGGCGTTCCGGCGAGCTGTGAAATCACACGCGCTCCCAGAGAAACCCCTTTTCAAAGCCCGGGCTTTGCTTCACCAGGGAAATATTCTTGGAGGCTCTGCAGAGCGGGCAGCCCGAGCCAAGCGCCACGGAGGCTTACACCGATACAATCCAAAAGGACAATTTGCTTGGGAGTCTGCGGCTAATTTGCCGCACAAAGCCCGATGTCACGGGCAGCCGCGCGGCCCGGGAGCTGGCAGCCCCGCGACGCCTCCTCTCTGGCGGGACATCCCCGTGCGGGAGCTGCCGGCACGCACGGACACACGGAGCGGGCTCCGGAGCTGTTTCCCATCCGGCTCCCTTGGAGGGGGCGGCTGCGGCAGGAAGGAACCCTGAAAGGGATCGACCAGGAGGCCGGGCGTCCCTTTGGAAAGGCAAAGCGCGGGATTTGGCGGAGGCGCCCCTGCCATGAGAGACGCGGCCAAGTTCCCCCTGCACCTGCGAGGGGGGATTTTTCAGCCAAAGGAGTGTGTGGGGGGTATGGGATCTGGCCTTGGAACCAGGGGTTGCAAATCCAGTAAAATGTCAGCTCTTTTTAGCAGGGGCATGTGGTTTGCATATCCTGACAGCCGCTGCGTGCGTAGCTACTCGGGGTGGGATTTGCAGAATAACCCAAATCAGGTGCTCAGATTGCCCTGCAGTTAAGCTGATCCCAGACCTTGGGCTCCCTGAGGTGCCTCTGGGGACCCCAGCCTACCTGATGGGGCCTCTGCGGTCAGCAAAGGGCAGAGGAGCCTGCTACGCTTCAAACATGAACCTGCTGCGCTTCAAACATGAGCCCCGTGTTGGACGTGGCCAGGGTTAAACACCTGGCTACCTTTTGGTGCCGCTAACGCCAACTGAAATGTCTTCTGCTTGTGTGGTTTTGGCAGCACAATTAGGACATTTGAAAAATGCAATTTTGACCGACAAAGTGAGCTCTCCAAAGAGCAAAGAGAGGTTCGATGGTTGGAAGAACGCAGCTGGGTGAGGAGGTTCCTGCTACTTTGATGCCTGAGCTCGCAAACTGAGCGAGGGGGGCTGGACACGGCACCCCTTCCTGTCCCCACTTCAACTTCCACCTTTCACCACAGCTTTTCCACTCTCAGGGGCTTTTGTAGGGCAAGGCGAGATGCCTCGAGTTCCCGCCTGGAGGACGGGCTTGCTCTGGCACCTCAGCGTAAGAACATCCACATGGCAAATCAGGAGGCAATAGCCACGGCACAGCCCATCTCGGCTCTAACTTATTTTGTAGGAGCCCCCCCAGTGCAGACGATGCCTGAGAGTCAGCATAACTAAGAACCTGGCTCCTTGAGGTACTTTGTTAAGTGGGATTTAGCCATCTAAGTTGCCAAGGCTGTGCACGCTGCGTGGCACAATGCCCAAATACCCTCAGAAACCTGGGCCTGGGTCCAAAATGTCCACAGTGGCACAGGAAAGGCCCCCTCGAGGATATAGCGTGCCCTCAAATAGCCACCTGAAAAAAAATAAATAAAAGTTATTCTGCTCTTTAAACACAGTGCTGTATGTGATGTACAAGCAGCGCCTGCCCACGCGGAGAGGAGCCCCGCACGTGCACAGGCCGCTTGGCAGAGCGCGGCACGAGACGGGAGCAGCCCCGCGAGGCACGTGGGCTTCCCCCGCGTGCGGCGACAGATGTGCTGTGCTAACGGTGCGAGGAGAGCGGCCCCGGCAGAGACGGGCTCACGCAGCACCCACGCCCAGCGCCCTCCGCCTGCGCGCTGCCGCGCAGCGCCGCCTGGGCGGTCTTGCAGGGGGCGAGGGGGCGCCCGTGCGAGCGAAGGGGGCGCCCATGCGAGCGAGCAGGGGGCTGAGGCGGTGCCCGTGCGAGCGAGCGGGCGCGCTCGCTTCGCCCAGATGGCCGCCGTACTGGGCGAACAATAGCGGGGCCGTGCGCGCCGCCGGCCCCGCATGCAAAGCAGCGGCGCCCTCCGAGAGCAGCCGCGTGCTTGGGCTGTTTCTAATCTCGGCTTCTCAGCGGCTGCTCCTTTAAAAGCACTAGCGCTCCGTTAAAACCATCAGTGTCAGGTCCTTCCTTTGGCCCCTTGCCCATCCAGGTTGCCTGGTCCGAGGCAGGCCAAGGGTGATGGAGGAGCTGCTCCTGAACCTGCCTGGCCTGGAATTGCATGCCGAGAACAGGGACAGGCAGGGGAAGCAAGGACCAGTTTTCCACGATAACCTCCCAGCTGCAAAGTTGCCTGAACACACAGCCTTGAGTAGCACCCCAGCTTCCGGGCTGCTGTTGAAATTCATGGTGGAGGAAGACAAAGACAAGCCTTGGCAGTTGGCAGGGCTGAAGACATCACATAAATCTTTGTCCGTGCCCTTTTGGACAGCGCCACTGGCTAGAGGCGAAAGGAGGGACAGGCTGAACACAATGTCTGGGTGCCTGGAGAGGTGCAGGTCCTAGAGAAGCCTCTGTATTTTCTGTGAACTGGATCCACCTCTGGGGCCTTACATTGCACCTTTGGAGCCTGGGGGCTGCTGGCTGGGATGATCGTGCTCGGGTGAAGGAGGTCTACTCTTCAGAAAGCATATTCAGAACATGGTAACTTTTTTGCTAAGGTAATGCACAGATGTGGGAATCCAGCTGCAACTGTAAAAATAGCTGGGAGTCCTGCCACAAGCCGCCTGAGCAACATTCACCTTGGAAAACAGCTGTCAAATGTGATATTTTGGGGACTGTCGCCTTGAGTTACCTTGAGCGACTGGGCGGCTGGTGCTCCTCCCAGGCACCTCCTGGCTGCTAAGGGCTTATGCTGGTCTGATATAAAGGTCTGATCCGAAGACTGCAATATGATCTGCTGCCCAGTGAAGCACCCTACAAGTAAGGCTGTGGAAGCTGAAGCTCCTGTGGCACTTGGAGGCAAGAGTAGGGCTGGATTTTTGCAGGCTCATGGCCAAATTGGGTGTCCTGCCTGGGTTCATTGGTGTGGTTGGTCCATGTGGACTGTAAAGTGAAGGAAAAAAACACTTTTCCTTAAGTATTTCATGTATCTGCAGATGTTTGGAGGCTTAGATGCTGTGTGGAGATCTATCACTCTCCATGCTCTGCTCTTGTATCCTGTCTCTGTATCATTTCCACCGCTGCCTCTTACCAGAGGTCCTGGTCTCGCTCCTCTGGCTCTGTCAGCCATTCTTATCTTCCTAAATACCCTTATTTTACCAGATGGGGGAAAGCATGGAGAAGAGGTAGGGGCCGAGCAACAGGAACATGAGACATCCTTGTGTGAGGGGGTGTTCATGCGGTTGGGATTTGGGAATCTGGACGCATCGTCGTTTCGCTCTGTGTTTGCGAGCTGACAGAAAGCGGCGGCACAGGGGCAGCTCCGCTCGCCCGAGCTTTCAGCAGCGGCTTTCCCCTTTTTTTTTTTAGGTCACCTTCAAACAACCCTGAGCCTTATTTAAAGTAAATATGGCTAGGAAGCCAGGAGGGGGAAGCAAGCAGACCCGGCCCCTTCGAAAATACAGCCCGGCGCCTGCAAAGCGCTCGTGCAGCTTTTGGCAGTTGCAGGTGACAACCCTAACAAGTGCCCACGAGCAGATGAGAAGTTTATAGGCTGTTAATAAACTGTAACCAATCCGTGAATGCTGGCGGGTTGTGTTCAAGCTGTTTGGGGCCACAGGTCCTTGGGAGAGCTTGCACTTGCTCTGCCTTTATTTCAACATAGCAGAAACATTAAAGCATGTGGCAGACTCTCGATGTTTGTTACAGTGAATAGACATATGTCCCTCACACTAGCATGTAGAATATCTAATTAAGTTACACAATGATAGCTTATACCCAGGGGCAGTCGCAAACAAGACGCTGTCACACTCTTAAGAACACAAACAAAATGAAAATTGCCTCTTTATACATTATAATGAATATGTTTTCAATACGTTAAAAGTTCATTTACTAACAGGCTCGGCAAGACCGAGCGGATTTCTTGCTAATATCATTTCACTTTTCCAGAAGGATCGGTTTGTATGGTTAGGATTAGGGATGGGTTTGTTAATGAAGCTGCTGAACCCTTCTTCCCCCTGTAGACTTGCAAAAAGAAATGAAATCTTAATGGTGTGTTTGCTGTGTTGTCTCCAGTAAATCCAGCTCTTCAGAGCCCTCCCCAGCTTGGGAGGGGGCGTCCCTTGTGCAGGACGCGTGTGCCAGCGATTCATGTTTGCCTCTCCCTCGTCTCCCATTTTCCTAACTAGCTTTTTGCCTTTTTTTTTTTTTTTTTTCCTGTCAGGAGATAGTGTCCCTAGACAGGGACACTGGGTGGCTGCAGGGGAACGATTTTTATTCTATGTGTTATGGGGAGCGGTTAAATCACACAACTCTTGTGTGGGCAAAAGCTCTGAGCGGAGACATGGGGTGACATGGGGTGATGCCCCCAGCACAGGGGCCATTCCTGATGCAGACGCCACGTCCATGGAAGGAGATCCGAGCAGGCAGCCGTTACGCGGGGCTCTCCTCTCACCTCTCCATCTCAAGGGACACGATATTTTCAGCCTTGACTCTTCTACCCTTTGACTCAGCAAATGGCACCTCCCCTCCACTCCACGGCACCTGCAGAGTTCTCCTGCCTTTCGGCATCGCTGAGCAGCTGGGGTCGATGAGGAAAAACAGAGGCTCCCACCTGTGCCAATCCCCCCTGGATCAGGCAGGCTCTCCTGGGTTTTGGCAGCTCTTCTGCCACCCCGGGCAGTGCCGGCTCCCTGCTGGCTCCCACCTCTGCTGCGCCGGTGCCAGAGGAGGAGATCTCCTTTCCACATCATTTCAGCAGCACAGGGAGATAATTCTAGTAACACTGGAAGAAGGGAGCAGAGGGGGTGAGGGTGAAACTCGTCCGAAAATTCAGTGTGGCCCCAAATGGGGTGGAAACCTTGGGTGGGAAGGAGTGAGGAGCCCCTCTGTGTGCGCACACCCTGCAGCTCACTCTGTACCTTCCGCTGCCCTCGCCGCGGTCCCTAATGTGTCTCTCCCTGTGACAGGGGTCGTGCATCTCCTTGCTCCTTTAGACAGTGAACCAAATTCTGCTGGATTCCCTCAGGAAGGACAAAACAAGCCACCACCCTGAAACTCTGCCAATTTCCCTGTTAAAAGTATTTTTTTCTCATGCAAGTAAGTGTAAGGTAAAACTGTGGCCGCTTTCACTAAAAATTAAAAAAGCGGGTTTTTTTTTCTTCTTTTTTGAGCAGACAAAGGCACGTGTAAATCTGCGTGTCTTATACATATATGTATATATCTTACTGAAAATAGCATTTAACAAATGCCTTCTGCATCTGCAGAATTCTCCAACAATCCTGACACTGTGATCAATCTGTAGCCTGGTGATGTTTGGTGACAGTGATTGATTGATTTTTCCTGCTAATAGGATCAACATTGGGAATATATTAAACTAAAAGGCACACTTCTGACTTTCAGGAAACACCCTGTGTATTGGGCCTGATCCAATTGTATTGGTTTTGGCAGCAGGATACAATGATTGATGAGAGCCAGGGAGTCGAGGGCTGCTTGGAAGAAGAGTTGGATTCCCTCAGCGGTCTCTCCATGTGCATGACACTAGTTTCCTGCTGGGACAGGGACACGCATCACGAGGGACAATGGAGCAGGGTGGCCCATCCAGATAACCTCTTCTAATGCATATGGTGAGATCTGACCTGCCAGTTCAAGAAGAGCAGGCAAAAAGCTGATGGGAAATTAATTCTCAGGAGTTTGTCAAGACATCTCCAACAAGTGAAGATAAATGGCAGAACAAAACTTCTAAAGATAATCCCAAGAATAGGGATGAATGAAAAAGGGAAACACTATTTTGCATTTACATCCATCTTTTAGGGTAAAAGGCTTGGGGTGAGCCCTGTGCTTTTGGAGGACCTCGACCCCGTGTGTAGCTCGGTGTTGTTTGCAACGCCTGTGGCGTCTGAGCACCCCGGGGTTACTCGGGCCGTGTGTGGGGGGCACGGGTTGCACAGTTACCTCTTTCTTTCTTTTTCTCAAGCGGATGGGCTGGGAGTTTGCAGAAAACTTTTGGATCCAGTCATGTTGCCCCTGAAATCAATGCAAAACCTCTACTGTCCTCAGAAGTGCTGACAGCAGAGACACGAGAGCATGTTTGGACTTCTGCAGGCTGAACAGGCAAGTACTTCATGCTATTTTGTGAAGATGGAACCGTGTGCACTCCTGGACCCATTCCCCATTATATTCACAGCTTCCCCTTGCATGAATATTAGTAGATATATGAATATACCGTTAAATGTGTGTATCTGGAAATTCGCTTTCCCTGAACCTGTGATCCTGGAGACCTGGCAATGTGCACTATGCGCAGTGCAAGTTTTTAACCTGCATTCACCTGGACTGGAAGCTGGGAAGGGAACGGCTTTCCAAAAACCTCCCTTTCCATCTCAACCCTGCCTAGGCAATCAGGTTTTCAGAGACACGGAATGGAGCTTCGACAGAGTAGGCTTGAGATTCTCATAAATCTTATGAAAATCTGGCCCTCAACTTTGACACTTGGCTGTGAAAAAGTAATCAGAATAAGGTGGAGTCCCCCTGAGGTCTCCATCCTGCATGGAGGTGGAAGCACCACTGCAACGCAAGGAAATCTGAGCAATGCAACCTGGAAAACCATGTTGCAACTTCAGGTGAGACTGGCTGTCCTGGTGGCCTTACTGAGGGCTTTTTTGCAAAGAAATGGCGCTGGGCATAAAACCACAAATAAATAAATAAATAAATAAATAAATAAATAAATAAATAAATAAATAAATAAATAAATAGAGGGCAGGCACCTGCTGCTTTCTGTGCACCGTCCTCTCCGTGGGTGCTAGAAGGGGAGATGTAGGTGTAGGGCACAGTGTCAGCATGACTGTCTCTCACCTACAGAAGTGTAAATCCAAGTCCTGGAGCATGAACAGCAAAAACTACATCACGTCTCTGCCCTTTTCTGTATGGTGTCCCGGGATTCATGTGTCACTGCCAGTGCCCTGACTCCTTCTCAAAGGAGTTTTTCCCCCAAATATCAGCTGCTGATATTTCAAAAGCTTTCAAAAGGAGAAAACAGGCTAAAAATAAAAAGGGCAGCTTTCTGTGAAAGAGTGGCATTCAAAAACATGTCCCAGGGTATTTGGGGTACTCTTGGAAAACCTCCACTCAGGCGAAAAGGAAACAACCCTGCAGATGCATTCGGGGGACCCTGAAAGCTCCTACCCAACGAGGGGAAGGCAGAGAGAGGCGGCGCTGATGCAGCAAGCTGGAGTGCGGTGCCGAGCGCAGGTGATGCCGGCGGCCCACGCAGGGGGCTGCGGAGCATATGGGCCCTTCCCATATGGGCCGTAACCCTACACCCCGGAGCCGCAGCCTCCTCTGTGGGCGATGCAGTCGGGGGCCCTGCGGGCGCTGGGGCAGCATATGGGCAGCAAGGCAAGCGGCGCGACCCCGAGGGCCGGCAAAGTGGCTAATTTCATTTGCAGGTAGCCCAGGAGGCCGGGTCGGGCACCGGGCAGCACAGTCCGGCTGCCACCTGCCCTGGGGCTGCCCAGACACCGGGAGGACCCGCAGCCCCATCCTGGGGCACCATCCACCCCCTCTTTGATTTTTAACATGGAAGTGGCCACTGGGACTGGAGAGCAAGTGTCCACATCCCTGCGGGGCTGGAGTGTCCTTGCAGAGTCCTCCGGGTTGGTGCTTCCCGGGGCTGTCCCTCAGTGATGGGAAAGGCCCTCCGGGTGGAAGAGCGTGGCCAGGCAGGCGACTGGGCAGGAATTGGCAGCTTCTGGATGCCGCTGACTTTTGCATCTGTCGGGGCACTAATTATTGCCTTTAACAGAGACAAAAAGCAGCTCCTAATGATGCTCCCTCTCATCCTCACCTGCTCCTGGCTGTGCTAATTGGGACAGCGGCTCCGTGCAAGACGGCCGAGGAGAGGTGCAGGGCGATGCCAACGGTGCCAGCCCACGGGCAGACCCGCCGAGAGCATCGCGGAGATGTCGGCTATATCGTGGGTGCCCCTTTGGGGCTACTTGTGTCACCGGGTCGGGGACCCTCACAGGGACCCATCCTGCCCTGGCCACTCAGGAACTGCAGAGAAAAAGTCACCCAGGACCAGACTCGTTTCCATCCCCCCTGCCCGCCCGGGGCTCTGTGCGCGGTCCTTTGGCACACACAAACGTGAATTTATCATATGCGCCCGGGTGAAAAGATTCGCTTGGAAAAAAATGAAAAACAAACCGCGGGAAACCCCGCTAGTTCCGGGTTTCCCGGAGCCCCGGCGGGGCGGGCGGCGCCGCCCGGTCCTTCCTGCCGCGGAGCGGGGGCTCCCGGCGGCGCCAACCCCGCTCGGGGCGCGACCCGCGCGGCGCAGCGCGGCGGGAGGGAGGGACGGAGGGAGCGCGCCCGACGGCAGCACCTGCGGGGAAAGGGGAAACAACAACAAAAAGATCGCCCCAAATATTTTTTTTTTTTTCGGGAGAGGCGGTTGGTTTTGGTTGAAAGCCAAGCGCGCGCAAGCCTTTGCAACGAGCGAACGACCCGTGGCAAAGTTTAGTCTTTCCCCTTCCGAAAATGAATGTTCGGGTCTCGGCGAGTGCTGCCCTGAAATAAGTAAATAAATAAATAGAATCGGAGTGTCTGGGCGCGGTAACGTTTCGCTGGTTTCTCGGTCGCCGTTACGCGGCCACGGGCGAAAGAGGGAAAGTAGCCTCGCATAACCCGCAAAACAAACAAACCAATAAGTAAATAGATAAATAAAAACAGGGAAAGGGTAAGTATCGACCTAAAATTGTCCTATTCCTTTTCCACTTTTCCCTGCTAATCCTACAGCACATTTTTCTTGCCGTGATAACGGATTAATGCCGCTAGCAGTATCTGCTTCCTCCTCCGACTTGTTTCCAAACACAAACGAATAGGAAAGAAACAATTTATTTAAATTTCTTTTTTTTATTTAAAATCTCAACAGTGAATCACTTTTTTTTTTTTTTTGCAACCAAACAAGTAATAAATATTATTTAGCAACTTTTTTTTTCTTTTTTCTTCTTCATTTTTTTTTTTTTTTTTACAAAAATAAACAGATGATAAAATCTCTGCAAGGGGGGCAGTGATAAGAAAAGTTGTTATTTCAGAAACAAGCCCGGGTTCTCAGCATTGCAACACAGACAGCGCGAAAGTTCCTACACGGAAAGACCATTAAAGACGTGGAAACTTTTGTTAGAGGCGGCAGGAACGAAAGGTGTGTTATACACTTCAAAACAACAAAGAAAACGAACGAACGAAATAATAATAATAATAATTAAAAAGAAAAGGGAAAAAAAAAGGAGAAAACAACGAAATCAGCCCAAGCCCAACCCTTGTCCATCCATAAGGCTTTACACAGTACAAGTGCACGAACGGAGAGCTCAGGCGGGACGGGAGTCGCGTTATCATTGAACGGTCTATTTACACATCCCGAGAGAGAGTAACGAAACCCCAAAACGGGGCGCGGGGAGCGGAGAGGGGACGGGAGCGGGCTGGGGGGGACACAACTTTTCCGGCTACCCCTCCGCTCCGGGCCCTGCTTCTCCCGGGCGCGGGCCCGGCCGGCGCGGAGGCGGCGGGCGGCCCAGAGGCGGCCCCGGGCGGGATCGGATCGGGGCGGCCGGGATCGGATCG